>VWYO01000899.1:91106-169159 GCA_013400275.1 Rhadina sibilatrix | reverse complement strand
AATCAAAAGCTCTTGGCAAAGCTACTGTCCTGTAAATGACCTAACTGGACATTGTGCAACTTTTATTTTAAGAATTTTTTAGGACAAATCCAAGCAGCTCTTCTTTTTCTTCTAGCATGAAGGTTATTTTACTCTAAAAATTGTCCAAGGTACAAAGCATTTTTAACCTTTTCCGAGGACTATGGACATTTGTAGCTCTGCTGATGGAAGAAGATTGGTAAATTCAAAATAACACCTTGTATCAGTGATATATAACCTTTCCAGTTGCACTCTGCCCATTAGTCACATCCTTTTTTTTTGTATCTGGTGTGGAATTACAGGGCTGATTTTGACTCTGGGCCAAAACCAAAGTGCTTTTCCCAGGTCACAGGTCAGGACAGAGCTCAGGCAAATAATCCCTTTTAACATGATTCTGGTTCCTTATGAATATCTTGGAAAAGAGGACAAAGTATCCCACATAAAGGGCTTCAAATGCAAGCAGAACTCATGAGCACATTTGTGTGCCTGGTTTGGAAATGTCACCTGTCTGTTGAGGGGTTTCCACTCCCACATCCAAATGCCTGATTTGTGCATGCATTCAAGGCAACTGGAGAGCAGCCCTGCCTGGAAAACCTGCTTTAGCTTCTGCTGCACCTAGACCACAGCTTTTAAAGCCATCTGAGTATAAAGTTTTTAATTGTTCTTTTTCAAGGGTGTTTAAAGGTATTTTTAATGGTTCTTTCCAGGGATAGAAACAGTGTCATTGTCACTGAGAAGCATCACACAAGTGTCAACTCCACAGCCCCACTAAATCCCTGTGATCTAAGAAAAGCTGTATTTCCTATTCATTTTTGACTACCCCAAATAGCAGTGGTCAAGTCAGGCAAAAGGAGAGGTAACAGAAGATCTGCTCAAAAAGAAATCAAAATATCCACAAACATGGAGGAAAAATCCTCTGTGCAAACCATAATGTGTATGGAATTGGAATTGTTCACCTGGAGAGGAGAAGCTTTGGGCTGAGCTCAGGGTGGCCTTGCAGGGCCTGAGGGAGCTGCAGGAAAGATGGAGAGAGACAATTGCCAAGGGCTGGAGGGACAGGACACAGGGAATGGCTGCCAGTGCCAGAGGGCAGGGCTGGCTGGGAGATTGGGCAGGAATTGTTCCCTGGCAGGGTGGGCAGGGCTGGCACAGGGTGCCCAGAGCAGCTGTGGCTGCCCCTGGATCCCTGGCAGTGCCCAAGGCCAGGCTGGACACTGGGGCTGGGAGCAGCCTGGGACAGTGGGAGGTGTCCCTGCCATGGCAGGGGGGGCACTGGGTGGGGTTTATGATCCCTTCTAACCCAAATCATTCTGGATTCTCTGACGTTGTATATATATTAGAATTTTAAAAGGTACAAGACAGAAATAAGCACCAATACACATTCAGAGTATTTTTAAATGGACAGTGTAGGTTTCATAAGTGTATTGCAAAGAATGAGGTTTTGGGCTGCCTTTTCTTCACCATCCTGAAGCAAAGGTTGCTTTTTCCTGGGAGGGGCAGTGGGGACAAACCCTGTTTAGGATCATCTCCAGCTGCAGAACTGGCACTACTCTCTGCAGCTCTGTGTGTCCTGTCAGCTCACTCTGACAGCTGATGGCTGGGATAAGGATGAGCTGTAACACTGTCAGAAAACAGGGACTTGAGTTTGCACAGACTTCTGCCACTACTGGAGCCTGATAAGATTAAAGCTGTTGTGGTTTTGTTGTGATGGGAGCTCTGTGACAGCACTGCTCTGGCTCCAGGGCAGGGCTGTGTGAGCCTGGGCACGGTGGGCAAGGAGAGGAGAAGGTGCTGGGTACAGACACTCTGCTCTCCTACCCCACTCAGGAGCACTGGAGAGCTGGGGGTATTGGGAATACAGCATTTCTTACAGCATGGCATTAGAGCTGTGTGCTGTCCAGTGACATTTCAGAGTAGCCAGGTGAGTGGGGTGAGCAGATAAGGAAAAGCAAGGTTAATGCAAAGCATACGTAAATGAGGATGTACATTATCCTGAGGGATCACAGCCTGAGAACGTCTGAGCACTCTACAGAGGAAAGGACCTGTTGTCCCTGCACAGAGCCTGCAGTCAGTGCCAGCCTCAGGACAGCCAAATGCCACACACCCATGGACTGTGTCTGTCCTGCTCCTGGACATCCTGCAGGAGCAGCTGGCTGCCATTCCATGGGCACCCATCAATCCCTGCCTGCCTGGCACAGCCATGAACCCAGCCCTGCACTGCCTGGCACAGCCCTGAACCCATCCCTGCCTGGCACAGCCATGAACCCAGCCCTGCAGAGCACAGCCCTGAACCCATCCCTGCCTGGCACAGCCATGAACCCATCCCTGCCTGGCACAGCCCATTAATCCCTGCCTGGCACAGCCATGACCCCATCCCTGCCTGGCACAGCCATTAATCCCTGCCTGGCACAGCCATGACCCCATCCCTGCCTGGCACAGCCATTAATCCCTGCCTGGCACAGCCATGACCCCAGCCCTGCCTGGCACAGCCATTAATCCCTGCCTGGCACAGCCATGACCCCAGCCCTGCCTGGCACAGCCATTAATCCCTGCCTGGCACAGCCATGACCCCAGCCCTGCCTGGCACAGCCATTAATCCCTGCCTGGCACAGCCATGACCCCAGCCCTGCCTGGCACAGCCATTAATCCCTGCCTGGCACAGCCATGACCCCAGCCCTGCCTGGCACAGCCATTAATCCCTGCCTGGCACAGCCATGACCCCAGCCCTGCCTGGCACAGCCATTAATCCCTGCCTGGCACAGCCATGACCCCAGCCCTGCCTGGCACAGCCATTAATCCCTGCCTGGCACAGCCATGACCCCAGCCCTGCCTGGCACAGCCATTAATCCCTGCCTGGCACAGCCATGACCCCAGCCCTGCCTGGCACAGCCATTAATCCCTGCCTGGCACAGCCATGACCCCAGCCCTGCCTGGCACAGCCATTAATCCCTGCCTGGCACAGCCATGACCCCAGCCCTGCCTGGCACAGCCATCCATCCCTGCCTGGCACAGCCATGACCCCAGCCCTGCCTGGCACAGCCCATTAATCCCTGCCTGGCACAGCCCATTAATCCCTGCCTGCATTCCCCACTGCTGACTCAGCAGATCCATCAGCGTGGCACATGCCATCACACCAACTGCACAGGCAAGAAATGGGGGAAACCAGCCCTGCCTGAGCTCTGCTTCAGCTCTCACTGACAGTTACTCCTGTTTGTCCCCAAAGAATCACATCCAAACCCTGCTGAAATGGCTAAGAGGGCTCCAGAGAAGCCAACAAGTCTTTGCATAGATTCATGATTAAAGGTAATGCAAAATGTGGGCCCTGTAGGACTGGGCTGGTTCCTCTTGTGTAATGTTTCCCATTCCCTGAGTTACACAGTATGATCTTTCCCTGAGTTATCTTCCTAAAAATGGAAAGAAATACAGGGCTGGAAGGGATTTCCTGAGTAACCAAGTGTAATCTCCTGCCACCCACAGGAGCAATAACATAGAAACCTTTTAATTCCCATTTAGTTTCTCAGGACAGGGACTGGCCCTTGTTTTGAGGAACACTCTGCAACTCAAAAATACACACAAATGCCAAAAAAGGCAGAGCTGATTAAAAGAATAGGGGAGAGATGAGTAATGCAGATGGCTTGGGCTGCCCACTCCAAACACATTCTGACCTATGCTGCTTGCTTATCTTCAAATCCCTTATCTGCCCCTTGGTGGCTAATGACCTGGAACAGAAAATTCTCACGTTCAGGCTCTAAGACAACAAGCAATCCTGCAGAGCACCCAGCAGCCGTGTCCCAGCTCCTCCTGTGGCACTGGCTGGGGCAGGGAGGAGCTTTTCTGGGCATTGCTGTTGTTCCAAGTGACCCCGGCAGCAGCAGCCCCGATCCGGGTGGGATCAGCTCCCGAGGGAAGGAGGATGAAGGAGGCAGAGCTGTAGGGCTGCCCTGAGCAAAGCATCGAGTCCGACAGCCCACGGGAGTGGCCGAGGCTTCCTTTGGCACTTGGGGCTGATAGTTGGTTAGCTGCTGAGCTTTCCTGCACAGCCCAGCCTCTAAAGCAGGGCCTCGCTGACAGGCTGGGTGAAAGCCACCTCTCCCCACAAGCCTCAATATCAAAAACTTGGGCTGCTCTCAATAGCAGAAATGGTGCTGCTGCTTGGAGCTGAGATATATGGGTTTGTTCCTACTTCTCTCAGCTTCTCCTCCTCCCAATGATTTATGTCAGGGGGTTTGTGCTGCTCCCTGTGACTGGGGATGTTCTGGATGTGACAACTCCTAACTCAGGACCATTCCCGTGTCATTTCTCTGCACAGCTGACAGAAATCTTTTTCCCTGGTTATTTATTTATTTATCAACTCCCAGTACTACATCAGTGCCCAAGAAAACCAGCTCTCCACTGAATCCATACAGGTACATTTTTTGCTTGACAAATGGCCTGCAGTTGTTAGAAAAGCACGTGGGCTTTTAAAGCATTGAGAAACGAGCTCTGCCTAAGTGCAGTAAAACCCCCAGATTTCTCTGTGTTGATTTTTCCCTCTTTAGTGTCTGCTCAGAGAACATCCTCCATGCCATGCCACGCTCTGCAGATGTGATATATGATTACACAGCTGTAACTAAGAAATGATACATGAAATAAAAATCCTTCAGCAGTGCAGGGTTGGGAATACAGAGGCTGTGAGCACCAGGAGCTGCTGCTGTGGCACTTGGAAATGAGGCAGGAGCCAGGGCACTGCAGCAAGGCTCCAAACACCAACTGTATTAAAAACCTTTCAGGTTTTTTTTTTAAATTTTAATGTACAAATGTTCTCTTTAATGTGCTTTATGCACTGTGAGATAAGGCTACAGCAGCGAGTCCTTTGGGGTCTGTGTCCAGCCTGGGAGGGTGGGATGCTCCCAGCCCTGTAAAGAGCCCAGAGCTGGAGGCTCTGCCAGCAGAGCCCCTCTGGATTGTACTGGCATTCTTCCCCCTCTGGACTGGACTGGCATGTTTGCCCCCTCTGGATTGCAGTGATATTTTTCCCCCTCTGGACTGTACTGGCATTTTTCCCATTTGCAGAAGTAAATTGGTGACACTGCTTTACACGTCTCTAGAACAAGCTTAAAATATGGTGCAATAAGAAATTAATGTCCCTGGGACTGCCACCATGTTTTCCAGCTTCAGCTGTTAGGAAATAAAAAGGGGACAAAAGACCCCAACCCCTCCCAGTCCCCATCTTCCCAAAGACTGAACAGATTCCAGCAGAGCAGAGCTTGCTCTTTAGGCAGCAAAATAACAGCAACAGCATTAACAGCAGCCAATTTGTTTCTCCCAACCACAGCAAAGAAAATATTGAGCTTCTAAAATTTTTCATCAGGCTTTAGTGGGAGTAATCAGATGAGACGTAATGGAAGCTGCCTATGGAAGTTTGGATTTCCTTGACAAGCTCCCTAAAAGTTGCTCTTCTGAGACTCACAGACCTTCTCCTGCAGTGTCAGCAAAACACTGCCCAGATCCTGTTGGTAAAATTCACCTTCCTTTGCTTCATCTCTGTGGTTCTTTTAACAAATGCAGCAGCAATTTCTGCCTTCAGCTTTGGTTTATGTGTTTCTTTCTACAGAGGAAACTTCTCCTTGCTTCTGTACACAGATAACACCTGTGGATGCAGTGAAATACTTTCATTTCTGGGAAACAAGCTGATCTTCCTGCCCCTGCCCTCCCACAGACCCCAGATGTCAAAGCCTTGCCCTTCCACCTCCCTCTGTGCAGCCAGCAGCGCCTGGACCTGTCCCAGGAGCCCTGTGAGGTGGCAGATGTTGGAGTCAAGGTGGGCCAGGAGGCTCCAGGTGAGAAGCAGGGTCAGGGATGCCCTGGGCCAGGGGCTGTGGGACAGGGAAGGACTGGCAGTGCCACAAAAGCTACAACAGGGAGTGTTCTCCATGGCAGCAAAGGACAAAAATGCTAAAAACAAGCACTTCCTAACAAGAACAGAGTTTCATCTTGATTTTCATTTTCTATCAGCATTTTTAATGGATGCTATTCTAAAGTATAAACAAACATAATAATTATTAGCAATGCTTGCTGTACAGACAAGAAATTCCTTTTTCCCTAAGGGAGGCTGGAAGGGGATAAGCAAATCCACAGTGCTGCTGCACAGCCTTTATGTCTGGTGGAAACAGCTGGAAGTTCAGCTGTGATTAAAAATCCCAAACTTCATCAACAGCTGGTTTTGTCAGGGAAAAGTGTGCATGATTGTTCACCAAAACACTGGTACAGCAGCCAGCACTGCAGAGGACGCTGAAGAAGGGTGGAATCAGGGCCCAAATCAGTGGATTTTAAACCAGATTCTCTGATGATCAGTTGTGCACTGCATCCCCTCCCAGCCCCTCTCCCATTCCTGCTGGCAGGGCACAGCTCAGCACATTTGCTGCCCACAGGGCAGGCTGCTCACCCTGGGAGCACTGCAGCCAGATGGGATCAGGGGCTGCACTGCCAGTGGTGCTGTTATCAGTGCAGCAGTGAGAGCTTCTCAGGGTGCTACTGATGCCCAAGGCAAAGGGCTGGCATCACATGTCCTGGCAGCAGCTCTGGGCTGGGGCTGCTGCAGGAGCAGCCCAGCAGTGCATGGTGCAAACTGGGAGCAACACAGAGCCAGGGAATTCCCACAGTCAGCTCTGCCATCCTGCCCTGATGCTTCCCCCAGGCCACAGAGGGCAGAAAAAAACTGCCAGGTACTTCAGCAGGCCACTGCAGACTTGAACATGTGCCAACTTCTTCTGCCTGCAGACTGGCAGGGGAAAAACGCGACACAATTTCAGTGCTTTTGTCTTCCCTTAATGGCATTTTCTGAGCTCTCATGTAGCTCAGCAAATTGTCTCTGCTTCCCTCATAAAAGATCTAGTAATTCAAAATCAAAGTAGACAATTCTGATTCTGTGTGTGATATGAAGGGAGTTTGGCTAAACCTTTGCTTTACAGAGAAACCTCTGGTCTCTTTTTATTCTTGTGCCCCAGTAGCTGCAAGTCCTCTTGGCTATTCTCTTTCAGTTTCTGTGAAGGGTTTATATCTTCTTTCTCTGAACTCTACCTGAATTCCTCACATGCCCTTGCTCTCCCTGTGAAGCACAGACCGTGCAGTGCACCATGTGGAATACATTTCTAATTTTGTCTTCAGATGAATACTGCTAAGCTGATGAGAACTTCTTAGACACCGGCAGCTTCCACTGACGTCAACTGCAATTGCAAGTTTGCAGTCAATTTAGTCCACTGCAGCTGAAAGCACCCCTGGGCCACTGATCTCTAATCTTCCTCCTCCCTCACTGTCTTCCCTCTGGAATTACACAGTGCACCCTGGTTCAGGGCACACGAACCCCACAGGCTGATGCCAGTCCCACGTGTCCATCTTGGGGGCCAACTTGGGGGTTTAAACCCCTGTCCACTGCAAACATTATCATGACAAATTGTAAATATTACCAAAAGACCAGTCAGTGTTATTTCGTTATTTTGATATCAATTAGAATTAGCCTTTGAATTGGGATGAGCTATGCAATAATAGCCATTAGTGACTCCACTAGGAAGCTGTTGTTGCATCCCAATTCCCCAGAAGCTCTAATCCAGTGCAGATAGAGCCAGGGAATAGAGAGCAGCTCAGCAGCCTGAGGGAACACCAAATCATCATCCACTGATGGGCACCTATGGTTAGGGACAGCAGCTTGGGGTGTGGGACATCAAACACTGAAATTCCACTTTCCGTGTCACCAGGATGCACACGACTGAAAAGTCCCAAAGGAAACAACCATGAAAATCAAGAGAAGGATCAAGGATTCTGTGCAGAAAATATGACCTTTTAATTCCCTGAGAAAACTGTGCAATGTACAATATATGGGCTGGATAAAGAACCACGAGGGCACTCACAATCCACAAACTGCACAGCAAATATGATGCCACTGAGAGGAGAAGGAAAATGATACTTCACTCGGAGATTCCAACAGAAATAGAATAAAATATATTTGTAAGGAAACTTCACAAAACTGCTCAGCATTAAGACCAAAACCTGCCATTCAGTGGGGCAGTGATAAAGACCCACAAAGCAGAGAACTAATTCCAGCTGTGCATGGGGTTTGGAGCAGGCTCTGGGAGCATGGATGAGTGTCAGCCTCAGAGAAGAAACCCCAAAGTGGTAACGGGAGCTGAGGCTTAAGATCTCTCACTATTGTCCATTTTAACTGGCAAAGGGTTTCATGCTTCATTTCAGCCATTATTTAAACATTGTCATTTCTGCCAACATGCCTCACTGAGATAAGGTTCCATGCTGTACCACATCAAAATGCAGATTGGTGCCGAGCATCAGGAAGAGCCTTTATTGAGGTAACTGTTTATTAAGCCGGGGAGGAATTGAAATTGCAAATTCTTAAAGAAAGGGAGGCAGAGGGAGAGATATGTTACGTTCCCTTTAATCATGGGATTTGCACAACATCAGTACAGTTATGATCTAAATAAAGTTTCTGGAGTCATCAGGATATTATACTGTAGCTGCTTCATTTAATCTAATGGTTTCCATTTAGGTAATTTTCATGCATTTTAATGTATTTAATGATCACCTTCCCTTGACTGATTTACAATCTCTGAAACTATATTGTACTTTATCTGCAAGATTTGGGATTCCAGACAATGATATGCAGAGAAGGACCTGGAAAGTTGAGTGAAGATGCTACTTTGCATTTTAAATTCCCATTAATCATGCTATTTTACCAATGTAGAAGAGCCTGAATATAATTTCAACCTGTAGAAAAACAATACTCAAGAGACTTCTGGAGAGTGAACTTGACCTAGATTCTGGATCATTTCACTCTAACAGAACCTGGTAACATTTCAGACACAGACAGCACGAGAAGGTGAGCAGGAATCCCAATTCTCTATTTGATATTTGACAAGCCTGAGCCCGTGCTCAGCTCCCCCAGGGGCTGGAGAGAAGCCTGCTCTGTCAGTGTGTGCCTGTGGGGCAGCTGCCCAGGGAGCAGGTTCTAGGTGTGCCAAGCAGCAGCACTGTCAGCACAAACACATCCCTGCCACACAGGCATCCCTCGGGGGGCTCAGAGAGGAGGAGGAGCCCTCCTGGGCAGGGATCCCCCTCTTCCAGGGTGGAGTCCTGCCCCCCTGGCCTGGCAGAGCCCCCCAGCACAGCTGCCAGGGCTGCTCTCACTCCCACACAGAGCAGGGGGAGCAGCACTGCAGCAGACACCTCAATTAAAATAAAATAACTTGCTCCAACTGCGTGTGTGAGCGAGGTGATGAGGAATGCAAGGGACTAATTGCACTCAGCTGCTCTGTGCAGTGCCCCACTTGCTGTGGGGCAGGGGGAAGGACTGTGTGTGCAAACCAGAGACACAGCTGGAGGCAGCCCTGACACCAGCTCAGAGGGAGAATTGCAGGGCCTTGGGAGGGTGGCTTTGTTTCTACACTGAAATACAGCCCTGGCTTTGAATATGATGTCATCTCCCAGGTATTGGAAAAAGAAGTAGTGCAGTGATCTGAAGGATGCAAGCAAGTACTGGATACACATTTCATACACACACTTCAGGAAAGGAAAAAAAAAATAATTAGCTGAAATGATGAATGGGGGAAAGCAAGAAAACAACACCATATTTGAATGTTGGGATAGATTTAGTTAGTAACAGATAATGAGATTGTGAAATTCACACTATAAAATGTATGATAATTAGAAAACTCAAAATGTCTTGAAGAAGTTTTACAGTACAAATAACTCTACTAGTCTGTAGTTCACTGAGGGACTACAGATCTGAACAACAGAGAGCTCAGATCTCAGCTGCTCTTCCCCTGTGGGGCCAGGCTGGGAGAGCTGGGGCTGCTCAGCCTGGAGAGGAGAAGCTTGTGTGGAGACCTCAGAGCTCCTTCCTGGGTCTGAGGGGCTGCAGGGAAACCAGAGAGGGACAATTCCTCAGGAATAGGGCAAGGAATAATTTAGGTCAGATCTTGGGCAGGAATTGTTCCCTGGCAGGGTGGGCAGGGCTGGCACAGGGTGCCCAGAGCAGCTGTGGCTGCCCCTGGATCCCTGGCAGTGCCCAAGGCCAGGTTGGACACTGGGGCTGGGAGCAGCCTGGGACAGTGGGAGGTGTCCCTGCCATGGCAGGGGTGGCACTGGAGGGGCTTTAAGGTCCCTCCCAACCCTTAACATTCTGTGTTTCTGTGATTTAGGGGACCAAGAGTATAAGAAAACAGTTGTCTGTTATCTGTGTAACAAATGTATGGTCAAAGGTTTTCTGGTTTGTTGTTTTTTGGGGGGTGGTTTTTTGGTTTTAGTTTTTTTTGGGGGGGGCTTTTTGTGGGGGTTGTTGGTTTGGGATTTTTTTTGGCAGGTTTCACACTTGAATTTAAATGCAGGTTGTGCTTTTAGATTTATGAAAAGGATTTAGATTTAGCAGTAACAAACTATTTTAAAACACTTAATTCAAGGAGAGTCCTTCTAGATGCTGTCTCCACTGCTTGTTCAGGCATTGCAGTAATTTCTAAAAATTCCTCTCTTTTTTCTTAACCTTTCAGGATTTATAGTTCCTGCATGAGAAACTTTGGTTGTTTTAAGACTGCTAATCATTTAGCACGTATGTGCCACAAATATTTACAGCACTCTAAGAATAAAAACAAAACCAGTTCAAGGCACGTCCAAAGTTCATGGTGAGGTTTTGATTATAGCTGGAAATGCCCAGTCTGAGCTGTTTCTGGACTATCAGTAATAAAATTGCTTCCTTGTTGAAGCCACAAAAGTGTTTCTGTTTTCTCCTGGTTCCGATGCCATCCAGCCAGTTACAGCAACAGTAACTACAACACCTTCATGTTTTGATCTCATGTGATTCACATCAGGGACTTCAAATGAATGAAAAGCAAAAGTGGTTTCTGTTTTTCCTGAGGTCCAGGCCTAACACCAGACTGCACCAAGGAAGGCTCAGGGTGGAATCAGCAGGAATTTCCCCATGGAAAGGCTGCTCAGGCACTGGAACTGCCCAGGGGAGGCTCAGGGTGGAATCAGCAGGAATTTCCCCATGGAAAGGGGGCTCAGGCACTGGAACTGCCCAGGGAGGGTTGGAGTGTCCATCCCTGGAGGTGTCCCAGGAGGGGCTGCAGGTGGCACTCAGAGCTCTGGGGACAAGGTGGGGATGGGGCACAGCTGGGACTGGATGGGCTGGGAGGCTTCTCCATCCTCAGTGACCCTGGGATTCCCTGCTCAGCACAAAGAGGACACCAGCAGTCAGATTCTCCTGCTGTCACCTCTAGCAAGCTCCCAGCAGGCAAATTAATTAAAGCACAGCACGGGCAACACCCTCAGACATCTGAGCTGGCAGAGGGGGAGAGCAGAGAGGGCAGAGACCTGCTGACTGCTGCACATGCCTTGAACAGGCAGCAGCAGTGCCACCTGTGCCACGTCCTGGTGACAAGGCAGCAGCAGCAGCAGGGACAGGGCACCACAGCTGCCCGTTCTACCTCCAGTGAAATACAATCCCAGCACATCTCTCCAGAAGCTTTTGTAATTCCTTTCCTGCCAGGAGATTTTTATTCATGTATTCGCTTTGGAAACTTTGTAAACACAACCCAAATGGATTTGATTTATTTTTATCTTCCTGGTGATATGACATAACATTGATAAGATAATGCTGGGTGATGAGTTCTTTGGTAAGCACACCTACTGGTAAATTAGTGACAAAATCAGATATAACATCTTGGGTGAAAACAAGCTTAATTCTCCAGTAAATAATTCAACTCACTATTACTCACAGAACTGGTTAGATTGAAAAATTTGGTTTGTCACCAGAACAGATTTATTCTGAGTTTATGAATTCCTAATAAGGCTGCTTTTCATAATGATGAATGATAATTATCTTTTTGAAGTCTAATCATTTACCTGAGTATTCCTATCTGTGAGATACCACGGGTAGGTAAGAACCCCTCCTGCAGGGAAAGTCTCTTAACTGGCTGCAGCAGCACAGCAATTACTCTTGGAAATATTAAAATAATTTTAAAGCACACTCAGAAGTGTTAAACAGGATGGACAAGATCCCTTCAGAACCTGAATCCTACCAAACAGTAACAGAGGAGAGGAGAGAGGCAGCTCCCAGCTCAGTCTGGGCCAGGGGCAGCACCCAGGGAGCAGCTGGAGCTGGGCCAGGGCAGGCTCAGTGTTGGGGAGGATGAAGCAAGAAGGCCCTGCAGAGAAGATTTATTAGTAAAAGACTCTAAGAGTATAAAACCTGCGAGAGATACAGAGTTAAAAGCAAGATTTGAGCTATAGGAATGTTAAACGGAAAGACAGTGATCAATCAGCTGTACATTCCANCTGCCAGGGATGCCCAGGGGGGATTGCTGGGGGTCTGGGCAGGGACAGGAGCTGGATCCCTGAGCCCTGGGGGTCCCTCCCAGCTCAGGAGATTCTCTGACTTTCCAATAGAAACCCCAGAATGGTTCCCTTTGGATAAATCTGCAGGGGGATGGAATCCACAACTTGCCTGCTCAGGAGAGGAATCCCTGTGAGCAGCTCCCCCAAGAATTCATCTCATTCCTGCACCTCCTCTGTCAGCCCCAAACTAACCTAAAACTGCAGAAACAGGAGAAAGAGCCCACATTTCAAAGCTTCCCTTTAGTTCCCACCAAACCCATCACTTCTGCTCACAGTCACAGCAAAGCTGCTCTCAGTCAGGAACAACAGCAACAACAACAACAAAAAGAAACAATTCAAAATTAATTTATCACCTGTTTAATTCCTTGCATTCAGACATTCATCTCTTCCAGACAGACATGATAATGTGATTAGTACAAATGATCCTGGGCTAGTTATAGGGCATTTAGGAATACAGGCAGTATTTATTTCACAGAGTGCAATGGATCTTTCTGCTTTTGTTATCCCCAAGCAGGGCTGTTTTGGTTGCAAAAATATCTCAAAAATGTGCTCTACAGCCTTCCCCTGCTTTCAAAAGACAAGAAATTTTCTTTTTTCCTTGTTTTTTTGTTTTTTTTTTTTTTCTTTTGGCATGTGACAGCACATTTTGCTGTAGGAAACAGAGGTATGTTTTAATAGTGAAACAAGAGATGTACTCACATGGAATAAATCACCATTTCAGTGGTTTTCTTTGTTCTCAGTCTTCCAAAGACCTGGAGAACTCTTTGATCTCTGCACTTCCACAAGTTTTGCAATAGTTGTTTTGTTGTTGTTGTTGTTGTTGCTTTTTAAAAATTTCTTCTTTCAAAAACTCCAGAAGAGCTGGAACTCCGAGATGTCTGATTTAAGGTGACTAATTTATAAAGGCAGCACTCTTGTACTCACAGTGGGAGCCCCCTGAGTGACTGCTCCAGAATAACAACAGGAGTACACACTTATGCCTTTCCAAGATCAATTCTATGATTTTTAATCACACTATTTCCTTATTTTAACTGTGGTGTGCTGGAGTTCACAGTTTGTATCCATCAAACCCCCACTGACACTGCTGATGGTGGAGCATCAGAATTTACACCCTGAGTGATCCGGTGGGATCAGACTATAAATAGATGTGGCCAAAGGATTCAGATAAAATATTTATCCAATCTGTCTGAGAATGAAACTGAATGCTTATGTTTATGCCATCAAAAATCTATGGGTAAGCTATTTAGTGGAGGAATGTTTAAAAAGTGCAAAAAAGAAAAAGATGCCCTTCCTGCCTAACTCTTGATCAGGTTGGATGCACTTGGGCATTTTACCTCTTGGAAAACTGGGTTTATCTTCAGAGTGGCTTCTTTCTCAAGTAAAAAAAAATCTCTCAGAATGGCAGAGTTTTAATTTTCCTCTTAACTGACTAATGAATGTCAGAGATGTGTGAGATTGCCTGAGCATATTTCAGAGACAAAAGAAGGAACTGTTGCTGTTCTTTGCAACACAATGTGACTGCATCTGTGAGACTTGCAAAAGGAACGAGCACTTGCTTTTCACTACCAAACTCACATGAATCATGCCTACTTTGATATAAAATTTAATGTCAATAATTTGATCAAGTTTTGGAGCATAGGCTGAGCTGGATGCAAATTGATTTAAGAGACACCAAGACCAGAATATCTCCTTTGGAAATATCTTCAACAAGGAGAACAGAGGGATTATGTTCCCTTCCTCGCACTTCAAAAATGTTACCAGTGGCTCAGCTGATTTAACAAATGCTGCTTTAATGAGACCCCACTTCAGTGCTTGTTGCTGCTAAGGCCATACATGCTCTGTGTGTTACTGCTCAGGATTCCAGCCCAACAGGATTCCTCCACCTCAATGAAGTGCTCACATGTCTTTCTCTTTTCCCTTTCTGTACTGTTCTCAGCCATGGGAGACCCAAGGTACCTAAAGGTCTCTGCTGAGCATTTTGTGGGGGGAAAATCCAGCTAGAGTATGAACTACACTCTTGTGTTAATACAAGTCAGGGAGGGGGAAAGCCCAAAGCATAGCAAACCAAGCCATCCCTAGGAGAGATGTGAATGGCATTAATTCAGTCAGGTACAGGGTCACACTCTGGGTCACAGTCAGCTCTGTGGTCACTGTCACAAGTGTGGTCACATCATGGAACCCCCACCTCTCTCTGCACCACGGGTGAACCCAGGTGAAATCACAAGCAGGAAGAATTCCTCCTGTCTGGTTTGCCACCTTGGAAATCTCACCTTTCCCATGTTCAGCAGCTACACAGGAGAGTTTCCACAAGTATTGGCCTGGAAATGAGAGGGTGAGCCTGAGCCTCTGGCAGACCCAGAGGAAAAGTCCCCCTCAGATGAAAAGCCCAGTCCTTGCCCTCAGAATGGTCTGGACCAGGCCCAGGTAGCAAAGAAATGGAGAGTGGCAAAACCCATGGCACAATAAATTCAGCACAAATTCCTGCCACAGACTGCTCAGTTCTGACTCCTCTTTGAAAACAAAAAAGTTTGCTGTCTTTCCACTTCTCTAGTATGGAAAAGGCTGAGTAGGGCCCTCAAAGGCTCTAAGAAAGTCCTCACTCCTCAGATTTCACAGTCTGGCAGGAAGGAACATTGCAGCAAAAACAGCCTTGCAGTAAGATGTGCTAACCAGCCAGCCATATGCTAGATTTGCTCTTTTCTATTTCTCCCTCTCTCAAATATTACTTTTAAAAGATTAAGCATATAGCACCTTTTAAAGTTCAGTGAGTGCCCAGACATCCTGTTAAATATCTTTCTCAAGATTGTTCTAGAAATCCCCATTTCATATGGATTCATTTTGAAAAGCACCCTCCCCACATCCTGAGTAATTGAAAGCATCCCTTCACACCTTGCTTTTCAGAAATAAATACTCCACTCAGCTTCAGCTTTTTAACTCATCTTTCCCAGGAACTAAATTTTTATAACAAGCAGGAGTTTCCTTTTACAGAAGATCATTTGTCAGAACTGAATGATAGTCTACAAAAGAGGTAATAAAACTGAATAATTAAACCAGAAAAAGATAATCTCTCTCCAAATTTCAGAAGGACAAAAGAAGAAGTAGCACTTTTAGCACGACTGAAACAGTACTTTATTTTGAGGGGTCAAATTGCTTTCCTGGGTGCCTTCTTATCCATTTCAGCATCACTCCCCTAACAAACTGTCCCCCTCTGGTTGCAGCCAGGACACACAGACAAAATAAATGCCTTCAGAGACCCTCAGAAACTGGCAATGGCACAATTCTGCTGTTTTATTCAGAATTTAGAAGGGCTGGACCCTCTTGCCCAAAGCCACTGTGCTGTACAGTGTTGTCATACAGAGCTCTGGCAGAGCTCTTCAATCCCATCTTCTTGAGAGGCAAAGGCACAGGTTACTACACTACACTGCTGACCTTTCTGAAAATCCAGGCTGGCTCTGCCCCTGCTTCAGCCCTTTTCCCTTTCACTTCTCCAAAGCCCTCATTCAGTTCTAGGCCTGCCCTGATTTTATGATTATTGCCTCATTTCTTCATACTGCTCCCACTGTTCTCCCCTGCTCCCTGCTGAGCAGGGAGGGGCACAGGGACACCTGGTGTAGCACACGGGCTGTGCTTGCACAGGGATGCTGTGGAGAGCAGCCTGCCCTCAGCCAGCACAGCTCTGAGCATTTGCAACAAATGGGACTTGGACCTGAGTGATCTCAGAGCTCTTCAACTGAGGGCAAAGAGTTTTTAGCAGGACGAAGCCAAGACACCCTGGCTTAAACATCCTTGAGCTGCTGGGAAAGCTCTCCTGACAGAGGAGGGGTGCAGCTCTCTGCAGGCAGAACATGCTCAGGAGGAGGCTCCAGTGGCTCTCCCTGTGCTCCTGTGAAGCCAATTAATTTATAATTACAAATAGACCAACCACAGCCTTGGACTCATGGAATGGCTTTGGCTGGAAGGGACCTTAAAAATCATCCCATGCCACCCCAGCCCTGGCAGGGACACCTCCCACTGTCCCAGGCTGCTCCCAGCCCCAGTGTCCAGCCTGGCCTTGGGCACTGCCAGGGATCCAGGGGCAGCCACAGCTGCTCTGGGCACCCTGTGCCAGCCCTGCCCACCCTGCCAGGGAACAATTCCTGCCCAATCTCCCAGCCAGCCCTGCCCTCTGGCACTGGCAGCCATTCCCTGTGTCCTGTCCCTCCAGCCCTTGGCAATTGTCTCTCTCCATCTTTCCTGCAGCTCCCTCAGGCCCTGCAAGGCCACCCTGAGCTCAGCCCAAAGCTTCTCCTCTCCAGGTGAACAATCCCAGCTCTGCCAGCCTTTCCTCCCAGCAGAGCTGCTCCATCCCTCTGCTCATCCTGGTGCCTCCTCTGGGCTCTCTGCAGCAGCTCCAGGTCCTTGCTGTGCTGGCCCAGGGCTGGGGCAGCTCTGCAGGTGGGGTCTCACCTGAGGGGCAGAGGGGCAGGATCCCCTCCCCTGCTGCCCACGCTGGGCTCAGCCCAGGGCAGGGGGGTTTGGGGTCCCAGTGCCCACAGCTGGGGCAGGGCCAGCTCTGCCCCACAGCTCCCACAGGGCCTTCTCCCAGGGCTGCTCCCAATCCCCTCCCCACCCAGCCTCCAGGTGTTTCCCAGGATTTCCCCAAATGCCTTTTTCACCCAGTTGCTTGCAGTGCTTTGTACTGGAAGTTTACCTTCCTGCAAAGGCGCTTTTGTGGAAAATTTGCTGCTCCTGTAGGGTATTAGTTAAAGGTTTGTTGTCACTATTGCTCTTCTCAACAATCCTTGAGCAAGGGAAGCCCCAAAACAACTGCTCTGTAACTCTGTGGGTGTAAAGAACCTGCTGGAGCCCTTCCTTGTAACCTTGACACTGACTTTCTGAAAAGTGTGGCTCCATGGAAATCATTTCTCCAAGAGCTTTGGCACCAGTGGGGTCTGGGATGCACCATTGTGCTCCTCCTCCTTCTGCTCTTCATTAGGAAGGGAGCAATTACAAACCAAATAAACTCTTTACAGTAATGCCTTAAACCATCAAAAAGTCTGCCTTGCTTTTGGGTAAATCAGGATGCAGTAACAAAGGCAGAGACATGTTCACAGGCCAGCTCCCAGCTCCCAGACACCAGGATAATTGAAATATCTCACTACTAATTAACAAGTTAAATTACTTTTCTGCAAGGTGACCTAATAATGTGATCTGTCAAGACAGCAATAGGTGCCATCCCAATCTGTCCTCCCAAATCAAAGCTGGGAGGACCACTGCCACATAGCCTTGAACACCTTCTGTTGTCCACTCTTCCCTCCTTTGTCTAAACTGACATACCAACAGACAGGAAAATTGTTTAAACGATGCCAAAGAGCATAATTCTGGCTAACATTTAATTAAGATCACAGTTTATCATAGTGCATCATGAGGTGCATGGTGCCTTTAAATGTAAAGGTTACTGTGCTAGATGAATTTAGGTTTTAGAGTAAACGTGAATGTAGAGAAGGCATGACTTAAAGATAAAAGCACTGTACAATCCATACATTGTCTGAATGAGAATTCTGAAGGAATACCCCAAGCTCAGAAACCTGCAGCACCATTCCCACATGCAGGCTGGAATAATGACAAGGATGGAATGCAAAGAAAGGGAAAACTAATCTTAAATCTGGGCCAGATTTGGGGGTTGTCTTCATCTTTTTGAACACATGATTCCTTTCAAACAGGATATCTAATTTGCAGCAATGAAAGCTGCCCTCAGAAACTGAGAGGAATAACTGAACAGATTGATGAAGAGCATCAAAAATACTCAAAGCAATCCCAGGAGTCTGCTAGACATCCAATAATTTGTGGTGCTGCTGGAAGCATATATTAACATAACAAAGTACACGCACACATTGATCCCCTCTAATTTTCAGAGAGGCAACCTCTTTGTATTGCAGTTCAGAACACCTTGAACTCCACATATTCTTTGTTATTTCAGAATATTAACCATGTCTATTTTTAAAATGTGTCAATTCAGTTCCTAAATATAAATGAACAGGAGATTCAGGCTCTCAGTCTTAATAAAACACTTACCCAAAATGATCACGCTGTCAGATGGGCAGGAACAGCAGCAGCAGCAGTTAAAACCATAATGGTATTCCGAGGTTGGTTTGCTCTGCTACCATTTATTTTTATTTTCCCTTCTGAAGATACCAGAGTTTTGACTGAAAGGTGCAGCAGATTTATACCACATCAGTAATGTTCTTGGTATACACCTGCCAAACGTATTTTAATGGCTTAGAAATAAAATTAATTAAATAAGATTAATTAAATAAGAAATACCTTGAATTCTCCATAAGAGAGCTCTATTTATGAGTCTGTTTTCAATACAGAGCATAAAGGGATTTGTCAAGAAACAGTTGCAATATCAGTGGTGCAGAAAAACTGCTGAGTATCTGCAGAGTTCAGGATACAGCTCTGATTTCCCCACCACATTGGCTGCCACCCTCCCAAACCTTCCTTCCCTGCCCCCTTCAGCACAAACTGGGGCTTCTGCCCCCCACTGCTGCCACTGTTCTAATCTGCAAAAAGTGCTTGGTAACCTATTTAACAAGTCTTAAAGCTGCCCTATCAGAACCTTAGTGCTAAAGGGTTTTTTGAAAGTTTCTGTGAAGTCTAGAGCCAGATTAGACCATCTGATAGAGGTTTAGATCACACTATACAGGCAACATCTGTGTTTCAATCTGCACAACACTAATGGGAAAAATTTGACATATTTCATTGTAGAATTCCCTGGACAAAGCAGAAGATCCAGCTAAATAAAGATTTAAATCCACTCAGAGCATTCTCAGCATACTGATGTCACAGGCATTTGAAAGGGGATAGGCAGGGAAAGAAAAATCATATTGAACTCTTAAAATCTAGGAGCCTATTAATTCATGTCTGTAGCAAATCCAGACTCTAGTTCACAATACACGTATGTTAACCAAGATTTTCAGTCTTACTGACAGGTCTTGAAACAAATCTGCTCCCCACAAACAAGCAAAGCTGATTACTGTTGGTAGCAGCACAAACAGCAGTGCATTCCTTTACTGGCTGAGCGAAGCAATGTTCCCTCAGAGCATGTGTGCAATTGTCTGGCCAGGCTGAGCCTCCTCCTCTCCATCCCCATGCAGGCACACAGCAGCAGCACTGCCACCACCCCTGTGGTGAGCACAGACTGCCTTCCCTCCTCCCAGCACCGAGTGGTGCTGGCACAACCCCCCCTGAGTGCCTGAGAGCTCGGGGCAGGGCGCTGGGTGACAAACACCCCTTTCCCCACCAAAGCACCCTGGCTGCTCCCCTTCCATCTGGGCTCTTTAATCCAGGGGTGAATTGCTTGGTGTGCTAACCCCTCACACACAGTCCAGCCTTTTGAAAGGACACAACATTTGAATCTCATTTGACAGATGATCTTATTGCAATCTGCAGGACAGTGGAGAAAAACTCATGGAATTTCAAAGGCGGCTGTTTGTGGTACCAGTAAGGGTCCATCTGAGGTGGGAAGAGCAATCTTGATTTCTTTGCAGGGAAGCTGACTGGTTTTCTGTGTTTCAGCCTGAGAACTGTTGGACAAAGCAGACAACAAAAGTAATGAATGAGAAAAGTATACACAGGGAAGGACTGAAATTTAATTTGTCAGTGTGGACAAGAGAGGAGCCACAGTGCAGGCACACGAAGAGCACCAGCAGAGATTGCAAGAGACAAGAAAGCAGGTAGCACAATCCTGAAGGCAACAACAGATTGTGGAATAAAGACAAATGTCTTGAGGGCTTGAAACAATAAAGTAATTCTTGAGGACATTTTATAATGCTACAAAACTTATCATTAGAAAAAATACAGATGCTGTAAAGGCAAGAGAAATTGTAATGGAGCAGATAAAGATGAGACAACATAAAGATCAAAGAACATGAATGCTTCAAGCAAGAGACAGTAATGTCAAAGAATTTCCAAGCTCTGAATAAGTAAGAAAAAAAGTTGAAGCTTGTCTCTGAACTGACCTGTGCTCCTCTGAACACCACTGTTTTTCTTTGGATGGGTTTGCAGCTGTAGGAAATTGAATTGTAAGACAACTCCCACAATTTCCTACAGATTTAAGGTATGAGCAGTTGGAGCCACTCAAAAGCACCCAGAAATCCACAACTACAGGAGGATGCAGGAGGGCTCAAAAGGAGCATCTCTCAGGCAAATAAATCAGTTGGTACAAAGTGCCCAACGCTGACACACGGACCACTCTGCTTTGTCAGCCAGTGTCTCAGTGAGGACTCTCAGAGGATTCCTCCAAAATCAGACTTCTAGTCTGAGCTGCAACTCTGCTGCAGGCACATCTTGCCTGGTTGCATTTATGAGCTCCCAGACCATGGCAGAGACAAAGAAATCCCTTTTATTCAGCCAGTGTGCTGCCTGCATGCACTCTTGCAGCACAGAGATACCAGAGAATCATGGAATGGTTTGGGCTGGGAGGGACCTTAAAGCTCATCCAGTTCCACTGTCCCAGGCTGCTCCCAGCCCCAGTGTCCAGCCTGGCCTTGGGCACTGCCAGGGATCCAGGGGCAGCCACAGCTGCTCTGGGCACCCTGTGCCAGCCCTGCCCACCCTGCCAGGGAACAATTCCTGCCCAATCTCCCAGCCAGCCCTGCCCTCTGGCATTGGCAGCCATTCCCTCTTGTCTATCACTACACGCCCTTGGGAAAAGTCCCTCTCCAGTCTCCTTGTAATCTCTTTTTTAGAGAGGGCAACACTCTGGAACAGACAGGACTCAAACAGTGACAGCTGTAAATCTACTCACTCAAAATAAATGCTCCCTTACATCATCTCTGAGAAAAGAGACCTTGTTATCATTCCCCCAAAAGGTTATCCTGATCTTAATTTCATCTTAAGTTTTACAAAAGAGAATACTTTCACACAGGCAGGGAAAGGGGACAGATGAAGCACCCTGGCACGCAGATAAAAATCAGTTTGCACAATAACAGCCTCAGAGTATGTGCTTCTGAGAGAATATTTTAGTGAATAGAATCCAGCCTACTGTACAAACCCCTGTGCCTCCCAGAGCTACAGAACAAACGAGGGTATGCCCTGTAGTTGTTGTACAGAGGGAGATGTCTGCTTATGCACTTGGGCTAAACTTCTGCAGGCAAGTCCCTGGAGGGGACTGTCTATAGGATGTTGGGCATAAGGCACCAACAAATCCTGGAATGATGTGGGAAATTGTCCCTCACTCCTGGGTAGATCACAGACTAAATGCAAATGCATTGCAAACCCAATGGCATGGCTGCTACTGTATGCTATATATATATATATATATAAGGGAAAAAAAGGTTCTCCACTAGGCTCCTCATTTTCCAGTATCAAAAACAAGCTTTATTTTGAATTCTCCACATTTAACGGAAAAGCATCACTAAGCAACATAGAGAACAAACCCTTCCCTGCAGGGAGGAATGGGATGTTTTCTAAACAAACCCTCTGGAAAGGACCCTCTGAAGGGCTGGAGATGAGCAGTGCCTCAGAGCCCCCTCTGTCCTTCCACACAGCAATCAAGGCCCCTTTGCAGATCTGCCCAAGCCCCACACCTTTGCACTGCTGTAAAATGCATTTGGAAGGACACACAATTATACTGCAGCCCAAAGGAAAAGTGGTCCTTTCCTGCCATGCACCAAAAAGATCTGGAGGCATCTCCTTGCATCCTTCAGGTATGAATCTTCTCAGAGTCATTGAGTTGTGTGTTGGGCATGAGGGAAACTTGTGGCTGAGCCCCCGCGGCCTCCCAAGGTGCTCGCCCAGGTGTGGTGCCACGATTAATCACACCTGAATTAGGCTCAATTCCCCTTAAAAGGCAAGCCAAGGACTTTATCAGTTCTAAAAGCATCCCCAGACAGTTGGAGTGGTGCAACAAAGCTGCTGTATCTCTGCTGTACCATCCGAATTTGAATGGCTCTCTCTGGAAGCAAGGAATGGAGGCCAAGTGCTTGGCTTGGCTCATAACCAGAGTTTGGAAATGTGTAACAGTGACAGGAACTCTTGGAAACTCAAATATGTTGGAGATATCTTTGCTTTAATGTTGGAGGTCTCACAGAGAGGAGCACTGCCTGCACGTGCTGCCCAAACCACATGGTTATCCTGCAGCACTGATTCCAAACTCTGCATTCCAATCTGGTGCACAGTGATTTGGCTTCACTGGTCACTGCCAGGAGAATCAACTCCATCCCAAGTTAGTTGGTTTTACTGGGGAGCACCCATTTTCTCCCTAAACCACTACTGCACAACCCTTCTCCTTCCAAGTACCAGGGACAGTGGGACATTACTGAATTTTAGGCAATGAAAACAGCAGTAAATTGGAATATTTTATATTATGTGTTAACTGCTGTCTTGATAAATCAATGCACATAAGTTGATCTCTGGATTAGCCCTTACACCTCCAGTATTTTTCCACTCACTTTACTCAGAGGTAGGGGCATTTTACACTGAAAAAAATTCAAAATAATCAATTGGACCACAGGAAAGCTTCATGAAGTCCATGCTGTTCAGGCAACACTGCATAATTTTTCATGTTAAAATTTGTAGTTATCATTACACTTTGATCTTTAGAAGAATCGTTACTATTTCATTCTAATTTAATTTTTCTTTGTCTTATCTGCTGAAAATATAAGAGATAATTAGTTGATTACACACACAGAGGAACCCATGCAAAACCAGCACAGACAGAGATAATGTGTAAGTTAAAAGGCAGGAAAATCTTACTGACATGTAGTGGGCAGAATTTTTGGTCTGAATTAAAGAAAAAAAAAAAAAAAGGAGAGGGGATTGGAGGAAGGCAAACCAGTACTGACTGTCAGCCACAAGCCTGAATCTTTATTTTATAGAAAATTACATGGAGACTCAGCTCCTTGGTGAAGTTTCCACCTTGTGCTGCAGAGATGCTCCATTCCTATTCATATAAAATCTAGTTTTAGTAATACCATTCGGAACCAATTAATTAATTAATTTATACCATTAACAGATTAATTAATTAATACCATTCAGGTGTGTTTGGGGTACCAGTGGATTTCCCTTGCAGTTGTGGAAAAGATCTCAGGACTAACCTGGCAGGGTTCCTCCTCTCCAGCTCCTCTTCCCAGAGCTTTTCTGAGAGCAGCACCCTCGGGGCTCCTGCCCAAGGTCCCTCTGCTTTGTTCTCCCACTGCCAGGCTGCTCAGTGAATGCTCACAGCTGAGAATCCACAACCCCAGCATTCTGGAATCTCTGAAAAAGCACACTAATTAAATTATACTCAACTGATATTTTGTCTCCATTCCATATTTAGAACTATTTCTTCAAACTACAGTGAGCCAGAACACTTGAAGGACACAGGTTTTGACTACAGATGTTTCCACCTGAGCTTCCGACTTTCTCTCCCACTAAAGGTGAATCCTGGAACTCTTTTTCTTCAAATACACTGAAATCAATATTTTTCTGCAAAAAATTTACAGCATTTCTCATAAAAGGTCAAACTATTTTTTTTTTAATTATTATCTATGGCCCCTGGTGTAAGTACTTGATGGGAAACAGACTTTTTATTAGAAAAAACCTGTTCACCAGATAACACAAAATTCAGTGGGAAGAGCTTTATCAGAACCTGGCTTCCTGGAGAAGCTGTTGTGCTCCTGAGCTGCTGGAGAGCAATGCCATCACAGTGGCACTGATTCATTTTAAATGTCACTGCTGTAAAATGCCATCAGCTGGGAGCGCCGCTGGACACGCTCCGTGTGAATCAGCTCAGCTTGGGGGCTTCAGTGGGACTGAACCTCCTGCAAATCCACTCCTTTGTGCTGAGCCCTCGTTCTCAGCAGGAAAGGGGGAGAAAAAGAGCCAACACTGCAGCGCCCAGGAAGGTTTTTGCAGGTTCTTACTCTGGTTATTATCTTTGAGAGCAGCTCCACTGCTGCTCCCAACCATCACAGCCACAGCACAACCCAGAGCCAGGCTCCCTGCACCACTTCAAAAAGCCCTCTCACAGAGGGGTTTGATGACACAGCAGGGAAATCCCATGGCTGGCACTGACCACTGTTAGTGCTGGTGCATCTCCACTCCTTGCCAGCAACAAGTGAAATCCTGCTGGAGCAGCCAAGGCCAAAGCAGGCCTTTAATCAGGCCCCTGTTGCTGGAGGCTCCCACTGTACCCCACTCTGGGAGAGATCACAGAGAGCTGTTGATGAGAATGGTGCTGGAGAAGTAGAAGGGGCATTAAGGATCCCCCCTTTAAGAGCTGGGTACTCCCAGCATCTCCTTTATTCATACTAAAGCCAAACTCTCCCAGCTGCAACCCAAAGGAGTTCTAACCCAGAGACATTTTCAAGGAAATCTGAAAAACTCCAGTGGAAAACTTGACTCATTTACACCTCAAAATGGCATCAACAAATTGTAACCTGCAAACCAAGAGCAATAAAAGCAGAAAACAGGATTAAGCTTGGCTTAGAAGCTACCAGCCAGGTTTTACCAGCTTCATTTTAGCATTTAAGGTTCAAGACTTTCCTCCTCCTATGGAATTCTGTTCTGGGCTTTGTTATCTGTGCAGAGAGGAAACTGAAAGAGACTATGGTGTTGCCATCAATTATGGCTCATATTGATGTGTTTCTATGGAATTGCTTTATTCGCCTCTCCATAAATAATGGAACAATTGAAAAGCACTTTTTACATTAAAAAAACCATTTGTATTTCCAGAAACTCCTACCAAACAGTGCTACACTTTTTTTATACAAAGGTGACTAGGCTGTGTCACAAGGTTCTTCTGAAAAATCCCCAGATGTTTTCCAGATGATGGTCCTATATTTGGCCATGAGCAAGAATGCTGAAAATCATCTAGGGCTGGATATTTAAACCCTTGCCCTTGCATTAATTTCCCTGCTGAATGCCATCACCATTGAACTTTGTGACAGATACAGAAATTAAAGTCCCCTGTTACAGTAAGTTCACATTGCTTTTCAAACAGATATAACACATGGCTCACACCATACCCCACTGACAACAGCCACAGGATTCAGTTCAGCTTTTTTGCCCTCCCATCACCTCATTCCCCCAAAAGGGGGGAATGCCTTTCCAGCCCTCATCATTCAGCATTCCCTGCACAGACTGACATTCCCATCCCCAGCTCCGTGGCCTTTTCCCTACACAAATCACCAGCTGGAACCTACAGTCAACTAAGCTGAATGCTGCATTTTTAATTCCTTTCCTAATTAACCTATTTGCATGCATCTCAGTAATTACACAGCTTTGCATAGCTAACGAGGAATGTCCCACTCTGCCATGCCCCAGCAGCTGATGGAGCACAGCCCCCTGTGACCACTGCTGAGGCTGGAGGGGATCTTTGGGAGGGCACAGAATCTTGGCCATTACCAGTGGCCATCCCACGATATTTAAACCCTTGCATCAGGGAAATGTTACTGCTACAGGGGTACGTTCCTGTTTGTTCCTGGTAGGATCTACCTTAAATCTTGCCCGTGAATTTGCATCATCTCCTTCTGAAAGTGATGTTATGTCACTCTCTCTCCTCTGGTTTCATCCAGAACTGCCAGATCTCTGACTGTGGGAGCTGCTCTTTATTCACCTCAGCTTCTGCCTCTGAGACTTCCCAAAGTTCATCCATACTCCTCCTCTCAGCCTTTCCCAAACACTGAGAAGCCTCATTTTCTGTAGCATGTGCTTCCCATCCTTTCCTGTTTGATTTTCCCTTCTCTGCTCCCTCTGTAACTCCACTCTATCCTTGTTAGATGTGGAGATCAGCCCTGCACAGAGCACCAAGAGTGAGGGAACACCAAAGCCCTTCTGGGGAAAAATAATGCCTTGTGCCTCTCTCTTACAGTCCCCTTTCTCAGGGTGCCTGACATCCATGGGTGGAGGATGTAAGGAAACTGCTAAAGCCTCAGACATCACTTCCCTGAACTGTAATCATCAGTTACAAATTCAGCACCACTTTACTCTGATTTGGCTTCTTCTGTCCTAGTCTGCACCACATTTCTTTGCCTCCTTCTTGGCCTTGGCACCAGTTGTTTTACAAGATCTTCCTGGATCAATCAGCAGAACACTGAACTACCTGAAGGAGCTCAATGCTTTGTAGGAGAAGATTTCACAGAGGTGCTGCACATCACACATCCCCTCTCCTAGGCAGTGATCAGGGGTACGCTGAAAATTTGTTATCTGCACTGTGTCCTTTGGAACTGATTTTCATTCATTGTTTCCCCCAAACTGGCAACAGAGTACACAGCTTTTCTTTCACAGTTACAGAGTTTATTCTTGCCCTAAATCCCCCACCATTGCCTCTAACCTGAGAGATGCATAAAAATTGACCACTGGAGACATAATCACAGTATTCAGCCTGGAGAGGAGAAGCTTTGGGCTGAGCTCAGGGTGGCCTTGCAGGGCCTGAGGGAGCTGCAGGAAAGATGGAGAGAGACAATTGCCAAGGGCTGGAGGGACAGGACACAGGGAATGGCTCCCAGTGCCAGAGGGCAGGGCTGGCTGGGAGATTGGGCAGGAATTGTTCCCTGGCAGGGGGGGCAGGGCTGGCACAGGGTGCCCAGAGCAGCTGTGGCTGCCCCTGGATCCCTGGCAGTGCCCAAGGCCAGGCTGGACACTGGGGCTGGGAGCAGCCTGGGACAGTGGGAGGTGTCCCTGCCAGGGCAGGGGTGGGAATGGGTGAGATTTGAGGTCTTTTCCAGCCCAATCCATTCCATGGTTCTGGGATGATGATGTGAGTAAAGAAACTCCCTCAGGAGCCTCCTACTTGGCTCCAGGAGCCTGGCTAGTGACACCAAGCACTTGGCTGAGCAGGTGTGGCATTGTCTGAAGGAATTCCCTCTGGGAGCCTCAGGAGCCAAGCCTGGACAGAGCAGAATGTTGCTGTGTCAAAACTGCTTCCAAAGCCTGAGGTAGCTCAGGTACAGCAGACTCAGATGAGTGCAGAGCAACCCTCTCCTTCCACTTCTTATTCTGAAAAAACTACAGCCTTGAGCCCAGTCTCCCCCTGAAACCCCCAACAGATCTTCTCACCTTTTTCTTGACAAATCACCTAAGTTTTCCTTTTTTCTGAGTGGATCACTGTGCCAGAGCAGCTGCCTCAGGTGCCTGCAGCATGCCCTGTATAGCAGGGACACATCCCAAGAACAGGGCAGACCAGCACTGGGAAACAAACCTTTGACAAAATGCCTGTGGTTCAGAGAAGGCTTCAGAGGGAGCTTCTCCTCCAGCAGCTCCCTTGAGCTGCAGCATTTGTTTCTCAGCAGCTACACGTGAAGTGCTGCAGTCCAAAGGGGCTTCAGCTCCTTTTGCAGAGCCAAAGCCTACAAAAACCCTGGAAAAGAGGGTGGGAGGGGGAAGGAGAGAAGTGCAGCAGCAATATTCCATGCTGGTACAGTTTTGCTGCACTGCAGAGTAACTTCAATGGGAGAAGACTTCAAACAGGCTCTTCTCTCACTCGGCAGGGCAGAGACTGAAAGGCTGAGAGCTGGCAAGATCACTCTTTTTTCCCAACACTAGGAGTGGAAACCAGATGGACTTGAGGATGATTCTTGCATCAAACAAACATTTTTCTGTTAATCATTTTGACTCTGATGAATTAACCTCTTGTTTGACCCCATTTCTGAGACACAGTGTTTGCTACATTGTGGGGACTTCGGATAAAAAAAACAAAAAAGTTGAAAGTGATGACTGAAATGCATGACAGACTGGTTTTGGCAGCTATCAGTTGTTCTGAACCCCCTTAAAGTGGTCTTCGAGAATGTGCAATTTGCATATTTTATTCTTTACACAACCAACATTAAGCAGTAGAAGAAGGGCCATAAAGGCTTAATCTGCTCTTGACAATCACAGTGCACACAGTCCCATTTCTTAATCTGGAAGTGAGTGCACATTTCAGTGCACTGAAACCTCAGTATCACTGTGGAGATGGCTGCAGCGTGGAAGAAACAGGCAGGCAGAATTTTCTTTCATTATTTCTTCAAGTATAACAGCAATAAAGAGACACCCTGCTAACAAGGTGGTGCTTTGATATGGATATCCTCCCTCCAGTCCATTACTGCATCTCCTTCACAGCAAGAAAGCTCTGCCTTTTAAGACTTCCAAGGCCAGCCTGCCACTGCCAGTTTTAATTCTGTGGGCCAGGGTTAGGAGCATCCTGTTGTGAGCTCCTCTCAGGAGGTTACAGGGCACTGATCCCGGGTCACTCGGGGGAGTGCCACCAAAGGGAGCAGCAGCTCCTGCTCTCAGCTTATCCCACATCAATCCAAGGGGTGACCCAAGAGCAGGGCACCTCAACCCCCGAGGCAGCAACTGCAACAGCTCCACCACTGGGAATCAAAACACACAACGGGTGAGCCACAGGAGTGAGGGGCTAAGCCTGAGTTGGCTTTTGTGGAGTGGACAACAGAAAGGAGCTGAACTCATTAGAGAATAAAGTCAGAAGGATTAAATATAAAACTCTTTCAGATATGACTAATTTCACATATCCTAATTAAAATGCCAGAAAATACCATGAGCAAAATGTTTAATGGCAATTTTCTTAGTACATTCAGTGAAGAGAAGGCTCCACCTTGACTTTAGCAGTACCTAAAGGGGACCTTCAGGAAAGCTGGAAAGGGACTTTTACAAGGGCTTGGAGTTACAGGACAAGGAGGAATGGCTTCACCCTGACAGAAACATGAGATATAGCAAAGAAATTGTTCCCTGGCAGGGTGGGCAGGGCTGGCACAGGGTGCCCAGAGCAGCTGTGGCTGCCCCTGGATCCCTGGCAGTGCCCAAGGCCAGGCTGGACACTGGGGCTGGGAGCAGCCTGGGGCAGTGGGAGGTGTCCCTGCCATGGCAGGGGTGGCACTGGGTGGGCTTAAAGGTTCCCCCAAACCCAGACCATTCTGGAAATCTGTGACCACACACTGTTTTTTTCTATATCACGTGCTGTTACTCTATGTTCTGTGCTGTTACTCTGTGTTCTGTGTTGTTACTCTGTGCTGTTACTCTATGTTCTGTGTTATTATTCTGTGCTCTGTGCTGTTACTCTGTGCTCTGTGCTGTTACTCTATGTTCTGTGCTGTTACTCTATGTTCTGTGCTGTTATTCTGTGTTCTGTGCTGTTTTTCTGTGTTCTGTGCTGTTATTCTGTGCTCTGTGCTGTTACTCTATGTTCTGTGTTATTATTCTGTGCTCTGTGCTGTTATTACACCAGCTGAATCAGATCCCCCACCCACCAAAGCAGCACAGCGTTTGATTTACAGTTTTCAGATTTCCACACATTTATTTTTCAATGCAATACAAATGAATCCTAAATACTTTAGTTGGAGATGAAGCTGCCTCTGTATTCCCTGCCTCTGTCCCCACTGCAGACACCAAGGCATTAACCTGTTGCAGGAATGTTATAACAATGCTGACACTCAGAGTTTGAGAAATTACAATTTAACTTTGCCTATGTAAATCCTTATTAACACATTTTGACAGAGAGAAAATTACGATTTTGAGAAAAGATGACTCTTAACAATCTGTTTGGACATAACCACTGGGCTGGACAAAGCCACACTGACATCCTCCAAGATTCAGCAGGCCTGACACATGTTCCCCCAGAAGGCACCAGTAAGAATTAGGCATTAATATCAAATGGAAATGGAGCTCATGGAGAAGAAATATTTTTATGAGAGTAAAATTGCTGGCAAAAATGTGCAGTGATGGGACTGAGGGTGTGTTCACAAACAATCAGTGCATCTGTGGCATATGTCAGTGAGACATCCCTGAGAAACAAATGGTTATCCTGAGCAGCACTAAGGCACTCCAGAGCATGGGAAATGGAGAATACTTTCTATCATGTGACATCAAGCATATGGCACATTGCTGACTGCTGAATGACAAACTTTGAAGGGTTATTATTACCCTAATGAGAAAAACCTGACAGAAAGGAATTAATTAGCTTTGCATTTATTTAATATTACCAAATAGCACAGGCTCCAGATGGCAGCACCCAAGGTATGAGAGGGGGAGAGTGGGGGGAGGTCTATTTTTTCAGTCTCTTGGTACTTCACTCTAGGATGGCAAAACAGAAGCAATCCAGTTTCTCCAATTCTTATTTGCTGTGAGAAAAGATTGCAGTGGAGCTATTAGATTAAGGATTTGATCTTGATGGACCACTGGAATTTTTTTTAAGCACTTGTTGCTCATTCAATAGAAGTTATGTGTGGTTCTTTTCCTTCAGCAGCACATCACAAATGTTTGCATAAAGCCTTCAGCTGACTTGGGAGAAGCACAAACTCAGTCACAGCTCCTTGCAAAGGACCCATCTCTGTTCAATGTTCAAGGGGCTTGGTTGGGTTTTCCTGCTGAAATATTCACCACTACTACAAGGGAAAATGGTGTGACTTTTGAAAAACTTTAAATAACCAGAGCAGAAACAATAATTACAATAATGTATAGACAGGCAGCATTTTGAGTACATCTTTGTAACCAGTGCCTGCACAGCGAGCACAGCCCCCTGCTGACCCTCAGGGCATCCCCATAATTAGTAAAACCATTATGGGATGACCAGCACCTTTTCCAATGCATCCAGAGCAGTTCAGTCAGACAGAGCACACTGGATTGGATGGCTGAGTAAACTCCCCAGCAAAGGGTGCAGATTAAGCTTTATTAGAGAGGTGTAACCCTAAAATCCAGTATAGGACTAAGTCTAGACAAACCAGACTGCTTCAGCAGTGAGGAGTGACTGTTCACCCTACATGGATGGGGACAGAGGGCATCTGAGGACAAATTAAACTATCTAAGAGTGCAAGTGCATCAAATCAGTACTTTCTGTAGCACTAATTACTAGACACTCATAGAATCACAAAGGAAAAACACTAATTCTTTTCTCTGTACGAGTCTGCAGCCTCAAAATCAACTGTGTTTTTATAGCAAAGAGCAAGCAAACTTTTGGAATTTTTTATGTCCTTGAAAGGTTGAAGGTTAGGCACAAGATTTCATAACTTCCTTAGGAACTTCATTTTGCCATCACAAAGAGTTCAGCTTCGCCTTGGTTCCATTTCTGACTAAAATACCTCATGACAGCTTTATAGTATTAATTTCCTTTTCTACTGCACTCCTTATAAATGTTTTCTTTATGGCATAAATCACATTCCCAGCACCAGATAAGTGAAGACTCACACAGATCCCTTTGCTGGGTTCATATGCCAGGTGATCAGGGTTGTCTGCTGACCAGTCACTGTCACAGCCCTCACAGACCTGAGCCATTCTGATGGCCACAGAAGGGAGATGGTGAGAAAAGGAAAAGAACTTAAATTGAAATTACATCTTAGGACAGCTACTAATATGGTCACAAGATCTCTAAAGGATATTGCTGGTTTTCAAAAGGAAGTTAATCCTGCTAGCAATATGTGTTTTCTCTCAGTTTTAGCAATGTTCTTCCAGACATACAGATAAGCCTAAGGTCTATTTGTTTTCCAGAATGACTTTATCTCCTGGGCTCTTAAATGAGAGGTACCAGTTTTGTGGATCTGGGGGAAAAAAGAATCTTCAGTATGAAATCATTTTAGCCCACCTACAGCTTTTTTCAGGCTGTGCTACAACCCAGATTGTTGATTCAAGGACCCTGAAACTAAACAGCTCCATCACTCAGCTTTGTCATCAGCACCAACACTCACACATAAATAAATCCAGACTCTGCAGGATCCCCGGGAAGTCATGCCAGGGAAAGTCAGGACAGACAGCCAGGAATCCCAGCCACCCCTATAGCACACAGCACCCAGCAGAGGAGGGACACCCAGGGGGGAGTCAGGGCCATAATTCCAAGTACTCAACTCCATCAGCAGCCTGCTATTCCTGGGACATGGCACCTGGAGCCTGCTCAGTGCCCTCCCTGCTGGCTCTGCTCCTTCTCCATGCTCAGCCCTGGAGCATCAGCACAGCACCAGAGACCCCGACACAGCCACACACCCAACCCAGAGCACTTCTGCAGCCAAAAATAAAGTGTTTGCAATCACTTCTGCTCAGGTAAAAGCACAGGACTGACTTTGGGATGAAAACCACAGCAGCACTTGCTAAGAAAGTGCATGTAACCCAAGCCTGGGGAGGTTTTGTTGCCTTCACGTGTGGCAGAGCCAGGCCCCTCTCACTGACCTTGGTGCAGCACTTGGAGCCAACCAAGATATCACAACCAGGTGGGAAGAATTTGTGCAGCCTGTCCTTTCAACTCCTTGGAAAAGCAGAGCAAGAGACAATGCTCTGTGAGGTTCAGCACCGAGTGCTTCACGTGCAAATTATCCTTCTTCTTTTCTTCTTTTTCCTTTACATTTCTTTTTTCTTTCTTATTTGTTCTTTTTTCTTTTTTTTCCCCCTCCTTTTCCCTCTCCTTTTCTCAGTGGTTTGCAAATGCAGAGGGGTTTCTCTGGTGGCCCAGAGTGCCCACCCAGGGTGGGCTCCCCCAGCCAGGCAGCTCCCGGCGCGTCTGCGCTCCGCTGCTGGCAGGGCCAGCTGGGTGGGGGTTCCAGGAGCCATCAGGCAGCACACACCACCTCCACAGCCTTTGTTCTTGCTCCTCAGACAGGAATCCTCAAGCCTGAGTCTTCATCTAGGCCCAGCTTTCCCATGAGGCCGAGCAAGCTCCGATTATTCCGACTTTTAGAGGATAAAGCAGGCGGATCCGCCCCGGGCTAGGAAATGAAAAGAGCGTTACAAAACTATGAAAAGAAAATGTTTCCATTAAAAAAATAATTCCATTACAACTCAAACCTATTCCCTGTTTCAAATCAGGCCCAAGATGATAATGTTTGCTTTGCATGCTGCTCTGCTGAACTGAAAACCTTTATTAATGATGTGCTGCTGTTTCTTAAAATTATCTTAACAGATGGACTTATAAATCATAAGTAGTAACCAAATTCTAATAATGAAGTCATTTAACATATACCTCAACTTCTGACAACTTAATACTTGCTTTGAAAGCAGCAGTCCCCAAGCTAATCTGTTTATAGCCCCACACAGGTTACACAGATGTGCTCCCTCCCTACTGCTCTCCCCTTGCCCCAACAGCTCAAACCATCCACGCCTGTGTTCTTTACCCCATTTTGCAAATGAACGCTTAAATTACAAAAGAAATTAATGGTCATCAAGATTTTAAAATATTCCTATCCTCTGAAAAAAATGCGGAGTTCATGAGCTGCAAGTCTACATTTACATATAAATGGAAATACACACACACACATATCTCCACGCATACACACACAGGACTGTTATAAACTATACCAAATTTATTCTTCATCAGATTGAACCTGAAGAAATTAAATGAACTTTTAAATAACTCTTTGTTCTAGCTGGATAGGCTCAAATTATTGATAGCCTGTTCTCTCCAAAACCAGCTTTCACTCCTGGATTTGCCAAAGACAGCAGCACCATGACTCAGGAAATGGCAAGGGCACGGAGAACACAGCAGCTCAGGCCAGATTAGCTCTACCAATGTATTTTTCATCATGGGAATATAAAACAACCATTAAATTGAACTGTTAACAACCTCAGAACAGAGAGAAAGGACTGAAATCTGTTTTCTGTCTGAAACCTACAATTCTCATTTATTTCAGGGCCTGCAGAGCTGCAGTCAAGCATCACTGTGAGCCCAACAGACAGAGAAAATCAGGAGAGAAAACAAACACATTCCTGGACACATTCAAAGGGTCCCTCACCTGAGCTTCCTCCCAGCTCTCCGAGCTGTGGGATCTCTCCCAGGGAAGGAAGCAGAGCAGTCCTTTTGAGACATAACACTGGAATAATTTAGGGTAAATCCAGCTAATCCAGAATCCAGCTGAATGGGGAACAGCTAAAAAGGTCAAGGCTGATTTCTTGGAAGCAATCAGGTGGTTTTAGGTGTTATTTAGGATGCTCTTGTTGTAAAGCAGATCCACAACTGGGCATCACGAGCTTTAGGAAACAAGGGACATGCAAGCAATTTCTTTTCTATCTCAACCAAAAAAAAAAAAAAAATTGAAAAAAACAGGAAACTCCCCCCAAAACCAGCCCAGACTTGAGTATTCGAGCCCACCCAGTTATTGCCCCTGGGCTATGCCTTGCCTGGTGTGAACACTTTCTCTGCCAAGATCTGGAGATCAGCAGCACCCACTGTCACAATAACTGGGACAATATGTCAGTCTCAAAATTGTACAACACCAAGATCCATTTCAGGTGAATTACTGATATAGCTCCATTTTCCTCTGCAGCTGAGGGTAACAGAACGAAGAGCTACATCCCCAAGCCTTCTCATGACACATAGATCAAGGCATCACATCCAAAAAAACTCCCAAGAAAAACCTGAAGTGTGTGATTTCTATCAACTAACTCACCAAATTTGCAACCACTTCGTGAGCTCACAAGCAATTGCACCCAGAATTCAATGCTGGCACACATGAGACAGTGAAATAAAAATATTTTAAAGCAATTACATAAAAAAAATATTTAAAACCTGGTCCACAGTGATTGCTTTCATTCCACTTTGTGTTTCTGCTCTCACTTTTATGAATAGTTTTATTTCCTTTTAAAAATGTTACAAATGTGCGAAATTAAGAAGACGTGTGGGTGTGCTCCTTACATACTTACAGTTACATATTTAACAATCATCACCAAAGTTTGATATCATAATTAGATCTGTAAGTCTCAACACACATTTGCAGAACTAAACTTTTGCTCCTTTCCTCTGCCAGAAAAACCTTGGCTGTTGAACGTGGAGCACGACAGCAGAGAGAGGTGGAGACTGGCACAAAGAAAATTGCTCAGAGATGTAAAGGTGAAAGTCTTGATCCTTCCCCCTCTCATTCTCGTGTTACAGAACAACTCCACTCCTCTGGAAGCCTGGATGAACAGTCCAGTATTGGAGAGCAGGATCTCTTGCACCAGCCAGCCATGGTTTCATTCCAAAATTAAGCTCTTTAATTTATTTTCAGGTTAATAAAATAGACTTTCAGACTGTCTTCAACTCAGTGGGGAACTGAGAGGGTGTCCACAGAGTTCTCCTGCTCCCCAGGGGTGGCCACAGCAGATATGGATACCTCCAAAGCTGTTTCAGCTACATTTAATTCTGCTTCAAAGCTACAGAGATTTTTACTGTGTAGCAAGGCCAGGAGTAGCTTTCAGTATTGCCATATCAGAAAATAAAGATAACAGTTGTCATAAAGAGTAATCTGACTGATGCACATTTACACACACAAGTATCTATAAAACACAACCCACACTCACTGAAACCATGCAAGAAAGGTCCAGTGAATTCACAGTTTCTATTCACAGGAATATTGATATTTCAATTGATAATGGGGTTCTATGGCTTTACAATAATTACCTTTGCTTTTAAACATCCCAAACTGAATATTTCCTTAAAAGGCTCATTTTCTGCCACCCTCCTTTAATATATTCCTCCAGTTTCAGGATTACCTAACAAGACACAGCACTATTGATCCCATATGCTTGGATGAGCTGTAGATTATGATGTACCGAAGAAAAATCCTGCTTCAGAGACATTTTACTTTATCCTGGAAAACATTTCACAAGCCAAACATATCGATTCAACATTGTAATAAGTGAGAAATAAGGACTTCTCTTTGTTTTCTTCCAAGAGTCGATATCCCAGTCTCTTGGACTGTAAAATCACACAGATAAGGCAAAAAATAACTTACTTGAGGGCTTCAGATCTTCCCTATCTGTTTTTAATACTTCTAAACTATAATAGTAGAATAATAATAATAGTAATAATAATAATAATAATAATAATAATAATAATAATAGAACTCAATCCCAAAGAACAGCAAAAGCCACACATTTACTTCCGTGTTTACTTCAAACCATTCCACGGGAATTCTTTGGGTTTGGGATTTCATTTTCCCAGAAGTCCTTGCACTCTCTGAAACAGGAGGTCTCACCTGATCACTACTATGGACAATAACTTTTTCACTGGTAAATTACCCATTTGCATCCTGTGTGCAGATTTCAGAACTTTTCCTCTTGGTTTAATACTTTACAATGTGACAAACCCCAAACATTCCATTTACTTCTCAAGAATGAGCTGAAATACAGCAAAATTTGCATTCCATTTGGGATTCATTGTTTCTGTTGTTTTTAGGATATTCCTAAGCATCGGGATATATATTTATATATAAAAGAAGGCATGCACAGTGAGTTGATTTTAGCTCCTGAAGCATCCAGACATAAAACAATCCAGCACTCCCATAATCCCTGTGAAAGCTCAGTGATGAGCAGATAATTAGGAGTGTATGCAAATGATGACAAGTTTGATGCACACGCTGAGCCCGGGCACGGCTGAGGGGCTGATTCCTCTGCCTGGGGAGCAAAGCTCCTTCCCTCTGCAGAGGCAGATCAGGTTCTGGATCTTGCTGAATGAAGCAGGAGATTGCACAGCTCGGGTCAGGCTCTGGATCAGCTGCTGAGGTGGCAGCCAGCAGGGCTCTCCCTGACAGATCGATGTGCAGGGCAGGCACGCCGCAGATGGACGTGCATTAAATGTTCTCAGTGCTCCTCCTCATCTGCCCTTACCTCAGGCCTGGGCTTCTAAACCCAAATTAAAGCCCTACCCCCTTAAAACCTCTGATCCCTTTTTGCAAGTGTGTTTTGTCTGCGTTCTAATAATTCAACTCCATCCTAATACAAGATAAAACAACCTTTTAAAAGAGATTTGAGATTTAAGCATTCCATGCATGAGGATTGCAGGCATAACCAAAGGATTTGGTCTCTTTCTAACAACTTTCAGTAGGAAATATTTGTAATAGAACAATATCTCCTTTCCCAATGTGTGCTACTCAGTGTCCTAGACAACTTGACTTTAACCTCTGTGAGGTTTTCATTGGGCTGACAAACCTGACAACAGAATCACTCTGCTTTTAGCCCCTCATTTCAGCCTTCTGGCCTATAATTCATGCTCTGCTCCTGTCTCCTCTTTTCCTGTAAATTGAATAAGAGTCTTACATTGCAGCTTTCACTTTCTGACCATGAGAATGGAAGTCGTGCTCTTGGAGGAGCCTCTAGCAAAACTCAGGAGACAATCAAGCTGTGCTCAGAGGAGAAGTGCCTCCAATTAAGCAGTGCTCTAGCAGGCAGAGGCAGTTACACAAACCCCTTTCATCTCTTCATTAGGAAAAGCTCTGCTGATGAGTGAGAGCAGCTGTGCAGCCACCAGCAGCCAGCAGGAGCTGGCACCCAATGGGGACCAACAGCACCCCTCAGGCAGGGCAGGGATTCACCAAACCTTTGCACCCTTCACAAATTCTAAGCAAACCAGACCGGCTTGTGGAACATCTGAAGGAATTCAGGTCCCAAAATCTGCAGTTCCCAACAGGGCACGGAGGAAGGAAAACTGTCTTGGCAGAGGCAGGACTGCTCTGAGTGCCCACCCAGGGCATTTAGGGGCTCTCTGTGTGTGCCACAGCTGAGCCAGGGCTGCAGCAGCAGCCTGAGTGCATGATACATCAATATACATGTACAGGGAGAAATCTCCCTGGGACATCAGCCTCCCAGAGATCAGCAGGGGCTCTGCACAGCCATCCAAAGCTCAACCCCCTCGTGACATCAACCCCCTCTTTGCTGTCCTCACACACAGAGGTGAATATCAGCCCTCTAAGGACAACCTCCCACACAGAAAAAATAGCAGAAATTACTCAGGAATGTTTCTCCTTCAAAATTAGCTCTCACTTAATGTTATTTTACGATCTTACATTTTGTATAGGAAAGCAAAATGGTTTTCAGTGTAGGTTTAAGTACCCCTGAAGGGTGAAGATGTATTTTCTTACAGGTGGTAACAAATCTCAAGGTGATTCTGTGCGTTCCTGCTTCAGCTTCCTGTCTTTGAAACGCTTTTTGAAGTTCCATATGCCCTTCTCAGCATTTGTCAGAAAATAAGTGTACACATTTCACATCCACATACTCAAATACAGTCACAGAAAACTTATTTTTGTGTGTTTAAAAGCACATGCTGATTAATGCCAATAAGCCTCAGCCTGAACAAACTCAAAATCTCTTTGCACTTGGTATGTCAGACTTGTTTCTGTGCCAATCCCTTTCCATTTTGCCAGGAGCGTGCAGTTGTTCTGCAAAGAAACATTTCCCAAAATGTTCTCCCTTTATTTCCAAAATGAAAAGCTCCTTTCAGGAACAGAAGCTCAGAATACATTAAAAATGTCACATTGAATCTCAGAGCAGCAGCTCTCAGCAGTGTGATGCACACAGGACACTCCTGAGGATGTCTGGGGCGCTGGAGGACGTCAGCACAGCGGCCTCCAAGTGGGACTGTCAGGAAAGCTGAAGGGTTAATCCAGGTGGAATGCCAGGTGATGATAACCCTCCATTTCAGTCAGCATATGGAACCCGATTTCCTGGGATTGCACTGTTTCCCCAGCACTTAAAACGCAGCTGGAACTGTGGCAATTTTGTCATTTCCTTAAATTTGGGGACAGCTGCTCACAGCCCTGTTACTGAGCTGACAGCTCATGGCGTGGAGCCCTTGGATTTGACCACATTAAGATGTTTCATGATCTTTATTAGCTTTTGTTTTCATGTATTTCCATTCAGCCCCTCTCCTTGCACTGTCTGATAAAGGCTGGCCAGAGCTGAGCTTCACAGTATTCCCTCCCATCCCATTCAATTACCAGCAGTGGAACCACATGATCTGACACTGATTTAACCAAACTGTTCACTGACACTGCCATTGCTCCAGCTGAAGAAAGGAAAATGCTTAAGACAGTGCAGGAGTGGCTCTTTTCCTCAGGCAGGGCTATTCTGGAGGACTGGATCTTTTCCTCAGGCAGGGCTATTCTGGAGGAGTGGCTCTTTTCCTCAGGCAGGGCTATTCTGGAGGAATGGCTCTTTTCCTCAGGCAGGGCTATTCTGGAGGAATGGCTCTTTTCCTCAGGCAGGGCTATTCTGGAGGAATGGCTCTTTTCCTCAGGCAGGGCTATTCTGGAGGAATGGCTCTTTTCCTCAGGCAGGGCTATTCTGGAGGAATGGCTCTTTTCCTCAGGCAGGGCTATTCTGGAGGAATGGCTCTTTTCCTCAGGCAGGGCTATTCTGGAGGAATGGCTCTTTTCCTCAGGCAGGGCTATTCTGGAGGAATGGCTCTTTTCCTCAGGCAGGGCTATTCTGGAGGAATGGCTCTTTTCCTCAGGCAGGGCTATTCTGGAGGAATGGCTCTTTTCCTCAGGCAGGGCTATTCTGGAGGAATGGCTCTTTTCCTCAGGCAGGGCTATTCTGGAGGAATGGCTCTTTTCCTCAGGCAGGGCTATTCTGGAGGAATGGCTCTTTTCCTCAGGCAGGGCTATTCTGGAGGAATGGCTCTTTTCCTCAGGCAGGGCTATTTTGGAGGAATGACTCTTTTCCTCAGGCAGGGGTATTTTGGAGGAGTGGCTCTTTTCCTCAGGCAGGGGTATTTTGGAGGAGTGGCTCTTTTCCTCAGGCAGGGGTATTTTGGAGGAGTGGCTCTTTTCCTCAGGCAGGGGTATTTTGGAGGAGTGGCTCTTTTCCTCAGGCAGGGGTATTTTGGAGGAGTGGCTCTTTTCCTCAGGCAGGGGTATTTTGGAGGAGTGGCTCTTTTCCTCAGGCAGGGGTATTTTGGAGGAGTGGCTCTTTTCCTCAGGCAGGGGTATTTTGGAGGAGTGGCTCTTTTCCTCAGGCAGGGGTATTTTGGAGGAGTGGCTCTTTTCCTCAGGCAGGGCTATTCTGGAGGAGTGGCTCTTTTCCTCAGGCAGGGCTATTCTGGAGGCAGGAGGAGCCTGCTGGCACCAGGTCAAACCCAGCCTGTCTGACCTGCTCTCCTTGTCCTGCCAGGTGCAGGGAAAGGGGCAGGTGGGCGAGGTGGGCACCTGGCACCCCAAATACTCCTGTAGCTGCTGCAGTTCTCCCAGCAGTTCTGAGGCCATGGAAAGTGCAAATGGATGGATTGAATGGAAAAATGCAGAAACACACACTGGATACCAAACAGCTTAAAATTTCAGGAACTGTTGCATCTGCTTCTATACATGCTCTTGCAAGAGGAGAAGTAATAGAGGTAGAGGGGTACTGGAATAATTAAATGCTCTCCCTAATAGGCAGAAGCTGATTTTCCCTCTACAGTGTTTTAGAGCTGATTGTTCAATGCCATCAATTTGTTCCATGCCACCAACTGCACTCTGAAAAGGAAACCCCTCTGGGAATTTTGCACGTCAGGATAATGATGACACAAGTCCTGCACATAAAAACCCAACAAACTTCACGTTATTTGGAAAGAAAGGCTACCAAAACTACAAATCACTGTCACCCAGAACAGCCTTCAAGAACTGGATACGCCACATAAACTTCGTTTAATTATACCTGCAACTTGTCATAATTCTGTGTGTTCTGTGTCCCAAATCAATGTTCCTGCCACAGCACATTAAGAGCTACATCCTCAGAGGGAACAGCCCAGCTCTGAGCACTACATCACCCAATCCTGCAGTGAATCAATCCTTCAGTGAATCCACTGCTTCTGGCATGGCCAGGCTGCTGCACGAGCAACAGGAGACAGACAGCCAAAAACGAGAGCTGCACTTCATCATGTCTCTGCAGACACAGTAAATACAGCAACAGTAAATCTTAAGGAAATAACTGCATCCTAGACTCTGCTCTCCAACGACTTCAAGGCTATTCAGGGATTTTTGGGGTTTTTTTTATGTGCTGAAGGCATCACACAGGAAAGGAGAAAAATCTCTCCTCGCCACCTTCTGTGGGACCCAGCCAGCAAGCAGAATCTGAGAATGTTTTCCAGACCACATAATCAAGAGGATGCTCATTTTGTGGCTCTGAATGGGACTTAGGCATTTGTGTCTCACTCTGTCAACACTTGGGAAGGGCTGGGAATGAACAGCAGCAAAGCTTTTACACCTAGACAGTGTTCTTGGCAAAAAGCACAGACTCCTCCAGGAAGCAACTGAAAGGATACACGAGGGAAAGGGCTGCTCAGGATTTGTTATCTGGCCTTGCAAACCTGAAAGAGAAACTGTGCTGCACATCCAGGAGAGCTGCAAAAAACCCTGAGCAAATTAAACTCAGTTCACCTCCACGCTGGGTCAGCTAGGCTGTGACCAGTGGCCAAGCTGGCCAATCTCAAACTGATTCAGAAATCTCTGTTCTGCTGAAAGTGCTTTGGAAACAGCCTCCAAAGGCCCCTGGTTTTCTGTCTCAAACATGGAACACACAAGCAATAAAATTCCTACGTGAACCAGGAGCAATGGTATAGCTGGATCTTATTTTATAAACTTAGAATTTGAATTCTGCCTTTGTAGTTGGCTCTTTAAACCATCCCCACACTTTCCAAAATCATATCTGGAATTTCAGCAGTGTAAGCAAGACTTTGAGGATCCATTGTTTAGGCTGTCTCAGCAGTTATGTTTAGAAACATCAAGGATACTAAATTATTGATCCTGCATTCACTTAACTCAAGGAATAAGTGGTATTTAGCTGGATTTTTCTTTTTAATTTACTGTTTACTTTCAAAATGAGCTTTAAAAGGACTGAGAAGCAAAGGTGGAGGAAAAAATACATTTGTGTGCTTATTTACAAAAATTTTGGAACAAAGCAGCATGCTAGAAAGCAGTAATGTTCACTGGAGGAGTCACCACGTTTTCAGAATAGGCTGTTGTCAGAAACCAAGGAAATCTTAAACTTTTCAAACCCTTGGCCTAAACGTGACAAGTATTGCAACACTTCCTGCTCCTTTTTCAAGGAAATCTCCCTGGAAAATAAACAGCAGAGCAGATAAGCTATTAAGCCCTGATGCTGCTGGCTCTTTTCAGGTCTTATATCTGTTAACCTTTCATAAATGTCAGGCTGGAAAGAAGTTTCAACTCCATCCCAGTGCCAAAAAAATCCCCTGCTCATTCTGCTCCAGCACAGACTTCCAAGCCAGCTGCAGGGAGCAGGGACCTGCAGCAAGGATGAGCTGCTCCCTGCCAGGGCTTCCCCTCCCACAGCAGAACTGGGGCTGCACCTTGCAGGTGCATTATCATAGGTACTGAATCTGCATCAGAATTTCCACTCAGTGGTGAAAGGGAAAAGTGTCACTACAAATGGCAAAACCATGGGCAACATTCTTCTGAAATCACTGTCATCTACTGTCTCCCAAGATTTCCTTAACAATTTTCATAGATCTTGATGAAACTGCAATTAAAGCAAAAAATTGCACCTGCATTATGATGGCCATACAACAGTTACTGGCTTATTATTGGCATAATTTACAAGTTAAGTTGAAACACAGAGAGTGTGTGAACATTTTCAGTATTTGCTACAGCAGAAAGATGGTTTTAATGAACTGTTAGTTCTCCACAATTGTTACTAATTACCTGCTGTCAGAAACAGCCCTACTCATCACTAAGATTTTTTTTTTAGTGTTTATAGACAGCAGTAAAACAACTAACATTATCACATATCAATTAAGAGTCTATTTTTTTTTTTTTTTCTTCATCCCTTCAGCAATAAAGGCAATTTTCTCTTGGACAATGCTCTCAGGCACAGGGTGGGATTCTTGGGAATATCCCGTGCAGGGTCAGGAGCTGGAACTTTGTGATGTTTATGGGTACCTTCCAACTCAGGGCATTCTGTGATTGTGCTTTTAGGAACAGCAAAAACTGCTCATGCTAAAGGTGTCTCTGAACCATCACATCCATAGGAGCAAAACCACACAGGTAACAACCACAATCTGCACATAAAAAAATCTCCATCCCCAGTTTATGACTTCAGAGGAAACATCAGATAAGGACGTGGTTGTTTCCCTAAAGCATTTGTAGGAATCAGATGCACTTTCTCCTTATCACTGAATAATCAAGTATTATGCATTTAAACTCCCCTCCTTTAAGTAGCAAATGAAAAATAAAGCAAATATTTCAGACTTGTAGTGATGTCCCTTCCACAAGAGCTTTCCCTGCACTAATAGCAGAGTCCATTCCAGGCTGAACTATAACAAATGAAACTTAATATTAATATTCAGGAAGCTCAAATGATCAGAGGAGTACAGGCCTAAAGGTCAGCAAGGATTTTTTCTCTCTGCACCCTCTTCTCTCCCTTATATGTCTATTAAAGAAACAAGACAATAGAAAAGGTCATTTGTTTACAGAGAGTGTATCCATGTGGGAAAATGCAGCTCCTCGAGGAGATGGCCAACACCAAAGTAACAATTCTTGATTTAAAAAAGAGAAAGAAAAACAAAAAGATAAAATCCATTTATATGTCACCCTGAATTTCTGACACTGCATTACCTCCTGCCCCCAAAAACTGAAGGAGGCAGAAGACAATGCAGGGAATTGCTCTGATTTGAAATGGAGAGTTTATAACTGACTGTTACCCTGGCCTACTACAGAGTTAATAACAGGTGTACACCACTGTGCTATTCCACTGTTAGAGCTGAAATAAAGAAGTCCTGAAATTTCCTGAGCTCCAGCTCCTTGTACCCTTAGAGCTTCCATCATCACAGTTTGAGGATTTTGTTTATTTTCCGTGGCTATCACCTGGGCTAAGTTGTTCTCAAAAGTTGATATCCAGCAGGAAATCATTCCTCAGGCAGCAATTTGCCCTGATAACAGCTCCACTTTGCACATTCTTTTTGCTGATTGGGTTTTGCTGATCAGAATTTGCTGGTGCTGGAGTGCTGCAGCACCAAGGCAGCAGAGCTCACCTTGAGAAGGGGCTGGAATTGATTTTGTTGGTTATTACAGTGTGGCAGGAGCTGACCCCACATCCAGCACAGTGCACAGTGTCATTTGTGCACACAGTGCTGAATTTGTTCTGGTCCTGGGATCCCACTGCTTGGCAGGAATCAATGACATTTTGGGAATGACAGGTCTGTGTTACCACAAAAGCAAAGCAGTTTTGGCTTTACAGCAGAGGTGGTGTTACTGCAGCTCACAACCACGCCGTGTCCTGCAGCAGCCCTGCTTCATGGAACTCCTTGGGATGTCACACAGAATTTGCTCTGGGCAGGGGATTGCTGGCAGCACCTTATGAAATACCAGAGAAGTGACTACAGCAGCTCATGAAACTCCAGGCACAACACAGGGAGCAAAATGAGGTTTGACCAGAGACAGCACCACGGCCTTTCTTCGTGTGGAAAAGACCATGAAGAGTGGTCAACAGCCACAGCAAAATGGAGCAGCAACAACAAATGTAAAGCAATCAAACATAAATTATACTAGAATGGTAAAATTAGAGATACGCTGTCCCAACAGGTAATCTCCACCACATCAAAATCCTTTCCTTCTTCTTAAGTTCATCAGAAAAGTCAATAAAGAAACAAAAACAACTCTTTGACCAAAACACAGAATTTCAGCTAGTGCTGAGTGTACTTCAAATATTTACAGCATTAAATAGCTCAGAACTCAGTTACAAGAGTTAAGCAGGGCAGTGCTCTTTCCTTGAGCCAAATGTCTAAATGAACACTGTGGTTCAAAATGCCTTCATGCACCAGTTGATCCCAAGTATATAAATTATTAATGGAAAAGATTTTAAAATAATTCCTAGCCTGGTAAGTATAACTGCAGCACTAACAACAAGCACAGCTGAATATGAACAACAATCCTATCTGGTGCTACTTACTGATAGTGTTTTAATTTTTTGTTTGTTTGTTTGTTTATTTCAACACTTGATTTATTGCTATTTCTTACTGAGGAAAAATACAGTCACTATTACAACATTCTGAGCTCTTATTCTTGGTATGACTTTAGGCAGAGCAAAAAGTGATTTGGGCACATAGAAGTGGCCACCAGCAAGCTTGAAAAACACAACCAAGTAAAAGGATGTATTTCCCCCTTGCCCAAACCCTCAGTGCTGAGCCATTTCATCCTTCTGGCTGTGTTACTTATATTTGATGAAGTGAGGAGCTCTGTGCTGCTCCCACACACAGACAATGAAACAAAGGCACAGATTAAACACAGGAGCCTCAGCTTTATTATTTTGGTTAACTGGAATCTGACACAGTGCCTGCTACACCCACCTATTCCCAGATCATTCCCAGCCTGGAGCTCCCAGCCTGGAGCTCAAATTGCTCCCAAGGCCCCAGGCACAACAGTAATTCCCTTGGCATGGTGTGCTGGGATAGCAAAAAGTTATTATCTCCTTATCACCTCTGCAATCACCCTGCACTGGCCACAAAGTCATACCCTAACAAATGATATCGCTCCCTGAAAAGGTACCCGCCAAAAACTAATTTTCCTAAAAGAAGATGAAGCACATTTTGACAAGCAGGCAAATCAGGAGGGAGAAGATAAGATTCAACTTGATAAGGACAGGTTATGATAAAAGTGAACATAGTGCTTAACTTAGCAATTCTGAGATGCTGCAGATAGGGAGACAACAGCAGGCTGAGGCCAGGAGCCCCTTTTTCATCCAGGGAGATAAATACTCATGTATTTGCTCAATATCCCAAACAAATGCAAATATCAGGGAATGGAGATAATTCTCCATCTCCTCAGCAATGCCAGCAGCTTGGTTTATACATCCCACGTGCTGGTGGTTCCTGGGGGCTGACAAGGCAAGGAGAGGATGGAATGGCTTCTCAGTTCCTCTGGGACCTTACAGAGGAGAGACACCGGGGTGTTAATTGTATCCAGTTATTCCTGGAAGGTACAGCAGTGACATTTTGTAGGTTCTCTCAAAGCTAGACCACTATGCTCAGCTGCAGACACTGCCAGAATTTTGACATGTTTAAAAACCTCCTGGCACAGACAGAACAAAATAAGCTTTTAAAATATAGCCTCACACTTAAGATCCCATAATTAATATACCCTTTCCATTCAGCATATCCAAGATCCAAATTATCTACATACCAATAGTTAAGTAGGAATCTCACTAGATTTTTTTTTTACCTTTCACTTGGCTCCACAAATAGTTACAGGATTTTTACTTTAAGTCAGAAATTTGAAATGCTGGTTATTAAATTAGCAAGTTGCTCTTCTCTCTGCACATTAGCCACTGAGTAGATATCAGACTGAAATACATTTAATCAAATGATTCGTGAAAATGGCCAAGCAGAATGTTTCTGTACAGTTCACTGAGCAGGGAAGTGAAAACGCAGGAGGAAAAAGATTTATGAAGTTGAACTTTATATACAGAAATAATTACCATAATATGTGCATGCATCCAGCTAAGTGCTGCAGGTCTGGATTTGTCTTCCTGCACAGTGACCTCCTCCACAGCATCCCCACCATCCTCCCAGGTCACCTCCCCCAGCCAGACCAGGGCTGCTCCTTTGGTGGCTGAGCACAATTAGTTCATGTTGTTGGATTTTCCAGTGTCCTGGCAGATGTCTGAAATTGATAACAACCATCCATTTCTTGTGCTCAGAATAACTTCTGAGGGATTATTGCCCTGCAGAGAAATGCCTGGTGGCTCCCGTTGTCCCAGGGCTCCCACCAGGAGCTGAGGTGCCCCCTGGCCCAGGGGCCTGTGCTGGTGCTGCCCCTGTCCCCCTTGCCTGGAGCTCCCAGGGCCATCTCTCCCTGCTGACTGAGTGTCCCCTGGAGCAGCAGGGCAGCCTTTGCACAGGGAGATGCCAGGGTGCCCCCTGGCCCAGGGGCTCTGCCAGAGGAGGCCTCCATCCCCCTGCCAGTGGCATTCCCAGGTCACCTCTCCCTCCAGCTGCCCCTGCCTGGCACACTCATAAAGGAGCTCAAAAATAAGAACAAGCTCCTGTCCTCCTCTCCTACTCTCCAGCCAGGGCCCTGCCTCCACACAATTAAGCCACAAATATGCAGTAATTACAGTAAGTTAACTCCTCACAGGCACAGATCCCCTGGCTTGTGGCTGAAGCCACATCCTCAACCCACCAGGGCTATTAAAAAATAGCAAGAATCTAAAGCAGCTTTAAGGAGCTGCCTCCTGCTCCTCAGATGCTCAGCCAACACTCCTTTCCCTTTATAAACACAGCCCTGAAGCTGTGGTGGAGGACCAGGGAAAATTGGAGTACAAGGAAGGTTTTGTTTTCCCACTGCTCGCCCAGGAGGGCACTGGAGCTTTTATCTTGTAGAAGTAGCTCCCAGTCAGGAAAGGAGGAAAATGAGGGAGTAGGCCTGACCCACAATTAACTCTTGGCATTTACACCTTGTTCCCACCAGGACTTTCATTTAAAAGGAAAAAAAAAAATAAAATTAAATTAAACAGGACCCAAAAGTTAAGATTGCTTGAGAGGAGTCTTTCCCCGGATACCCAGGACATTTAAGTCTCTTGGACCACGAAATGTAACTATTCTTTTAAGCCATTCTAGACAGAAGAAATGACACCCTAGAAAGGTCAGGATCAGCTGGGGAAGGGAAAGTGGGGCTCATGAGTTCAGTCCACTGCAACCAGGTTTGCTGTGACCTTTCCCAGCTGATGGGAATTGCATCCACGCCCTGCAGCACAACTGCTGGGTTCTCCTTTTGCCTCAGCTGACACAGGAACAAAAGCAGGGCTTTGCACAGCACAATAGTCCCAGGCCAGGAAGGATCTCTGACAGGAAATTTTCCATCTGAGCAAACAGCACCTGCCTGTCTTGTGAGGAAGCCTCATTATTTGTGTCAGAGTGGGAAAGAGGCCTTAACTTAATTCCTGTCCTCCTGCCAAGCTTTGAGAGGCTGGTTTGGTTTGGTTTGGTTTGGTTTGGTTTGGTTTGGTTTGGTTTGGTTTGGTTTGGTTTGTGTGGGCTGTGTGAAATGTTATGTGGATGCACAGACCATTCCTCCAGTGCTGCTGCTGCTTCCATGAAAGCACATGGATGTGCCAGCCTGGCTGAACTGTCCCTTCACAGGATGGCTTTCCAAGGGATCTTTTAATTCTTCTTTTGCACGGACAATCATTAAATAGAGTCACCTCTGGGTGCAATGACTGCTCTGTGCAGAGCACTCTCACTGATGACAAGGGATGGAGATCTGTATTTCTCCTGCCCTGCCTCTAAATATTCATTTACATTAAAAGCTTTTTGACCTCGGTGTTCCCAAACAATGTATGGGATGTGTGTAACTAATGTGATGGTGAGAAGAACACAAAGCTTTGATGGAACAAACTAAATACAATTTTGTTGTAAACTAGCTTTTCACAGCTTGACTGAATAGACTTATTTCATTGTTTTCCATTTCAAAAGCACAGAACTGGCTCTTATTAAACAGCATTATTGACTTCTCTTTTATAAACACTATAACAAGGAAAAATGAAAACTAAAGAAATGCAGTTAAATTCATATGGACACTTTTTTTGATTTATCCTTCATCCTGTATACATTTTTAAATCCTTTTCCTGGAACTCAATTTGTTTCCATTTTCATTTTTATTTTCATATTGAAATTTGCAAGAAGACACAATATGCCAGCTAAATGAGGATTTACAGGGAGCACACATCCTCACCTTGGCTATGGCAGGCTGCAGGTACTCAAAGGGGTGCTTGACTAGGAAGGAGATTCCAGGATTGCAGCAGGATTGCTGATGTGTTTACACTTAGAGATGATCAGGAGCAGTGTGCTCAGCAGGGCCCATCTTTCCTGTTACACTTTTTAATTGTTCTATTTCTAAAAGTTTCACCACGGTGCTGAGAGTTGGGTTCCTCCCCCTCGCAGCAGATTACAGGTTTTTATGGCAAACCATAACTTTGTGTTCACTGGTGCCAAGATGTACACAGCATCAATTTTCTTTCATTTCTGTGTCTCAAACACTCCACACAAAGACAACACTATAAATATGTGACATGACTAAATGATGAAGCTGCAGCTTCCTGCTGAAATTTTAAAGTGAGATAGACATTGTTTTAGCTGAGGAAGCCATTTAGATACCAGCTGTTCCCACTGAAAAGATGTGGCAGCCATCAGCAGAAATAAGAAATGCTCTCTCTGTACATATTGAAATGAGTTTTATCTTCCTCCCCACTCTGCTTTGTGCTCCTTCTGGTTGCAAAGGACAAAATTCATTTCACACCCCTATTTCCTCACAAGCACAAACCTTGCAGGAGAGGAGTCTTTGCACCCATGCACACGCTTAGGTGAGATCAAAACAATGAAGCATGTTCTGTCTGCAGAGAAATAAACTGCTGGGAAGTCTGGGAGTTTGGAATTGAAGGGAAAAGGAGAAACTTGAGGGCATCTCTTTCCTCAAATTATTTTTCTACATATTTGTTTCTAGGTGGTATTTGTGGTTTATATTCTAATTAGAAGAAAATAACTTGGTATGGGCGAGATAGCACTGCATGAAAATACAGAATCAGTATGGATAGTTCAGTGACACCTGAAAATCATCTTTCTTTCACTGGATCTTAGATTTAAGATTAGTACCAATCATTACAGCCACATTTTAGAAACTAGCATGCAGTTACTCAAAGGTTTCAGCTTGAAAAAATACCATAGACTGTGTTTATCAAACTTTTCATACGACTATATCTGTTCAAAACACAATCTTCTGAGGGTTGGGACAAAATATATGATGTGGTTTTCATCCAAAAAGAGGTTAAGAAGTCAACAGAGCTAACATTTCTCCCCAGAGATAGCATAAAAATCATTATATCATATTAAAGATTTTGCTTCTTTTGCCACAGGCAATCAATTCCAAAAATTTGATTAAAAAAAAAAGCCTTGCATTAGTGTGGTATTCTCAAGCTGCTTCTTATTAACATTTGATTGTAGCATACTCTAACGACAACCAGTATCAGCCCTCATTATTCTAAATAAAGAGTACAGTCATTTTCTCCTTAATGACTGAAGAGAAATGTATCCACAGGGACATTTCAGTTTACTCCCTCACACAATGTAATATTGTCATTATTAATACTTCTTGAAGACAACTTGTAGACCAAAGTTATCTTTGCAGAGTCAAGAGATTTTAATTTTTAAATATGCAATGCCTGAGCCACATGCAGTTTGATTCCTTCCAATACAAATAACATCAGCCTTGAAATGCTGCAATAAAACAATTCACATTATGATGTCTGTGACAAAAACAATCAACAGCAACAACAAAAAAGAAGCAAATTAAATTTCACATCCTTGTGAAGGAGGTAGTTGCCACAAAACCCAGGTAAAAGAAAGATTATGATCTGCCCATTGCTGTGTTAGCCAGTGAGTCAAATACAAAAGGAGAACTGTAAAAAAAGTTCCTTGGACTATAAACTGCATGAAAACAGGAACTTCCCTTTTGGTCAGAGCTGAAGGCAGTGAAATCCTGAAACATCCAGGATGCCTCTGTATATAAGTACTTCAGCATAAACAGACAGACAGGGAAATTGTTCTTTCCCTTCTCTTTCAAAGCAATGCAAAGGGGAAAAAAAAAAGTTTCCTCAAGATACTAACCAAAGATCTGGCTTTGCAACACAACTGGAGCACTCCAACAGACACCAAAGGAGCTGCCCCAGTTCCACCAGCTGTCCAGACAAAATTCCCACCCTTTGCAGGGCCTGTTCTCTCTCTGGGCCAGCCCATGGAGAGGCAGGAGTGTCACACCCCAATGGTTTGGGATTTAAATTACCTGACTATGCTTACTTTTTCCAAGGAACTTTAGAGCCAAAGAATGGAGGACATGCTTGGGGGTGTAAGGGAGTGTTTAAAGGAGGCTGGAATTGAACCCCATTGATTTCCAATCCAGACAATCCTGCCCAATTCCTCTACCCTCAAAGTAAATCCTTACCATGCACCTCTTTCCCTCTGTGGTATGTGACTAGCTCTAAAAATCCCTTCAGTGTAAGTTTTCATGAAATCAGTGGTTTCTCAGGACTATGGTAAACATCAGTTAGAAGAAACGCCATTCAGAAAATTAGGCAGAGCCTGGGGAGTCTGGCTTTGTTTGATTGTTCTTATCCTTTGTTCTGAACCACTCCCAAAACCTGAAAGAGCAGGAGCTGGTCCTTGCCATGGCAGGCCTGCTGCAGCTTCTCTCAAGGCTTTTACAAACAGGTGGGAACTGATGCCTTGGAGTGGCTGCCTAGAACAGAGGCTAGACAGAGTTAAAGGAATAAAGCAAGTGCTGATTAAAGACCTTCTGACCTTGGGCAGTCAGAAGCCTCCCAGAGGCTACACTCAGGATGGACAATGGTTTTTCAGAGAGATGTAAGTTTGGTCTATTTACATATCTGGGGTTAATTCTCCAGTTAGAGCTTCAGGTAATGAACTCATGTTCCCCAGTTTGCTTTGCTCTGATTCACTTTTGTTTACACTTTACAGGGCCTGAGGCTGTGATGGTGACCTTGGATCTCAGGCCCAGAGGGATTGTTTTGTCAGGCCAAAATGCACAGAGAGTTAGCCAACACTCTACGTGGAGTTCAGAGTTACACAATGCAGTGCAGGATCTGAAATGATAAAAGCTAAAAGCTGAAGGCATCAGAGCAGTCAAACAACTCAACATCCACCAGCACCCAAATTCCAGCAGCCACCTTCTCAGCTGGCTGCCTCTCCCTGCCAGGTGTTCTCTGACACATCAGCCTTGGCTCAGACCCCTGGCCACACAAACATCACCCACCAAAGCCAGCTGGGATGGTGGCTCTGGGAGCCCCAGCTGTCCTTGCCCCTTTTCCATTCCAGCTGCTGCTCTCACTGATCCTGACTGGCACAGGGAAGGGCTGCACAGACAGTAACAGGCACCAGTGCCCCTGCCTCCCACAGAAAATATCCTTGCTGAAGTCCACACTTGTTTTGTATTAAATACTGAATTTTTAGCAGTCATGACCCCTTCTCTTGGTATTTGAACTAAACAAAACTTTTTTATTCCCTGAGCAAATGTGTAAGTTTTGGGGAGAGAATGAGGAAGCCGTGGTTTGAATGCTGTGGAAAGGCAGTGCCCTTCCTCATGTTATCCCATGGTCTCCAGGAGGCATCCAAGGGTTTTAATCATCACTTGATTTGCAGGGTTAGTTTACATCTGTAAATTAACATCCTTTGCAATGTCCTTCGGGGGTTATTATTGTGCTCCTACTACAAGTCTACTTAAACTCAGTACCCATCTTTATAAAACTCAACAGCCTATGAAGCACATCTAACACTGAGGAGGAAACAGAATAAAAAAGGCTGAGATGGAAAACAGAATTAAAAAATATAAAACCCACATGATAAACAAAGAGGGTCATAAATTGCTAAAAGATGCCACAGGAAGCAGTGTATTATATTTTCTGATACCAGATTAAATGTATTTTATTATCAAATATTAGAGCTTTTAAGTATCTAAACCCTAACTAATCTGGGAATCACTAGCTGAAAGAAAGCTGCTTTAAGGCCCTGAGCCTACGAGATTAATTTTGACTCCTGTTGGGTAAACAAGTGGATATTCTCATCAAACACCCTACTGTACCACCACACACCACAAAAATTCCCACTGGGGTCAGAGAAATGTCCACAATTACAGGGCAGAAAGCTGTGGCAATTAATGGAGCTGTAAAACATGACAGGAAAGCATCCCAGACTCAGACTTTCTCCCACGCACACAAATCACCAAAACCTGTACAAATTTCCATGGAAGAAGTATCAGACATTGGATGTTTTGAAGAGCAGAGCCCTGAATTGCTTTGTGTCTGCTGGGATTACTTTTATTTTAAAAGTGTGGCCACCACCTGACCAGCTGGATGTGTGGAAACCAGCAGGTGTGGCAGAAACCAGGGCTGAGTCCTGAGATTTTGTACTGCTTTTACTGTGCCACAAGTGAGGCTCTAATTTGGTTTTAATAAAAAGTAATTGAAAGTAATTTAATACCGATTGATTGTTAAGGGGATACATTTTGCAGTTTATCAAGTCTATAGAAATGCAGTATAATTAACTCCAAACTGCATAGGCAATAATGTAATTATAATCTCAACAACTTTAAATTTCCAAGCATTGTTTAAACAGTTAATTAAAATTTTAAAAGATAGGGCTCTGTTACATGTCTATAATGTTAATTGCAAAAAAATGCTAATCGATATTTGTTAAGTAATCCAATTAATTGAGTAATCCAATTTCTAGCCTCTCTGAGGCTAAATAAATAGAGCTTCATGGCTCTGACTTACAAACTGTATAAATGGCCAGATATTGATTTAATAATCAATTACATATTAAATGATTGCAAGTTATTTATTAGCTATAGAGGCAGGGCCAAGTTGGAAGCAAGCAGATGAAGGTTTCAGTTTGATCATGTTCAGAAGCTGCACAAACCCACAGCTGAGCTCAGTACTCTTGACACCCTTCTTTTGGATCTCTGGGTGAAATGTTGTTTGCCACGTTGGCTGAGTATCTTTCTGTCAGCCTTTCCAACAGGTTCACTCAGCTGAGGCCCAGAGCTGATGTTCCTTCAAATGAGCAGCCACAGGGGCCACATTTCCACCTGCTGCTCCCAGGGGAGCCCTCAGCACCAGGAGCTCTGCATTTTCAGTTTTCCAGCCCCTCTCCTGCTTCCTCCTCTCCACCAGAGAGCTCCACCTTACACAAAGGGACCTTCCCAGCACAGCAGAAGCTGCTTTCAAAATCCCTGCTTCTCTGCTCTCCTACTCAGTGCTGTTAAATATTTACCATGGAAGAAAATACATCCCTTTGTCATTTTTCTGCTTGCTATTAAAAAAAAAACAACTTGCTATTCACCCTGATTTGGCAATTTGCACCTGGAAAAAGCTTAATCCTAAATGAGATATCAGCTTGTGTTTACTGGTGACAACTGGTGGCTGTTCCTAGCTGCTAATTTCACATCCTTGCAATAAACCATGATTAAATTATTGAACTCTTTTCTTTTCCTCTCATCACTGAGCTCTATGTTTGTAACACACTGAACACATCTAAAATAACCTCTGCTACCCTAATTAGGTACTTGCTCATTAAACCTACGTCAGCTCTGGCTGGAGGACTCACCAGGGCAGAGCCCACCTCATCAGTTGTGTTAGCAGCTCTCAGCACAATGTCAATATTTCCCCAAAACCATGGTTTCTAAACAGCACCACAAACCTCAGCTTGACTGGGTTTGACAAAACAGTGCATCAGCACGAGAAGGAGTCAGGAGATATTTTTTGCTGGATCAATTCTTAAACAAATGTGTTGTGCAGGTGGAATCAGGGGCTGCAAGGATAAGAGCAGCAGCTCAGTGAGAGGTGGTATTTCATTTCTGGAGTTTAGTCTTGCAGTCAGGCCACATTCATTCTTCACATCCTTTCCCTGAGGTTCAGTCATCAAGGAAGAAATTTATGTCCTCAGAGCTTCTTCATGCAAATGAGACAGAGAAAATTGCAGGGTCAGAGTGCACATGATGGCAAGCTTGACAGAGGTGCCCAAAAGTTTTCACACTTCAATTTTACGTGATAGGAAAATAAATAAATTTAAAAATCTTTCTAACCTTTGGGCTTGTTCCAGAGGCAAGACAGTAAATAGATCACTGTAACATCTGGGCTCACTGATTTCTTTTTCCTTATTCATTTTTGAATTGCCCTCTAATGGACAAGGGGTTAAAATAAATCATCAAGGAGAAGGGAAATGAAAATAACGTAAAACTGCATCTGGATGCTGCACTTAACACTGTCCACAGCACAAAGATTCTCAAGGGTGTGTTGTCCACACTGTATCAGAACCAGGGCTCCTTCTCTGACAGACTCCTCTAAAAACTGTGACAGTTTTCACTGTAAGCAACACTGAAGGACAGGATCTGATTCCATCATTTCATGGCTGTCAGCCCCACAGACAGGAAGGTATATTTTAGGACAACACACTCTTCAGCAGCTGCTTGCATGAATAAGAACACACTTCCATCATTAGTAATTTAGCCCATACAATGTGACAACAACATTTATTACACAGGCTCGCAGATTCGTGACAGTAGCAAGAATCCAGCATTGTTCTTTATACAATTTGCATGTGTTGGGTGCTTCAAGGAGACAAAGTATTTGAACTTCAATAACATTTGTCTTCCTGCCACCTTAATTTACTGGGTAGGGCTGAGGGAGGATTGACTCCCAAGGCTTCAGAACCTTGGGATGAAGCTCTGTTGGGTCAATCCCCCACTGTGATGCCAGGGTCTGGTACAATTCCTTTTGGAAAGTGGGACCAAAAAGGGCACTGATTTTAGCCAACACCTGAAAAATAACAACCACTGATGAGAAAGATCTAACTGGTTTTATCTAGGGCATGGGGAACATTCTGATAAGAGAATTCACCCTCCTTCCACCCTCCCCAAGTCCACTCTGCAGCAACATCCAGCCTTTCCCAGGTGCCTCTCAGCATGCTCACACACCTCCATGCCTCCTCCTGGGATCTCCCCTCCCCTGGCACATCTGCATGGAAAGGCAATGACTCAGCTCTAAGTGCTCATTTCAATCCAATTGCTTTGCTGCATTCCATGACATCAAACACATGAATATGATATTTGGGTTGATCCTGCAGTGTTTGAACAGCACAGCTGAAGGAAGCTGTGATGAGCTGCAAGCCCTTGAGTGAGAGCTGACTGCTGCAGAATTAAGGTGGCAGTTGAAGTGTGGGGACTGGTGTGTATTTACCTTGCAGCTTTCCACCAGGATCTCTGAGCCTGGTAAATACACACCAGGCACTTGGAGAGGCTGGGCTCTGACAGGCACCTGAGGTAAGAGTGAAAGCCAAACATAATCCCCTTGGATTGCTGGAACATTCCAATCAGCCAAGTGAAAGGGAGGAGATGGCTCAGCACTGCACAGACTCTGTGCTGGGTCTCAGACAGCCTCTCCTTCCTCACCCACAGCTCCTTTGCACTTCAGTTTGCCCAGGAAATCTGATTTAAATACCCAGACTGGACAGGGAACCAGCTCACTGAAAAACCCACCCCAAACCCCACCAAGACTCTTCTGAACAAGCATAAAAGGCTAAGAAGGAGAAAAATCCTGGAGTCCACAGTCCACCCCTGCCATTGCCTGCTCATACCATTCAATTAAGAGAAAATACTTTTAACTGCTAATAGAAATAATGTTTCCCAAATCTCAGTTGTTCTGTGAGCATCAGTCAGTGCCAAAGACCTGATAAATTTATGTTGCATCAATTCAGAATATAGTTCTAAGTATGAAAACAAGCCACAGTGCTTGCCATGCACCACAGGGTTTTGTGTTTATTTTCCAAACAGTCATGCCAGAGATGCTTCAGGCCTACTAGAAATTTCTTAACATCTGATGCATAATGAAAATATTTAATGGAGCATAAACACTCCTCTTTTCTTCCCCTCCTCCATTTCTTGAGTGGTAACCAAATCTCTGTGTTGTTGCACGGAGATGAACAAGGGTTAGTTCCATTTAAGTGTTGTCTAAAAGATCTTGGAACCAGGGCTGGAGATTTCCTACCTGGAAACAGAGGGAACTGGAACTGGCCCAGTCCAGCAGAAGGAGCCCAGGTCAGAGCTTTGCAGAAGCACACGCTTCAATCACAACAACATCTGGAATCCCAGGATTTCCTCTCCCACTCCCCAAAACTGCCCACGTTTCCCTTCCAGAGGAAAACCCTTCTGACCCTTCCAAATGAGGCCTGTAAGACCAGGCTGCTTTTCAGAATTCCACGTCATATGATGCAAAAAAATAGTTTACTGAGGTTTTTCATGACTGTGAGCATCACATTAAAAAGTAACTTCAGAAACCCAAGGTCCTAGTGACCTATATACTGTCAGCTTTTAAAAAGGCATAAGAAGAAACATTATGGAAACAGCTATGTAAATACAGTTCATTTAATAAAAATGTAAATAAGATTCACAGAAGAGACTTAGAAACCTTGAAATATTTATTTCAAATGAAAGGGATTAATTCTTCAAGGTAAGATTTGTTTCTAAACTTGTAACTCCAGTATTCTGGGGCTATTATGCTTTCTTTTATTTATTAAAGGGACAGTTCTTCATTAAAAATAACTACATTAAGCTACTCTAACATATTTACTGCTACTTTTTATTTCCTTTCAAGGACTTGTGATTGTTGCTGCCCTGGTCTGAATTCAGCAGATTAAAGGAGAATTATTCAATATCTCATCACTGGTGTTTCCCAGCCTTAATCATTTCCACAAATACATTTGTCCTTTTGCATTCATACCTGGTTTGGCTTGATAGCATCTGACACAGAAAATCTGACTGAAGAGGAAACAAAGAAACAAGAAAAAGATCTAAGTAAGCATCATATAGAATTTATTTGCAGAAAAAAAAAAAAAAGAAGAAGGAAATGGAATTGTTATTTGGAACTTCTTTACCTACAAAACAGAAACAGAGATTGATGATCTGAGCCCCTTGATTTACTGACAACACAACACCAGCAATACTTAAATAGCATCTCACTTGTACTTTCTATGATGGACCAGCAGTGAAATTATATTTGTAGTCTTCTAGGAAAAGAAGCTGATGCTTTTAGGAAATATTTATATGGGGTATGTGAGGTTGTTTTCTGCATCCATTTTTACTAACACCTTCTAACATGGAAGTCACCTGTACTTCCTGCTAAAGCATTACTCAAGAAAGACATTGATATCTGCCTTCTAATGTCAAAGTTTCTTTGAAGATCTGGGGAAAAAAAAAAAAAAAAAAATGAAGGTTTGACAGGAGAATTCTAAGGAATGGATGAGGGAGCTTCTACCCAATGAAAAAATAAACCTTGAGCAGATTTTTACAGAAAAACTGCACAGCTTCTTGTCCCTCAAAATGTACTGTGGAGAGCCAAAAGAAAGGAGATGTAGAATCCCAGAATCCTTGAGGAAGTCATTCCATCAGTCATGGAGAGGCCTCCCAGCCCAGGCAGTCCCAGCTGTGCCCCAGCCCAGAGCTCTGAGTGCCACCTCCAGGTGACACCTCCAGGGATGGGCACTNGCTCCATTCCCTGCCCTGGACACTCTCCAGCCCCTCCAGGCCTCTCTGGCCAGGAGGGCCCAGAACTGGACAGACAATAATGAGTTGTGCTATAAACAAATGTGCCAGATTTCTAACAGCAGGTAATTAATGTCACATGGGCGCACATTCATCAGGACAAACTAATCCTTATAACCTTCCTTGCCTAACTCTTCCCAGCCTATTAAGGTAGGCAAGAAATAAAATATTCAGACAGGATCAATATTCAGATAGGATCAATGTTCAGATAAGATCAATAAAGCACTTAGCTCAACGCTGCAGTGCTGATGAACTTGAGTTAGGGAATCACTTCTGTAAGATCTCTCCAGGCCACTTGGAGCCTGTTTCTAACAGAAGCAGGTAAGCAAGAAAACTGAGAATTGCAGTCATCAGTCTCAGAAAACAAAAAGATTTGACTCAGAACTTCAGGATCAGCAGGAGGCAGAACTAATGCTCCAACAGAGGAGATGTTTCTCAAATGCTAACGAGGGACCTCAGAGACTTCAGGTACTTGAAGCCTGAAGGCCAAGGCAGAAATAACCCCAAACTTGTCATTATCTGCATTGCCATAAACTGCTGGTCATCAGAGCCAGGCTGTGTGGGGTGGATTTAAAAAATGTGCAGGACTGAGCCCAAATCATCCTGAGCATTATTTCCCCAGAACTGCACTGCAGGTAATTACACTCTTTATTCTACTTGCAATGCAAGCACAAAGCCTGGAGAAGAAAATGCACAGAAGCTTTAAAATATTTACGGCAGCAGCAGCACCATTTCTATAGATCCTGATCATCAGGTTTATGCTGGATTTTTAATTAGAGGTGGTGTTTTCTGGAGAAGCATTTATTAGCTACAGAAATTTAAAGTAATTATGAGCAGGAAAGGAAAAATTAAATTGAAACCCCAAATAACAGATGTCCCAAGCTCCTTTGTTCAAAAGGAGAAATTCAGTGGGATTCAGGAGACAAAAACTTCTGATAAATTTTTCTCACGCTCCTCCTTCAGATTATAAAAGGACATCTCAACTCTTAGTATGCATTAGTATTTCTCAGCTTCCCTGCTCAAAGTATTAACAAGGCTGCTGATTTATAAAATTTTTATAGTAGAAACTTGTATTGTGGTAAATAAAATCTCCCCAGTTCAGCAGCACTTCATGGCACAAGGAACTCAACCCGACTCAGTTCAGTTCAGCAAACACCACACATCACAGAAGGAATCAACACACAAAACACTCAGCACTTTAACTCAAATTGACGTGCCAGGATCTGGTCCCAGCTCCTGTCAGATGACACTGAGCTGAATGGTGCAAATCTCAGTTAATAAATAAAGCCTGGGAGTGCCCACAGGTGACCTGGGGTGCCTCATCTGCTGCTCTGCTCCTGTAGAACCTGGAGTGTAACTGAGATTCCAGCCTGGATCCCTCCTGAACCTCTGCAGGGTGGAACTCCCTCCAGAGTTCCAGCTCCAGGCTGCCTGGCACAGTTAATTTTGCACCTGGTATAACCCTGGCACAGAGGGAACAAAGCTCAAACCCCATCTGCAGCAAGTGCTGTCAGCTCTCCCCAGGTCTGCACCAGCCCAAGCACCAGCCCAGGCTCCAAGGAAAGTGTAATTCAGATTTATGAGAAGACATTTCACATCCAATATAATTGATTACCCACTGTAATGTGAACAGAACCTAATTTGTACTAATGAACCTGTGCATGATACAGCAAAGCATTTAATAACACGGAGACCACAAAATGCCAGGCCAGATGTCATTGATGGGGAGGATAATTTCCCCAGATGGATACATTTCCTCTCCATTCTGCTGCCTTCAGGTTGGAGAAGGTGGCATTTTACTCAGGAGATGGCTCTGATCTTCCACAGGCATTAGTTTCATTCCATCACAGCCTGTGCTCTACACCCAGATACTTTCCTGTCCCAGTGAGGGCATGGAAATGCTTGTCTGCCCTGGCAAATTTTGATAAATGCTACATCAGATTAAAAATCATACAACTGCACATGGACAATCTGAGCAAGATTGAAGCTAACACATCTCTTTGGGTCTGTTACAGAAGAAAAACAAGATTAAAACTCTCGAAATTTTTAAAACATTCAGCCGTGGATTTGGTGTGGAAAGAAGACATTGGTGTTATACCAATAAAAATGTGCCTTGGTAGAATAAAAAAACAAACTGTGTAGTGTTAAAATTATTCCATCTGTTTGCTTGATTTTTTAATTTTTTACATACTAGGACTGGTTATGACATGAGCAAATTGTGGATTATTCCATTCAAAATAGCAATCAGCTATGAGGGACAGCTATGGATCCCTACCTTTGTAACAGGAATATTCCTTATCCCCTTTGCTAAAATCATGAAGCCTTTTCCCAAAATGTCAGGGTGTGCTGTAAAAAGACAAAATTGCTTAAACTATAAAATTAAAAGCTGAAATTCAGCTTTAGATGCCAGAATGCAAACTCAGATTCAAAGCAGTAAGAGCCTGCAGCACAGCCCAGCCCAGCACAGTTATTTTGGTGGGTTCATTCCTGAACACACTGAACCCTCTCAATCAATTATTTTTCCAGAAGACATCCTGCACACCTTCTGTCCTCTATGTGCAATCAATCCCAGTGAAAAATTATCCAAAGCAGGTTGCAAATAGATCCCCTGATTTTGCAGGCTTCACCAAATTACACAACTAAAATGTGAAAGGAGAACAGTAGGTCTGGGTAGCAGACGAGACGTTGCTGCTAATGAAGAAAAGGCAAGTATTTAAATTGAGAAGGCATCTTGATGCCTTCTATGCAAGCTGAATAGAGGAACATAATAGGAAAATAAACCAGCTATCAGCCAAGATAAATAGGAATCCAGCAACAGAGACTGTACAGAATTAGAATGGCGCAGCGAGAGAAGCAAAGACTTTAGAAGAATACACTAAAATTTTTACTTTGCATTATAATGACATCTTGGAAGCAGATGGAAAAATGCCACTAGAAGAGGAAGATGTCAAGAAATAATAGTGTCAGCAGCTATATAAAGAGCTAAAAGATGCTCCAGACTACCTTGTGTTTGTAAGGCTGTGCTTTACAAAGGCTTAAAATAATTTCATCAATGCAAGCAAAACCAGGAAAGACACAGCAAACTCTTGCCTGCCCACCAGTCACTTTTAAAAACAGAATCTGGGTTCAGGAGCAGCCCAGATTCAGGAAACAAGGAGAACATATTTCAACATATTAAAAAGAAATATTTTTGTCATAATTCATTACAAAATAGACATGGCTCAGTACATGCTTAGGGTTGCTCATTAAATTTGTCATGACTAATTATAAATTGTTCAGAAGAGCTCGTAGGGAGTGATTTGGGAAAACACACTTTAAAGGTGAGGGCCAACATCAATGTTATCAATAAATCCTTTGTGTTCTCTAAAGAATTGAAAACAAACTAAAATATGGGTCTGGGAGCAGGTAAGGATTCAGAATAATTCATGAAAGACCCTTTGTGGGACACCATGAGCCTCCTGACCTACCCTGCTGACATTCCCAGGTAAGCCCTGGGTGTTCTGCAAGGAGCAGCTCTCAGTGCCAGGCAGGGGGATTCACATCCAGTGGGGGAAGGGACAGGAGATGACAAATGAAGGGAAAAGGCAGCATTAACAGCAATCTCTGCTCAAGGAGGTCTGGTTACTTAGCTCAGTTGGTGGCAGGATGGCCCTCAAGGCAGGAAAGAGAAAAGCTGGAGAAGGGATGGAGAGAGAGCTCCCAAAGCCTCCCTGCACTCCAGTACAGCCACGTGCCAGAGCAATTTAAAGGCTGGTTCTGGAGGCCCTTGGGAATAAAGATGAACAATTTCTCAATTCTGCAGCCAGGGTGTGATTCCAAGGAATCCTACACAGCACCAGGACTTGTCAGACAGGCCCTCAGTACACACATTTTTGGCTTTCTGCTGATTCTTTGTGAATTTGTCAAATCAAGACCTTATTACAGACTTCCTGAGAAATACTAATGCTAGGACTGACTTTAATATTAACTCTACTTATGACAAAACTAAAAACATTTTATGTTAAGTTGCACATACAACAAGTCTCTCAGTTCTCAAGATTTTATTATTTTATATGAATTGGAGCACGTCTGACTGACAGAGCACCAAAAACCAGCATGATGGGCTCAGTGCAGTCTGGGGACACAGAGCAAAGGGCAGCCCACAGCATCAGCCTCAGCTCCCTCAAACCTGCCTGCAGGAAAACAAACCAGCAGAAGCACAAAAAAAAACCCCACCCCAAAAACCATCAGCCCAAAAATACAGTGTTCATTGCAGTTATTAATATTTTACACTTGTGTTTTTTCATGCACCCATTTGTGCATTGTGTTTCAAGCAGCTGGGAACAAGTCCTTAATTCCCAGTTGCTCTGAGGGGGTTGGATGTCTCCAGCTGCAGGGGACTCTGCCAAAACAAAGGTAGAAGAATTTTGCTGACTTCAGCAGACAGAGTTGAACTCTCTAATTTTTCCATTTTCCATTTATAACGTGGGGGTTGTTAGATCATTTGGGTAATAAAACACAGATTGTTGACTGGATCAGTTATTTTAGGGATGGAGCACATGGAGAACATATATTTCAATTTATTTCCCCAAAGGCTGTAAAAGCAGCCATAAAGCAATCAGAAAGCAGGTAAAGGATGATTTTTATGGCAGGCTAAATGAATGATAATTAGGCAACAAAACAGGAGGCATAAGTAGATGGAAATCTTTGTTTCCTTTTTCCATCAAGCCTTTAGGCTTGAAAATCCTGCTGACAGTCCTGGAGAGTTTGGGTAAGTAAGGATTGGCAGGGACACATTGCCAAAGCCACTGGGCTGGGGTTTGGCCATTCAAACCAATCATTACATCCAGGAATGACCCATCAGGGCAAGAAATCCAAGGGGAGGGGTCTGGGAGGGAAGTTCCATCGCCCAGCAGAATTCCCACATTGGAAAGGAAAATTCCCACTGTGTGGAAATACACAAAAAAGCTGAAGGCACAAAGGTGTTGAAGGCCTTGAGCAGAAACCCCTTTCCCCACCACTCTGTCCTTTGTATCTTGCAAAAACAAACACAGATTTTTAACCCCCTTTCAGAGAAATCCCCATAGCAGGGAGAAAATAAGAACACATGACATTTTTATATATTATTGCATTCCCCATGTTACTGACTTTTCTTCAAGGTTTGTTCTAAACTTCTGCAAAGTCATGCTGGTGGTTTGGGGCCACAGGTTTGAATCAGATGCTACACAAACCCATTCTAGTGATGTTCCACTACACTCAGCCTGAGAGCTCCAAAGTTCTGCCTCAGCTCTTTTGGAAGGATTCCTCCACTCAGCAGATAATTCCAGTTCTAGAGTTTCACTGCTACCTTACGTAATTTTACCACAGCTAATAGCCTTGGAGCCTAAAGTTATTTTTATTTTTAAAATAAAAATAAATGCATTGCAGCATCCTTCCTTATTAACTCTTTTTTTAGAAAGAGAGGTAAAAAAATTTAAGGGCATTTCTAACAGCCAAGGCCACAAAAGTGAAAGACAGAGACTTTTCCTCTTGAAATTCAGCCAAAATGTGGTGCAATATATATATGTAAGGTGTTGTGTCTGGACATAGAAGGCATTCAAGAGAACAATAGCTTTTGAAAAAGTAATTTGCACCCTATTTCACAGCGTAATGAAGAGATTTATTTGTGTTGATGTTTTCAACTCCACAGAACGGGCCTTGCACATAATTGCATCCAACTCCTCACCTCCTTTGTAATAATGGGCAATAATTTCTCCTGCATGGTTTGTATGGGTTTATTCTGCCCCAAACTGTGAATCTGTATCAAACAAACCAAATTAGCAGTCCTTGTGTGGTTACCATCAAGACACTGGGTAAAGCAACTTTAAATGATGTTCTGCTGCAGATGGGATTGGCCTCTGCCCACCCTGCCAGGCTGAGACAGGAGCCAGCACAGCTGAGGGCCTGGCAATGGGGCTTTAGCTGCAAAACAAAAAAGAACAGCCTGGCAGGACTGCCAGGGCAGGCTCTGGCTCACTATCCAACATGAACCTTCAAGGCACAAATTTGGCAAAGCATGTCTGTGAAATTGTTTCATATTGGCCTCTCTGGTGGGTTGGAGGAGGAGTGCTCTACAACTCCTCGCGTGGCTCCACATCCCAGGTGGAAAAACAAAAGCAAGACAAAATTTCTGCTGCCTTCTGTCACAGACAACTCGTGTCAGCGTGTGTCATTCTCCAGCCCAGGTTTGTTCAATGCCAAACAAGTGTCCCAGCTGAATGATCTGCACTCCTCCCACTGCTCTGCCCACAGACCCTTAAAAAAAAGGGTCCCACAATCGACCCTCCAACCTGGAGAGGCTGCTCTGTACAGACCCCACTGATTTTCCTGAACGTTGTCAAAAGAAGAGATGTGAGTTTCTCTAACTGTGCCTTTAATTATGGGCAATCATCTAATTTCTGAGAATTGCCACAGAAAAAAAAGTGTGAAAACAAATGAGTGACCTTTTATTTTGCCAGAGGCAGACAGGCTTTTTCAGGGCAGCTGGTGGCACAAGAACTGGAACCTGAGCAGAGGAAGCAAGTCCTCAATAGTAATTAAACAAATAGTTTCAAATAAAGGTTTGAAAAGAACTTGTAATCCAGGAAAACTTGAATAAGTCAAAGGAGTTTTGAAGAGCAAGGGACTGCCAAAAACCACTTGGTCTTGCTAAACCCATTTGACACCAAGGATAGGAATTCTGAATTACAGAAAGGTTCTGAGTAAATTATGATCAGAGGAGGAGCACTTGAAATAAGGGAGGCAAAACAGGGGAGATCCTCTCACATTAATATCCACTTCTTAACCTGCACAGTACAGAGTGAGACCAAGAAATCTGGGAGAAAAGTCCTAACCAGCAGAGTAGCAGTGAGAAAGAACAAAAGGAGGGCCTATGTGAGGAAATAAGAGAGGAAGGGTACAATGAACTGGTACAAGAGCACAGAAGTCTCAACAGGAGAGGGGTGATGATTTCAACAGAGTGATCTTTAGCAGGAAGAGTGGAAAGTACAGGCTGGAATAGGTGCATAATTATCAACTCTCCTCCAATATCAACATGAAAATTCCAGCCCAGCTTCCTTGGCCATTTTTTTTTTTTTTTTCTTCTTAAGGAACTTATTTTTCATTAAAACAAGAAAACATAAGATGGAGGTGTAGGAAGGCTGTGCCTGGCATCTGGTATTTAATCATCCAATCTTCTGACACTGCAAACTTCATTATATTCCCCCATAATCTTGTCTGGTGTCATTGTATATTACAGCTTCTGTTCTCAATAAAAGGATGGTTTGAGCTAACACTGCCTGGATGATCTCCATGAATTTATGCTGACTAGCCCAAAACGAGCTCCAGGTGCCCCTTGCCTCCCTCTTAATAACCCCTGGTGCTGCATTAACCCATCTCCAGCCTGCTGATGCTTCCACTATTGCCTGGGAGGCACAGAGACCTCAGTGCTCTCTCTCTCCAGACTTTTAAGAGGCCCAATCCTCTTAAAGTTATAGAATTATTTCAATTTCTCAAACTTTACTAATTGAATATGTTCTTCTGTGCAATTTGCCCAGAAAGGTGGGGAGCTCACAAGAGATTTCAGATGGGAACCTGCTTTTGGAAAGGCTCTGCTTCATGGACAACCTTTGTCCCAGAGTATTGGCCAGGTACCAGAGTCACCACTCAGAGGGTGGGGTCCCCATCCCTGGGGTGTCCCAGGAAGGGCTGGAGGTGGCACCCAAAGCTCTGGGCTGGGGACAAGGTGGGCAGCAGGCACAGACTGGACTCCATGGGCTGGGAGGGCTTTTCCAGCCTCAGTGATCCTGGGATTCAGGTGGACATTGGCAGAAGAGAATATCCCAGCCGCCCTCCAAATAAGACATATTACACATATATAACACATATTAGACATATAAAATACAACACGAATTTTGTAATCAGAATTGCTGATCCAAACAGTGTCTGACTGCCTTAAACAATCAGGTTTTATCATCTGTGCCTGAGCTGGTGTACACGCTTTTCCATCCATGACACCTATATCCATTAAGAAGTCAGATCTACTTCATCTTCTCCAGACAAAACCCTGACCAGCTCTGAGGCCTGGCCTTGTTCCAAACAGCAGCAGGGGGGTCTGAGACATCCCAAAGCACCCTACAGTGACAACTACTCTGATGTACTAATAAAATAAACGAAATTCACTGTGTTCCTGCTTCTACAAACAAAACATTGATGATTAGTCCATGAGTAGTGTTAGCATTACCTTATAATGCCAGAGTTTCCAGGCCTCAGAGCCTATTCAAGCACAGCTGAATATTGAAAATTGAGCAACAAAGTCAATCTCTCTATTTTCATCGTTATAACTTTGAGAAAGGGCCTTATAAGTTTGTTTTTAATTGTAACACAAGGTTATTTACCAAGCTGGGGTTTATGGTTTTGGCTTGTTTTTTTTTTTTTTTTTTTTTTTTTTTTTTTTTTTTTTTTTTTTTTTTTTTTTTTTTTTTTTTTTTTTTTTTTTTTTTTTTTTTTTTNTTGTGTTTTTGTTTTTTTTTGTTTTTTTTTTGGTTTTTTTTTTTTTGGTGCGTGGTGGTTTTTTTTTTAGTTTGTTTTTGTTTTTTGGTTTTGTTTTTTTTTTTTGTTTTGTTTTTTGGGGTTTTTTGGTGGAGGGGAATTTTTTCATTTTTTTAAGGGAAGTTTTTGGGGTTTTGGAGGGGTTTTTTTTTGTTATTTTGATTTTTCTTTGTTTTTCCTTTTTTTTTTTTTTCCCCCCCTATCTTTGCTTATGCCCTACATGATGCTAAAGAAACAGGAGAGGGAAAACCAGCTAAGTTCAATTTCCAGCAAGTGTTTTCCTGGTGCAGGCCTGGATGAGTTTAGCCTTGGAGCTGAGCAGGGGAGCCCATGCACTCATGCAATAAGGCACAGGCAATTACCTCTGCCCAGCTCCCTGCTACCCAAAATAAAGCAATTCCCAGGCTGAGGCTTTAATCTGCTGTCCATCAGCCCTGTTCCTGAAGTTCTAACGTGTCCTGAGAGGCAGTGGGAGAGATAATCAGTGACCTGCAGCTCCTTCCCTGCCCAGCCCTTTATAAATCTCAGCTGCTGATGGGGAGTGCAACATATTCAGAAACACACAGATTATGGTATTGATCCTCCCCTCACACTGGATCATGAACATCTCTCTCTTCTACCTGATAATATTTCAATTTAAAATGGGCTTAAATCCACTTTTATATGTTCCTTTGGTGGTTTCACTGAAAGGCCAGAAAAAGGAAAAAAAAAAAACAAACTGTTATTTCAATATTACTCAGTAATGATTTTCCCCAAACTTTTGCTTTGAATTAGACTCCTTCAAGCAAAAAAAAAAAAAAAAAAAAAAAAAAAAAAAAAAAAAAAAAAAAAAAAAAAAAAAAAACCACACAAAAAAACAATGAACACCAAGCCAGATAAATATGACAGCAATCCCACTGCTGTGCACCCCTAAAATGATCAAATGCCAATGATGTCAGTTATTCCCAACTTTTTTTCCCAGAGTTCTTCCAAACAAACCTGTCTGCATAATAGGCATATTTAAATGCTTATTATGTCTGCATATAAAGGAAGAAGACACCTCTATTGCTCTGACAAAGGACTGATAAATATATTAAATATATATCTGCATGTATATGTTAGGATAACAGGAAGTATATTGTACCTGAAATTAGGCCAGATGACCAAAAAAAAAATTGTAAGAAACATTAATTAAGAAACTATTAATTTAGTATTAAAACAAAAAGAATATTAATCTGATTCTAGCTAGTATTTACTACAAATTCTAATACAGGGTAGTTGAAGTACTGACTAAAATAGAAAATTGATGGTTTAAGCTATCAATGATACTAAAAAAGGTGTCACCTGAACTTAAACAAGACCTCCAAGAAGCAAAGGCCAGTAAAAATTCTTCTTTACAGACCATGTCAAATGGCCACATGCAGACTACAAACAAAATGAAATCCATACAGGAAAGAAACACTGAAAAGTCAGGACTGCTTAGTGAAGAAAAAAAGGGAAGATATTAAATAACCTGCACTAGGATATTTTCAGTTCAACATAATCATAAGTGATCAGGAAATGTGTATATAATAATATGAGAGAAAACAAATTAAATGTATATTAAATTAAATTATTTAAATTTTTGCATATTAGTTTTCTAAAAAAAAAAAAAAAAATTGTAACTATCACCTCACAGAAGAGCTACAAGAAGATGCATGAAATTACAGAACCATGGCAGGTGAAAATTAAATAAACTCAGTCTGGTTGCCTTGTGAACGAGTTCTTTCTTTGCATGAAAAGCACGGACCGTTATCTATCACATTTTGGAAAAGAGACCCAATTCCCCACCTTTCTGGCTGTGAATATATCCCACATTATGTCAGGAATTCAGGAGAGACAGAGGGGGTAGGACACAAAGCCTGCTTAGGCCTCCAACCATTGTGTGCCCACAGGGTCTCAAACACCTCGGGCCCAGCTGCAGTGACCTGGGAGCAGCTCAGGGGATGCAGAACAAAGAGCCTGATCAGAGGAACGGAATGGATTTCACAGAAAGCCAACCCCATGCAGCAATTTTCCAAAATAAGTGGCTGAGGAGAAATATGATCGAGGTCTATAAAACGAGGAGCAGCGCTGAGAGTGAATAGGCAATGATTTTTCATTATTTGCCATTATTCAAGACATAAGTGGAATAAAATGAAATTATGAACAAGCAGTTCAAAACAACCCAGAAGAAGGACTTTTCCTTCACAACTTGTAATTAAATCATCCAGCTCATTACCCCGGCATGGTGCTTCTGCCAAGAGTATAAATTTTTTCAAAAGGAATTAGATAAACTCCTGGAGGGAATGTCCACCCTCAAAGCACTGGAAGCAACTGCTCCATACATTCGTGGAGCTTGGAGGATGCCATGGAACAGGTACACCCCCTGAGGTGTCACATCTGTCACCCAGGCTGGGGACAGGACCCTGGGGAACACAAGGGTGCAGAGCTCGTGCTCTCCTCAAGCCATCCCATCACCACACGGCAGAGCCTTGAGTCCCTCAGCTTCCAAACTGTAGAAGAGAGAACTAAATGAGGCTTATGATGTTATGGTTAATGTCTCAGACTCTCAGATTGTCCTACACACACAGAAAATATGATTTTAGCTCAGCTATATTGCTTTAACAAAACAAAACAAAACAAAAAAAGCAAAACTCAATGCCACCAACCAGTTGGGATGTAGAAATTTCTCCAGTGGATTTAAGATGACTTTAATTTCACAAACGCTTTGAGGGGCAACCTAAAACATTTTAACATTTAAATTAAATATCTTTCTGTTAAACACCATAAAGATAATGGGATGTTTGTGGCCACCTGAAGGAAACACTTGGTAAAAAACTAAAATGGGATTGCAAAGGTCTGAAAAATCCCTTTGTTCTCATTTCGTGTCCCTGGACATAAAAACTTAAATCATCAGTGATATTTCAGCTTCTGGCAAAACTGAGGAAGCTGCTCATTGGCAGAAATTCTCTAATCCTGGAGCAACAAACACTCAGACTCTTGGACTGTTGAGATTACTGTGACTCCACCATCTTCCACCAAGACACAACACGGGTCAGTGACAACCCTGTCACCACCTGAACAAAGAGAGGACTCCTGCAAAAAATTCTCTCCTCTTGCAGGAGAGTTGTTCCTGTTCTGCCCAACGGTACAGAAATGGGCCACTCGTGCACTAATGTGAGAAATCCCCACTAAGAGTGCAAGACCATAAAATAACCTGCAGTGTTTCCAGTCTGGGAGCTTACACTGCAGAGGGATCAGGCTCAGGAGAAACCAGTGCAGGGTGAAACTGGTGGATCTATAACCAATAATATTCCGCTCAGATTGAGCCCCTGCTGCTCTCCTGCACTGAGAATCCCCTCCCAAAGCTCAGCTACAGGAATGCTGTGCATCTCCTGCTGCCCTGTTGAATCCCAAGTGTACCAAACACGAGGAAAGGCTGAATGGGCTCTTCACCTCCAGCCACTCCAACAAACAAAAAAGAAACGTGCTAGAAAAATATTTATTTCAAAAAGTGTTTATTTCAGTGAGGTCTCTGTAGCCCTCTTCTTTAGAGGTTTTTATCCTGATGACCCATTTATTGATAGTAAATCTTGAGAGCTCAGGAAATGTAGATTAACTCTGGGAATTGTCTGCCTCAGCTTTCTTGTTCTATTTTCTCTTCCTTTCCCCCCCATTTCCAGTCAACTGCTTTGGTATTTCTGTCATTGACAAAAAGATTAAAGCCAACTTGAATGCCTATTTTCCAGATTTACTTTGATTTGAGAGGAAAGTACTTCCAGAAAGATAAATCTGCCAGATTGATTAATTCATGTTCTTATTCATTAACTGACACCTAAAATAAAATAAAACAAAATAAAATAAAATTATACTATAATAATGTGGTAATATCCCCTGCAGTTAGCCTGCTGTCGAGGAAATGCTTCAAGATTAAGAAAATAAGCATTAAATATAGTTAACATCCACCCAGAATGAGACCGAGATTAATTAAAAACCCAACAATATCACTATTTCCAATATACTCTAATTCTGTATTATCCAAGATTCTAAAAATGCCCCTCAATTGGTTTGTTAATTATGTTAGGTAAACACCAGCAATATATTAAATTCACACATGATAAATTCAACATGGGGTGTTAAAGAAAGTGCATAGAACTTCCAATTAGGCATTTAAAAAGTTTTAGATGTGCTTTCATGATCAAACAATGCGGTATAAAACAAATATTTAACACTAAAACCACAGCTACTCCGATAAGCATAATTTGGAAACCTTTAATGAATTCACCTCAATTAGCCTTTCATTAAATAGCTCATTAAAAACTGATTTGAATATTGCTCCAGAAGAAATCCTGGTTCAGCTGTTATGGTGGGATAGGGAGTCAGTGGAGGTGAGGTTAAACACATGCTTTGGAGCTGTCTGAAAGTCAGATTTGTTCCAGGGAAAAAGCCCTTAACCTCCTATGACATCAATATCAGATAAAGTGAGCACGTGCCACAAGCCCTGGAAAATGTAGGGATTGGATTTTTCTGGTTTAATTCCATTCAGAAGGAAACCAGACCAAGGAACTGAACTTAAATGTGCCAGTTTCTTATCACCAACTCCATTCTCATCTATATTTTCAAAAAAAAAAAAAAAAAAAAAGTTTTTTTTTGTTGTGTTTTTTTTTTAAATGCTGATTTTAACTTGTCTTTTCAGTGGAAACATCACCTTACAAACACATGGACAACAAAGCCAGGGCAGGAAGGCATTTAAAAGAACAAAACTCAAGGGTGCTTGAAAAATATGGCCCAACCCTGAATGTATTTATTTACAGGGGCAGTGTTGAGCAGTCATTGTGGCTTAGGGACACAGAAAGGAGAGTTTATTGCAGAGGTCGACATTGTTTTTATTAAACTAATTGATCAGACGAGTGGGAAAATTCCCCTAATTGCCTCCATGCTACTTCTGTTGATCTAACAAAAGGTTTTATTCCTCCATGACCTTCACTTGGAACGCAGCTCAAGGCTTTACACTGTTTCAGGTCAAGTTAACTTGGAAACTTTGGAGAGCATTAAGCGGAAAAAGAATCGAGACCCAGAGAGAGGAACAACAAAGAGTAGGGCCAGGCTGGAGGCAGGAAAGAGACAAAGTCCAAACATGCCTTTGAATGCGACTTTAATAAGCACAGAGCATGGAAGCACTCCTCTTTCTTTCCTTTTCCCTTTTGCCTCCCTGAGAAGGAAACCAACTCAGGGACAAGGCTGATGGTGCTGGCTCGGCCCTGTGTGCAAAGGCACCTTTTGTTGTCTTACCTGGAAGAGGTCACTGAACAGTCGGACCTGAAACTGTCTAATCCTGTCACTCACAGATTGCAAAGTGTGCAGACCCCACAGGATCCTTCTCCCTGCCCAGGAAAAGAGCTCAGGAGCAGCTTCTGCCCCTGAGCTCCTGCCCGGTGCCTTTGGGCAGGGACGGTGCCTCTCCCTGCACTGCAGAAAGGTCAGGGGGACAGCAGCCTCAAACAAGGGCTGACAGCAGCCCCAGCCCCTCGTGGGCACCAGGCAGCAGCATCATTAGCATAGAAATCCACTCCAAGGCAGAGTAAACACCAATAATAATGTTGCAGCCATTAATAATTTAACTCAAATAAAGCCAGCACCTCCTGAGCGCATGAGCGTTTCCTGTGAACGCCTCCAACTCAGCCCAGCCTGGGAGGGCATTCCTGACTCCTTCTGCTTTGTTCCATCAGTGATTAATCCATATGGATGGACACTTCACAAGGCACTCACATGGCAATCAGTGCTGATGTTCCAGGCCTGGGCTGCCATGGATAACTTTTAGCAATATGTGCATTTCCTCTCCTGTCTCAGCACACCAGGGCTCCCAGAGGCACCCAGAGGCCACTGGAACAAAAATCCACTGGAGGAACTCTCAAAGGCTGCTGAGCACCAACGCATCACCTCTAGGTCAGGAGATGCAGGGATGCTGGCAGGCTCATGGGGAGGGCTGGGAGGTGCTGATGCATTGCTCTGAGAGGATTCCCTACAGCCCTCCCCATCCCTGCAGACACTGCTCGGATTCACCCCAGTGCTCTCGTGCTGTTTGGACCAAAACAAGTGCTGAGCACTCTATTTGAGCAGATAAATACCAATGATCACTCAGGAACAAGCATTATTTCAGGAAGGCCAGTGTTGCCTGGCAGACTGACCTGTTCCTCTGCAGAGTTCCTGCATCCCCAGGGAGCATTCCTTAACTCCAGCTTGGTACAGTGATGCCTGAGGATTTTAGCTTTTATATTTCTCATGTGTTTGTCATCCTGCAATTCTTTAGTGTGTAACTCTAAACTCCACACAGTGTCAGCTGCTGCTTCCCCACTTTGCTCAGACACAGCAATTCCTCTGCAGGCCTGGGAACCAAAGACACCTCACTGCCTCAAGCCCCCAGAGATGGAGACAAAAGTGAGCTGGGGCAGCAGACTTGGGGTGAACTTCATTGCCTGAAGCTGTAACTGGGAGATGAACCCCCAATGTGCAAATGGCCCAAAGTGATCAAAGTGTGAAAACTGTGACCCATTGTCCATTTTGGGTGCAGCCCCTGGGGTGCTTTGTCTGCCCAAAATGTACCTGAAGGGCCTTCCATCAATAGAACAGCTTTTTATTCCCTTAATTCTGCCTGGCCTCTGTTTCAGGTAGTCCCAAAAGGCATCAGAGGGAGCAGGGCTGCCTCCCCTGCAGGCTCTTCCCATCACAGGCACTCTCACACGGGCTCCTGACCTTTCATTCCATGGAGACTGGGGGGAAAAGAGCCTTCAGGGAAGCACCTTCCTTCTCTCCTTGTCAAGGCCAAGACTGGCACAAACACATCCCACTGCTCCCAAAATTGCCCTTCCTGCCCTTTCCCCCTCCCTGCCACTGCTCTCAGGGAGCACCAGGGCTTGCAGGCAGCTGCACCTCCCAGCAGCTGAACCCCCACTCCACAACCACCTCACAGAGCCCAGGGCTTTTCCTGGAGGGTTCATGACTTTAAAATACTCCAGATGTGTTCGAGATTTCTCTCTTTCAAAAGAAGACCTTCAGGTAGATATGTCAATAAGTTACACTGGAAATAAAACAAGGAAGTGACTTGTTGATGTTAGAAAGTTACCTGGGCAGGCTTGACAGAATAGGGCATAAAGCTGAGGAAAGAATTCACAGTCCTTGCTCACGGGATGGAGCTTTGCCATTCAGACACAGCCACCATTCCTTTGCCCTCTGGGCACTTCACAAACCACCATAATTTCATCAGCAATGAAACCCCTCATGAAAAGTAAGGCAAAGCCCAGGGCAGCCCAGCTGGTTGCAATGACTGCTGCATTTCCCAGGAATAAAAACATCAGACTTGCCCTTCTCTGAGTACACTTTGGGTAGAGGAGGCAGTTCCACGACTGAAGAACGTCACCACTGACTGTAAGCATCTTCAAAACTGTTTATGTGCTTAATTACTCTTTTTAATTTGTATTTCATCCTCCTGGCAGCTCTGAAGAGCTGTAGGCAGGTGTGCTGATCACAAACTCATGCTGAGGGGCTTCTGAACACCCAGGCATAAAGCCCACTCCCCAAATCCCCACTCACAATAATTAAAGGCTAATGGGAGTGGGGAAAAAAAAATAAAGTAGAAATCACAGCCTAGAAATTACTTAGGGACAAAAATGGAGAAGCAAAAGGATATTTTTGACTCTTTTATGCCATGAAACAATACACAGAAATCTTACTTTGTAATCTTAACAGTGAATGAGCAAGATGACAATCAAAATATCTTATAAAACAGAGAGAAGCAGAGATCAATAACCAGACACTACAAGAGAATCCACATTAACCTTAGGAACCAAGACAAAACCTCAATCTACAGCTCTTCAAACACATATCTGTAGGGAAAAACAGGCAGAAAACACAGCAAGTTTCAGTACCCTAAAATCTATCATATCTTTCCTTTTTGCGGCTCTGGACAATAATTACTGTTTTAAAATATTGCACATTTTAAATCTGTAAATTAATTTTTCCTCACATCCTCCAATATACTCAATGGACATGTCTGTGCTCTGTTTATATGGAGTGACCATTTGATTCCACACCTTCCCTCCCAAGTATCTTTTCCTACCAGATTTTATCTGTTTTGGGTACTGTAGGTTTGCATTCAGATGTTTTAAATCCTGAACAGGAACAGCAGCTTTTGTAAGGGGAAATTGTTTGATGGCTGCATTCCACTTCCATCTGTTTTGTGAATGAGTCCATGCCCAGGGCAGAGGCTGGTGTGGGATGGGGGGAGTTTTGGGATCTGAGGATTCCTGGAGGTGTTCTGGGGCAGGCTGGATGGGGCTCTGAGGGGCCTGCTCTCGTGGAAGGTGTCCCTGCCCATGGCAGGGGCTGGGATGATCTTCCAGGTCCAGCACAAACCCCTCTGTGACTGTGACTGTAGCTGTAGGGCTGGGAAAAGCAGGCAGAAATATGCAGGGAAATGCTTTTCAGAGCAGGGTGGAATTCAGGAGCTGCCACAGCCCACTGCAGGGACACAAACTGCTGCTCCTACTGCAATGCCCCTCTGCTGCCTCATCCTGGGGCCTGACATGCAGGGAAGATCCCCCCCCAAAGCCATTTCCTTCATGTGGCTGCATTGTTGTGCTGCTGCAGGAATAAAGAGCTTTTACCCCTTCAGCAGTGCAAACCCAAGCAGGGCTGGAACTCTGCAAAGCAGCTCTGCCCCAGGAGCAGCCAGCAAGGAGCAGCAGACACCCCAAGCAGGAGCTGTGCCCCGAGTGAGGAGGGATGGTCCCAGGGTGGGATGGAGACCTGGGCTGGGAACTGGCTGAAGGGAGGGGTGCTGCTGCTCCTTCCCACAAAACAGGGCAGGAACAGCCCAGGGCTGACCCAGTGACACAGAAGAACCTGCAGGAAGGAGGGGAGCCCACGTGTGCCCCGTGGGTGTCTCTCCAGTGTGCAGGAATCCTGCCTCATCTGCCCATTGCCCCCCTGCTCTCCCAAGGTGCCTCCCCCTCATCTCTGCTCAGGGCAGGCTTCATTATTCCAGTGCTGTTTTACAAGGGCCCTGAGAAATTTGCTATGTGCTTCTAGGAGAGGGGACTTCCTCCCCAAAAAGGCAGATAAAAGTGAGCTGAGCTCCTCGGAGGAGCTGTGAGGGATCAATACACTCACTGCTGCAATTTCTGCAGCCATTTCAGAACTGAAGCCAAGCTGTGCCTCCACCAGCAGCAGCTCTGAGCTGATGCTGGAGGAGTGATTAACCTTCCCATTGCCTTCTCATCTTTCATGATTCATACGTGCACACGCTGAAAATGCCCAGTGCTGCGTCCCTACAAAACACTGAAAATAAAGAGAATTTCTCAAGCACTTTTCCCATTTCTCAGTGGGAATGTGGAAGTCTCCTGCTCATATACTCTTTTCCAAACGTTTTTCACCGATTTTTTTTTTCCCTTTTGCTTTTAATCTTCATGCAATTCAGACAAAAGATGAAGACGTATCCAAAGATTATGATCACTGGTGGAAATCCAAACTAAATGGGACCCATGCACGAAGTTGTCTCCTGGTGTGTAACAGTGACATTGCAGTGGCATTAGAGGAGGTTTGCCACTTATATTTGAGCTCAGAATTTGGTCACACATTTTTTCAAAGCAATGCAACTAAAGCCTGTTTTTTATGAAGCTGCTATACATGAGAGAGCTGCCATTTTTTGAGGCAAAAAAATCAAGACAGCATTGAACAAACGAAGACCTGAACGTTCTCTTGTTATCGAGGTTTTATACTTCTCCTCTTTTCTACTTCTTTTGAAACTGCTCCCACTTGCATCATAATATTCTTCATGACACAAAAAATTATATTCTCTTTTCCCCCAAAGTTCTGTTTAGTAGTAAACACCTGCAAGAGTTCCTCAGTTTGAAGAAAGCAGTGTCTAAGTGACACGTCTTGGTTGAAATATGTCATGATTAAAGATTAAGTCCTCACCATGAAAAAAGCAGTTCTTTGTAAGATGCTTAGGAGGATAAAACTTTTTTGTGTGACAGATGTCACAATAAAACAAAGTAAAACTGTAAGATCCAGAAACATATAACAGTATTTTATTCTTCCAGTCACTGATGATAAACGGGGGAGGAAAGGGAAATAACTTACACACGTTTATCTTGACACATCAGCTTTGGTGCATACAACACTTAAAGCACTCAAATGTTAAACAAAAAAAAAAATAATCTTTTCAGACCTGTAGCAAATGGATTTGTCAATGCTTACTTGAATTATATTATAAATTACTGGTTCAGATTAACATGTCTCTTGAGATTTACTTGTGTACCTGCAATCCTCAAGGAGGGAAATATTTTATTCTTCCATATTCAGCCGTGGCAGAACAATGCTAATTCTGCCACAATTCCCTGTCCCCACACTCTGATAAATTCCCCAAATTCCCTGGCACCACCCCGATATCACCTTCCATGCCAACACAGAGGCTGCAGCAAGGTGAGATTGTGGCCACCACCCCCTGAGCACACCCTTGAAGGATTCTGTGATCCTTGGCCCTTCCCACCACCCCAATCCCCCTTTCCTTCTCTCCCCTTCTGCCTCCAGAGGGCTGGACGTGCACAGATGGAACTCCAGCCAGACACCTTCTGCGTTTCTAAAGCTGCCTGAGGGCTGTTGGACTGAGTGCATCTAAAGAGGACAAGCCCAGAGTGGTCAGCAGGTGGCCAGGGGGGTCAGCAGGTGGCCAGGGGGGCAGGGAAGGGCCCTGACCCCTCAGGGTTCAGCTCTGCTGGCTGGAGTCAATTCCTAATGCCCAGAGTTGTGGTTACACAAATGTTATCCAAGTCCCTACAGCTCATGGTACATGTGTGCCAACAAGGAAAAAATGCAGTAAGGGTTTCCTAAATTACACACTTCCAAGCTTCTTTTGTATGTCTCTTTAGATTAGTGGGGAAGAATCAAGCAACAGCAACAAGAGGCATAGAATTCTAGTGCCATGCACTGACAACACTTGTGCCTTCCTTTTTGAAGGCTAACTTTGCATCTGCCTATCAGCATTGAAGAATAAATTATTGTGGCATTCTTATATTCTAATGCTCTTAAATTATTGTGGTGTTCTCCCCTCTCAGGGGCTGTCATGGAACCACTGGCCTTCCCCTTGTTTTGCAGAAAGATGCAAGATGCTCTTTCATCAGACCAGACACATTTTGAGCTTTCTCCTGCAATCAAAGTGGCCTACCCTAAGAATATTCAATACTTTTCTCAACACATAACCCCTGACAAAAAAAACCACAAAAAAAAACATAAAAAAGCCCAAAAAACAAACAAACAAAAAAAAAACAC
>VWYO01000899.1:61982-82801 GCA_013400275.1 Rhadina sibilatrix | reverse complement strand
GTCACCTGCTGCCCGTGCTGTCCAGACCCTGGCAGAGCTCAGAGAAAAAGTTTGTGATAAGATAAAACAAACAAGAAGAGCAGCCTTGAAAAAGAACATCTAAAGGCTCCTCGTCTTTTCTGCGGGCGGCTCGGGGCTGCCTGAGGACAAAGGGCAAAGACCACCCTGACCTCGGGGGACAGAGAGCCCACGAGAAGATATGATATGATATGATATGATATGATATGATATGATATGATATATGATATATGATGTGATGTGAGGGCTGTAATCACAATGAAAGGAAGCACAGTGCTTGACAAGGGCTGCTGTAGGAACTGTCCCACCTATCTCTGCTGTGTTTTTATAAATTCTGCAAGAGGCTCTTTACTATGAACAGGTGCTTGGGAAAATGCCCAAATCACCCAGACTCAACCATTCTGCTGCTGTGAGTCTGTGTAGCTGTGTGAATCACTGTTTAAGCATACCAGGACAATCCAGCTGTGTTTTCCAAGCAATTTAGCCCAAAATATCCAGCCTTCAAAGGGTGTGGGTGCCCTGCCCCTTCCCAGGGGAGGGAGCAGCACCTGCAGCCCCTGGCTGGGCAGGGGGTGAGGGAGCTCCTGTGCTTGGGGAACCCTTCTCCACGGGGGAGGCTCCTGGTTTGGTGATGATCAAGGGACTCAAGGCTGCAGAACTGGGGTGCAGACCATAAGCAGAGATTTGGGATGTGGTTGAAATCAGTATGGAAATTGCTCACATTTTTAGCACTGTGGTGTAAATCAGGGCTGGTTTTTAAAAGCTCTTTTCTGAGCTAGAACAGCCCCTGGGACTAGCTGGGTTCTTAAAGCAGGACTGAACAATTTGAGCCAGCACAACCAGGCTCACAGTCTGGTGGCAGACTTGCATATTATAGTGTAACAGGAATCAGCAGGAGCTTCAGCAAAAATCCTCCCAAATTTCCTTTAGCCCTAAGGTAATTCCACCAAAAGTGGTAAAATGTGTGCAACAAATGGCTAGCACTTTAATGTTTCTTTAAAAATGAATTTGATAATGTACACTGCTGATTGATTACTTCAAGATTCAAATTATTAATCTCTGCTTGGACATCAGGATGAGCTCTCTTGTTTAAAAACAAATTCCATTTATAATTGCAACATGGGAGTTTCAATAAAGGAAACCACTGGCAAACAATGATCCAGGAACAATTTTTCAACAAGTGCTTTAATTTTGCTAACAAGGTTTTCAGGTGAGATGAAGAGACGCATCCTCAGACAGAAACCATCTCACAAGGCTCCCAGTGCAAGGCCAGCTTTGGCTTTTTGAGTTTTCCAAATTACTAATGCAAGGTGCAACTCTACAGTGGAGCCCATGTGAAGGACAAAGCAGGTTTGGCAGGGGTCACCTGTGCTCTGCAGCCTCGGGAAGGATCCCAGCCTGACCAGACAGCAAGGGAATGGAAACACCAATGACTGCAGGGTCGGGTGAAAGCTGCACAAAGCAGCTCTGGATCAGCAGCCTCCAGCTGTGCTGCAGGTGATGCTGGATGCTCTGGGAAGGTGTTTGCCACATTTCTCTGCCACACCAGCAAGCAGGGCAGGGTGTGGTGACACTTTTACCCCAGCTGTGGGGATCCTGGCTTGCTGACTGCAAAGGAGCTTGGCTTCTGGCAGAGGCAGAAGCTTCTCTGCACCCACAGAGCACCAGGGACTTATCCCAGGATGGCAGGAGCCACAGAACAATTATCCCAGTCTCTGATTACATTAATAACCCACCAGTTAGAATTGCTCTGAGGAGCATAACTCTCCTTTATTGCCTGCAGTCAGAAAGCTCTTTGGGTCTGCAGGAAGTGATTACAAAGTCAGACAAGCAGGTCTGTGCCTGGCTGAGCTGTGGAGCAGTTCCTAAGCAGGCTGCAGGGTTTGGGACACGGCTGGGTACCCCTCTGACATCCCAGCTTGGGAGGCTGCTGCATCCAGGCACTCCCTGGGGTGCAATGGCAAAAGCCCTTTCCCTGCAGTACCTCCCCGTGTCCCCCTGAGCTGTGCCTGAGCTGGAAAGGGGAAACAAAGGACGAGCCCTGCTGCCGACGCCAGAGCTGGAACTGAGCTGGTAGGAAGCTTGCACATCTGGTTCTTTGTCTCCATTTCTGCTGCTTGTGCTATTGCAGAGATTATGCACTGTGTGAGTCACATTGTAACTTCTAATATTAACAGCCTGATTGCCCACACTTGCTAGGGTTTTTTCTCTCTAGAAGCATGAATTACAAAAGATTTCTCCTTCTCCTTCACTTTTGAAAGCAATTAAAAACAAACTATTTAACAAATCACTAACTGCCAAGAAGTGTTCAAATTAGATCTTTTCATAGCCTCCTTACTTTTGATTTGGAACAGAACCAATTGGCTTTGAGATCTCTCCTCAAAAAGATACTTCTGCTAACATTTCAGTCTATTGAAAGTTGTAAAACAAAAGAACTTTTAATGTTTTGCAGTATGGCTTCAAGGAGCTAGAAGAATTTCTAAAGATGTACATTTACACCAGGTACTGTTTGGATTTAATTCCAGTGTCATGTTCCTAGATTCTAAAAGATAGATGAAGGTTTGCTAATATCGTTCTTTCCTCATTATTCAAATAAATGTTGATGCAGAACAGAGGCAGCAAAGAAAAGAGAATGAAAGGAAAAAAAAAATAATCACTCCCTATTTCTTAATAGTCTGGATAAGATGGGTTTGTGTGTTTTGGCTTTCAGTAGCAGAAGCAGAATTACTCTATAAATGTCAGTTTGGGCAGCAAGATCCAACAACTGGCTCCCATACCCCCACCACTTAATTCTGATTATTGCCAGACAGAGCTGGCTCCTTCCAAGCAGCACTTGGAGAATGGTCCCATTGTCCAGGGGCAGAGTGCTCCTGCTCCAGTGGAAACTCTGTTATCTCCCAACAGCTGCTTGCAGTTAACTGCAGCCCAACTTAAAGCCTTTCAAGTCTGCTCCTTGTTTAGTCTTGGATGCATGGGAATGGCTTTGGGGAGATTAACCTGTTGTGGGCTGTGCTGGGCCATGGAAGTGAAAGCTGAACAGGCTTCACCTTCACCACAGTGCTCCCAAACCTTGGGAATAAAACTTCTTCTGTTCTCTTTGCCTTCCGCAGCACTTGGAGCTAATGGAAAGTTAAAATTTCCAGAGCACAGTCAGCAGATGCCTATCCAAACAACCCTTAAAAAACCCCACATGTAATGTAGAGTTTTTGATACTAAAACATGAGAACTGGAGAAACAAAAAAAAAAAAAAAAGTGAATTCTTGTAGTTCTCTCTTTTCTCTCTGAACAAAATAAAAGGCTGCCTTGTCAGGTTTGAATTCCTTTTGATTTTAAGCTATTCCTTGCAGACAAATACCAATAGTTGCTTAGGACTCTTTCAGAAAAACAGAAGATTTCTTGCCAGCAGTACTTCTCTCCTGTAGATTCTTACAAACCTTAACAGGGAATAATATCACCTCTCAAACTGCTCCCTGCCACTTGGCTGAATTGTGGCACATTCAGAAGGAGGCAGGAAGGTCTGGCTGTAATTAAAACCTGCTGCTGCTAACGGGACACAACAGAGGGAAGTGGGAGAGCAGGAATGCTCACACACACTGCTGCATCTGCAGGGGAGCTGCAGCTGGGCTGGCAGGACAGACCCTGCAGTGCCACCTCACTGCCACTAACAAGCTGGATTTTTCACCAGCCCTGAGCTCAGTTAAGACACTTGAGGCTTGAGTGACCCTAATTCGAGGCTGGAAGCTCCCGTGTTCCTTATCTTGCCTAAGTGCAAGCTGCTCTGTGAACTACTCAGCAGCAGTGAGTGCCCCAGCAGCGTTCAGGGGGACAGGGATGCTGCAGGGCTCTGCTTCTCCAGCACCACCTCCACAGCTCTCCCCAGATGGGGAGGAACAAGCGGTTCAGGGTGATTCAGTTGTTCCTCTGCCATCTCTTTCCATATTCTTTACTGAAGCTTCTCAGCTGATGCATTTTTACCAAGCAGACCTCGTGTGGGCCAATATCCCTGAAAGTTTAGGGATATTAACCAGAGTGAGCTCTGGTTGCTGTAATAATTTACAAACTGTTTTGAGCAAGCAGTTGCAAACAAACAAGCAAGTTACATTTGCTAGGTTTGCAGACTCCTCCTGTGACAAGTAAGAAAAGGTGGCTGAGTCTAGCAGAACTTTTCCAATTCTTACATTGTAGTATTCCATTGATTTTGAACATTCTTCAGTGCTCACTCCCATCCTCTCCACTACAGCCAGCAGGCAAAGTGGCACAGAATTTTTTCTTAGATTTGCCCAGGTTACAGGGTAATGCCCTCTCCCTTTGCTCCAGTCTCTAGCAGAGCTCTATAACACAGGCAGGTCTACCAGCCACTGCTGCCCTTGGTTGTAAGTTCAAAATGATCTTGAGCTCTTTTGCATTGCTTGCTCTTCCTGAGAATTATTGAATGGGCCAGGAGATTGCCCTGAGCACCTACAAACCCTCCCCTTATGGTTTGAAAGTTCTCTTTGGCAGCCTGGGATCTGCCAGGAATGCAACTCTGGGGTGCTGAGACTTTGGGAGTGGCTGAGCTGGGCTCAGGGCGCTCAGCCCTGGCAGCACGTGGGGGAAGGCAGAGATGTTGGACTGCCCACCCCAGGGAGCAGGGCTGCCCTGAGCTGCAGCAGCCCAGACACCTGCTCAAGCAGGAGCTCCAGTTCTGTGCTGCCAGAATAGTCCAGAGTGGGATGCACATGCCTCAAAGGCTAACACAAATGTGTGCTGAGCTCTTCTATCCTCTCTCTTCAGTCATAGCTGAGCACCTTTTAAGCTCAACCTCCAGATTTTAATTTTACATTTTTACTGCTTACACAATTAAACAATGGAAATTCTCTTTGAGGTAAAAAAAAAACAAACAAACAAACAAAAAAACCCAACACAACACCAAACAAGAAGGACATATGCACATTTGGGTGCACCTCCGGGCAGAAAGAGAAATCCACATTTCTTCTGGGAGTTAAAACACTGCCCCAGAATTGGCCTCAGGTGCCCAGCGTGGGTTGTGATGAATGCAGAGCAGCCTCCAAAGGAATGAATTGCCTTCAAACAGAGCAGAACTGAAGGAAGTGATGTCTGATGCAAGGATCAACAGCAGCTACCCCCAGCAGAACCTGGGGAACATCACAAGCCAGGATTACCCCACTTACACAGAGATGGACTTTCAAGGCTGCAGTAAGAGGCCAAACAGATTTGGAGAGAGATGAGCTTTTTCTGAGTACAGTGGGAAAGATTTTAAGAATTGGCCTTCAGCATGACAAAGAGCTGAAATACACCATCAACCCAGGGCACAAGCAAATGAATTGCTCCCAGAAATTTCCTTCCAAGAGATAATACTAAGGATGAGACAGAGGTTTTCTTTGGTTTTCCTTGGAGCAGCCAGACTGATGTCAGGCTGCCCAGACAGCAGTACAATTACCAATTTATTTTCCACAGGGCTTCATACCCCAAGAACACATAAACCCAGTTAGCTGAGGGCCTGGATGTCCTGTGAGATCAGTGCAAAGGTATCTGCTGACTCCACTGAGATTTACAGCTGGTTCTTCAATTCTTTTGCTGTTCCACAACGAGTGTTGTTTACAAGGCAGGGCACATTCTTAGTTTATAAATGCAGCTTTTCTCAATACAACACAATTATGGTACATTTACATGGGGAAAAACCCCAATGCACTAAATCACTGCAACATCCCCACAGAACGAGACACATGTCTCAGCATCTTCCCCTTGCAGTGGTGCTATAGCAATGAGCATTTCTTTCCAAACCCAACCCTGTTTGTAGGAGAGATTTGACATTGAGAATAATGAAATTAGGCTTTAAAAAATATAAATAGCGTAAATATACATAAATATAAAAATAGACATATAAACAAAACCAGAAGTAAGAATGTAAATATAAATATAAATATAAATATGTGATAAATATGATAAATATAAATATAAATACATCTCAAAATACATGTATAAATACATATATACCAAGTGAGCTTGTTTTATTTCATGTGCACAAATTGGTTCAATGCTGTTTCTCCAATGCTTGTGGAAGGATTAATTAGAAGAAAGGTGGTGGATTCAGAGGAACCTGGTGATAGCCTCCACAGCCAGCAGAGGTTACAGAACATCCTCCAGAGACTCCTGACAGGACATTCCTGGCAGCCTTTCCACCTCAGCTGCTGCCCTGTGGCTGCACCCAGGCACCTGCACATTGTCTTGGTTTGGAAAGACAGGTATCTACCAGGGGAACTGGAGTTTCCCTGANGGGTGATGGAAATGCAGATGCATCGCTCTGGGGGCGGGGGTATAGCCTGGGGGGGTGCTAATGGCCCATTATCGAAGGGGTCAGGCCTCTCTCCCACAGATGAAAATAGAATACACAGATTTGGCTCCACAACCCAGGACACACATCCTCTGAACCTGAGGGCCCAGAGCTGCTCAGGGTGCTCCAGGTGAGGCCACAGCAGTGCTGGCAACAGCAGTGTGACCATGACCTCACCATGCCTCCAAAATAGAAAATGTTCCTTCAGTTGTAGCTCAATATTATTGCAGCATGTGCTTTCAGGGCTGTTTCCATCACTTCCCTCATTTATCTCATTCTTCCCCCTGTGACAGAAATGCATATTCTATAAAAAACAGTGGGGAGGATCAATAGAGGTTGAAAAATCCTAAAAGCTTGGGTTTGTATGTGACCCCTGTGCAAGAATTTTAGCTAGATTTATCTGAATTTTTGAAAATGTTATTGGACTCTTAAGACTACTCTTATCCTTATATAGCTACCTCTGCTCATGGATAATCAAAGAAACTTGTTAATTGAAATTTTTCATACTACTCAGATATAAATTGTTGCAATCAGGGAAATATTTTGACTGCAAAAAGGAATTTTTAGTCAGAAGAGCTCTGGTGAAGCCCAGCAGCCACCTTGCTCAGGATGAGGGTGCCCTGCAGGGTGAGAGCAGCCTCAGCCCTCGCTCAGTGCCCACATGTGCTCCCTGCCCCAAAAACCACTGAAAATTTATCATCAGCTCAACTCAAGCCCTCCTGGTTACCAAACAGCTGTGGTGTCTCAAAGGCTTTGGTGCTGCCACACCCAGAGTGTTTTCAACATCTGGATGGTCCCAGCTGTGCCCCAAACCCAGCCTCACCCTGCCTGGGCTCCCTTTCCAGTGACTCCCATGAACAACAAGCATTTTCTCCCTTCACCCCCCAAAACCCTCACAGAATTCATTTATATTCCTGTGTGAAATGGAACCAGAGTGGTAAGAGGTCACCTGCAAAAAGATGAGTTTTGCTTTCAGGATCTCTTTCCATTATGCTAATTCCAAAGCTAAGGTCCATGACCATTATTAGCCCACACTTTCTATTCCTGTAATGCTGTGCAGCAGGGCATTAAAGAGCCTGCCAGCTAATGCTGTGAGTGTGGGCAAGTAACAAAACTAAAAAGCATCTTTAATAATGCTATTATGATCAAAATTCTGGTCAGGACTCTAGAATATACACAGTCACCAGAGCAGCATCAAGCCATTCAGCAAACCTTTAGTTCTTCCCATCTCTCTGCTGCTGTGTTGGTTTGGGGTTTTATTTTGAGACCTTTTCATTTGTTTTTGTTTTGCTTTGGGTTGGTTTTATTTCTGTTGGTTTTTAATGATTTTTTTTTCTAAGAATTGTAAAAAATTTTATAATTATTTCTTATCTCACCTTATTTAAAGGAACTGAGTTTAGTTATACTCTGGGCCTTTAAATAAGTGGCAACCAAATTACCACAAAAAGGCTTTCAGATAACATCCTTACAAAAATGAATTCTCAGTTTTAAATTCCCTCCGACTGAAACTCAGTCTTTCTTAAAATGAAGCATTTGCTAAAGCTTCAATTCTATATCAGGCAGTGACATTGGAGAATTCTGCAGGCATAAGGTTTGTCCCTTTCAGGATTAGAGGCCTAAATTAGCTACTCCAGTATCAGAGCTGCAGTTGCTCAATGGCATTTCTAGGGGAGTCACTCATCTGAAGGGAAAACCCAGGCTGGGGAGGCAGCTCCAGTGGAGGAATGTCCCCTAATGCTTGCAGCTCCATGGAATCCTCAAAAACTGGGACAGGCAGGCTGTGAGGAATGTGCCTGCACACCAGAAGTGTCTGCTGTTGTCCTCAGACACAGCTTTGGGTACTCTTGAAGAATGTGGAAATAGCCTAATGAATTGTGGTTTGTTATCCTGGGATTTAAGTGTTCCGAAGTGGTAAAATATCAATTAACATTTCCAGGGCTGATTGTGTGTGCTGGCCCTTTGTTCCCCTCTGCTGGCCTGAGGCAATCCAAAGGCAAGAACAATTTCCCAAGTTAGGAAGAGAGATGGAACACATTAGTAATAAGGTCAAGATCAGAAAGATTGGAATAGAAGAAAAAGATTGCTAAGAGATCTTGTAAAAAAAAAAAAGAGCCAAAAAACCTCTGCACCAAATACCACCAGTATCTGCTGAACACAGCAATGCACTGTGCTGGGTGGTTGAATTCTGGTTTGTGGCAGTGAGTTAGAAAGGGATACACAAAAATATAATTTTCTTAAAAGTCAGCAAGAGAGGGAATTATACAGCTCAGTATGTGGCATCTCAAGAATTTATCTTGGATTCTGAAATATATTTAAAATGAGTGGCACCAGCTGTATGCCAGTGCAAGACGAGGTGAGAAATTATAAGAAAGTAGGAAAAAAGCCATTTTCCCTTCCAGCTTGAGTGAAGTGTGTCCTAAATGAAATGAAGAGAGGAAGGGATAAAGCCCTTGGATAAGTTCAGATTTCAGAACAAGTATCTTTGATGGTTTAGGGAGCTGAACTTAGGGAAGTTGTTCTTCAGGATGTCCCATGGCTGCAAGAACCCACGAGGGCTCCTCCTGACCAAGAGCAGGACTCTGCACCAGAAATGCAGGAGAAATCACAGTGCTGACACCTCATCCTCCTTCAGGCAGAGTCACTCCTGCCTGCTCCTCTCCCTCCAGGCTGAGGAAGCACGAGTTCATGGGGATAACAGGCACTAATAAAACATGTTCAAGGAAAGTGAAGTAGGGAACGCCCAAGTTCATCAGCACTGAGCTGGATTTTGAACCCCAACAGAATCATAAAGACCAAATTTATGAACAACTCTCTGCAAACACAACAAAGGGCATGGCCACAAGGTACCCCACTCAGTCCTGCTGGAAAAGAGCATCCCTTTGCCATCCCAGCCCCTGGGAGTGGGGCTTAGGGAGCATTACAGCCACATCCACAAGTCTCCTGAAACCCTTGGTCTTGTCTGGCACCTGCCTTCCCTTTGAGATAATTCTACTCTACTCCTCTGCTTGTGACAGAGTAAATGGGTGCTTCAATCTCTTGAAAAAAAATCAAAGCATGTACAAGGCTGGCTCGGCCTGGCCTGTGCAGCTTTCCAGGGATGCTTTCCTCTCATACCTGGAGAGCCCAGCACCTAGAGGGCATGAAAAACTCTCATTTCCCCTGCTGGAATACCATCATTTCTAACAGGGACTCATCCAGAAATTAATCTGCTAAACTTGTAATCAAGGTAAATCTGTGCAAGAAAACCCCAGAGGACACACAAACTATCCAGACTGCTAAAAACTGATTTTGCTGGGGTTCCCTTCCTAATTGCTGAGGTGTTCATACAGTTTCCTTGCCAATAACACTGAAAACCAATTATGAAAACAGCCACTATAGTTGCTTCTCCCTAATATTTTACAAGTTTGGGGTTGGTTTGTTTGGTTTTTTTTCCCTCCCACAATTTTACAGTGTTGTCCTTGTGAGGGTAAAAAGGCAGGATGAGTAGCTGAGAGCGGTGGTTTTCCAAATACACAATTAAAGAGAGATGTAAGGAGACAGGTGAGAAGGGAATGCTTTAGGTTTGACATACGATTCCAGCTGAAAGAACAGGATTTCCATGCAAGTGTGTGACACCTTTCCTTGCACTACAGCTCCTGAGGGACATATGGGGGTTTTACAGGGCTTTAAAAATTTATTTATAATACATTTACTGTTTACTGACACAGCCTGACAGGTTTCTGGCAGCAGTCTTTCAGTTTATTTACACAGTCAATAGCAATCTAACGTACCAGTATATATTTTTAATCCTCCCTATCCATTCTTCCAGAAATCTCAGCCTTCAGGTTTTGCTTACACCAAGTTTTTCTCCTGAAAACTCTGGAAGCTCTCAACTAATTAGCATTGATGTAAGGCTGTCTTGTTTCTGTAAATGATTTACAAGATGTGCTCTGATTGTTCTTCAGTACCTGATGCATTCCCTTCTACTCAACCACATTTAATGCATTTCAATAAAGACACGAAATTATCTCCCCAGGAATGTGACTCAGCCAACAATGTCACGCACTGTAACACTGGAAGTTTTGTTCCATTCTGCATTGGTTAATTATAAATGCTTTTTCCTAATGGATGCATTTTGGAGACTAATGAAGAGAAGGGATTCATTTCTCACAGAGGGTGACAGCAATCATCGTTATGTGCTGAGCAGACATCTATAAAACCAGTTAGCAACAACAGGACTGTGAAAAGTTTACAGGAGATGCTTTTTCAAATGACTGTCTGTTGTAGCTGCCTGTTTAAAAGATTCCCCACCTCAGATATACTCTGGGCAGCCTTTTGAGGACAGATAGATTTTCTCACTGTCACAAATGCACAAATCTGGCACACAACTTCCTGGCCAGCACATGGAGCAAAAGATGTTTTGGCAGATGTGACCCTTTGAAATGAGGAAGAGCTCGAAAAAAGCCATCCTAAAAGCAGATCTGGTGATGGTGGCCAGATGTAAAATGGCATCCTGAGAGATTGCTTTTGTCTGAATTTGGAAAAACCAAAACCAAAAACAAAACAAACTCAAGAATTTTAAAATATACAGATAAGTGAAAGAGAAGGGAACCTGTGCAGGCAAGCTCTCTTTTACCATCATAAAGGAATTGTTCATGGGTTTGAATACTTGCAGTCAAACGTTGGATCCAGCAGCAATGCTGAGAACCTGTGAACTGAAGATCCTGAGGGGAGGATTTGGTTACAAAACCTTGCTTTGGACAACTGCTCTAACCAAGACTGTTGTTAGCAGATCTAAAATCCAGAGGGAAATAAGGAATAACCAAGTCCCTGGACTAAAAGTGGCTGAACAGAATTAAAAAACTTCAGACCAGCAAATGTACGGTTTTAAACCTGGTTTAACACATTCTAGAATTGTGATTATTAAAGTCTCAATTTGGCCCATATTGCCAGGGATAATAGTGCTTTATATCCTGTGCCTGTGCTCCCAAATCCTGAGCTAATCCTCATGCCATTCCTTGATCCTGTTTTATCAGCAAGAAGCATGATTCAGAATTAAACGTATTTGCCAAATCTGAATCTGTCATCACCAGCAGATCATCTGTCTGTCACAAAAAAACCCCCATAAATCTTACAGTGAATATTTCTAGAGCATAAACTTGATACAAAAATGAATTGATTTTTTTTAAAGGCATTTAGGCTGGAGCACCCAGTACTAGGTCACTTCCACCTTACATTCAGTAATTGCAGGTCTACAGGCACAGATCATGCTGGGGACAAAACCCACGTTTATTTACCCTTTGAAATGTGGATTTTCTGTGTTGTATTGATCAAGGCATCGCCCTTCCTGAAACAGAAGGGCTTAGACTACAACAAAATACATATTTATATCCTGGTAATGCACAGACAGCAGCAAATAAGCAGCTCTCAAATCTCCAAGAACAAGAATTGGTGGGATTTATAGGCAAAGCTCTTAGGAGAAATCAGGGAACAAGAGAAACCTCAAATCCCAGAGCAGAGCACAGCACGATGGGAAAGCAGCCTATCCATATCCAGGACACAAAAGCAACAATCTCTTGTCAGGAGGCTCAGGAGAAGCAAATGACCCTGAGCTTCTGCTGACAGGGCACAGGGGAAGAGCCAGGGCACAGCTTTGCAGGAGGAACAGCAAGGCAACAAGGGATCAGCTCCATTTGCACCCCAGCACCCCAGAAGTGTCACTGCTGGGTGTCCAGTCACTGCTAAATCCCTACACTGCAACTGGAAATAAAGTACTGCAAAGTTATTCCTACAGCCTCAAATACATATTTATGAAGGAAAGTAAAGAAAATAATACATCATCAGTTTTCAAGAGGTTTTACAGCAACCCTTTATCCCATTAACCTCTGGTAATTTATAACAAGCTGTCATATCATTAACACAATAAGTCAATAATTGCTGTCACTACATTTCCAACCCTGTGCTCACAGTGCTCCCCCACTTCAGTGAGAGGGATGATTAATGAAGCTTTTGCACAGCCTGATACTTGTATTTATCTTTCAGCAAACACTAAGTTCAGTTGATCACAGCACATGGAAAATTGACTTCCTTTTGCATCAGTTGCCAAGAGAATCAGGATGGCCATACCTGGAAAGTTATTTTATTTCATAGTAGAAGGGAAAAGGAGAATAAGAATCAAATGCTTGCCAAGGTCTTTTTAAACTCACATTTTCCTCATATAACTGTTTTCTGTCAAAACAAACCTTCATTCAAAAACGAAACTCGCTCTCTTCACTGGAGAAATAACCTTCACTATGCAAATCAATTCACTTTCCCAACCTTGCAAACAAATGCTTCCAGAAACAACAAAAAATAGTGAGAATCCTATTAGCAGCTTTGCTGCTCCTTGCACCCCAAACTCCCAATAGCTGCAAGGAAAGCATCAGGAGCAGAGCAGAGCCAATGCTGAGCACTTTGGAAAGCCAAAGTGGAATCAGTGTCATAGCTCAATGCTTACTTGAATTAACAGAAGAGTCAAGAGAGTAAAGCTTCTCATCACCTCCCTGTCCCAGCTGAAAGAGAGAGTCACGTAATTTGGAAAATAAGAATGTAAAAGCTAAACAAATACTGACATTTCCTTACTACAGCCTTTCTTCTCTTCCATCAAGGGCTGAATTTTAAGTCAATTGAGAGACAGATCTGTTTTCCATAAAGTTGTCACTACTTTTTGTATTTGGGGGATCTTTTATGTTGCTGTGAAATTCCCCAGGTTTACTGCTCCAAAGGAACAATGCACTGTTCCCAAATCCAGTTTCTCGTGTTGAAATAGCACCTCTGCCACAAACCAAGTGATGTCAGTGCTTTGAGCAAAGCAGCCCTCCAGAATGAGCACTTCTAGATGAGTTTCCATGGTAGAGGAAATTCAGAATACATCTTGTTGCTCTGCTGCAAGGAGCTCAGGTGCCAAATAAGAGCCAGATCCATCAATGCCATGAAGTGCCCTGCCAGCATGGGGAACAAGGCATGAAAGCACATGTCTGAACACTCCCACATCCACTGGCAGACCAGGCTGTTCTGTGGCAGGAAATGTCATCTTGAAAAAATTTGTAGCTATAATAATATCTCATTAATATGTTCCTTCTTTATTGGGACATTAAGCATTTAAAAACACTTTGTCTAAGTAGCAATCCTGGTGTTCAAATACTAAGAGGAAACAAAGTCAGGTTTAAAATCTAAAGATGATTTTTACTGTGCAGGTGCTGCTGAAATGCAGATCTTTGAAGGAAAAGAACATCACCTACATGAATATTATTTCCCCCCTTTTTGACAAAGTTTTTATTTAAACTTGTATGAAACACTAATTTTAACAAAACAAAAACTAAACCCCAAAATCACCCACCTCAGGAGCAGTGGTTCAAAATTCCTGCCCAGAGCCCAAATTTTATTTATCCATTTAGTGACAACATTCATGTGCACACACATGCATTTAGAGAAGATCCTTTCCCAATACAGTACCTTAGGTATTTAAGTATTTCTTTGACAGACTTTAAAGCACAGCAAATTTCCATTCTATTTATGTCATTAGACCATTCAAAATATCTGACATTTCTTCAGAAACACATTAATGAGATACTCCAGAGACCAAGATTTGTGTTATCAAATCAGACCCAAAGTCTAAAATACACTAAATACATAACACTGTCTCACACAGAAGAAAAATAATAATAAAAATATGCTTAAGTGGAAAGCATTTTGTTAATTTCCTTTCAAGTCCATTTTCTGATTATTAGATTTGTATCAGTAATGTTTTATAGCTCACTGTGAATAACAGCTGCATTTATTGTTTATTCAAAGGTAGTTTTCAAGCACTTCTGATCAATCTTGTAGGGCCTCAGATCAGGAGTAGGACTGCCAGGAGTAGGACTAAAGATGGACTGGAAGGATGAGAGAGTCACTGCAAGCCTTAAATCCAACTGCTGAGCCCTGGACAGCAAACAAAATGTATTTCCAGGTCAGAAACTCTGCAGCCTTTCTCACCTGCTGAGCATTGCAGCAAAACCCTCCCTCCCACAGAGATGAGATCTGAGAGCAGAGCAGGAAAGGGAAACAGAGGCACCGACTGGCCCAGCTGCACCCTGGGGGAGGCTTCCAAAAAACTCCCATTTCCAACCAGAAATCACAGCTCCAGCTGAGGCTGGAGGCTCAGGCTTGGAGAGCAGAGTGGAGAGTCATTTCTCTCCACACAGAGGGGAGTGAGAGGCCAGAAAGCCAAGTGAGCCCAGGGCCAGCACCCTCGGGGTGTGCTCTGAGAACCCAAACACACCCGGCCGGCCTCGCTCCCTGCTCCCAACACAAGACTTCCAGAACCCCATCCCAGCTGGAATTCCAAGTGCTCCACAAACCTGGATTAGAACCTACTAGTGGAGCTGCACCACCTGCTGCTCTAGGAAAGGCTCTCTGAGGTGAGGCTGCAACCAGAACATCCATGGACCTTTTTTGGCACATTTTCTGGTCACCTCTGCACAGGGAAGACCCAATAACGTGGTCCTTGTTGCAAGGAAAATCCACTTCGTGCACCCATCCCTGAGAGTCCTGGCCCAAGCTGGGGGAGAATATTTGTTTTAAGCTGTAATTTAGAATCACTCCTGTGCAGATGTGAATCTGTGGCTATCAGGGCCCCACCAGTTAGGAAAATAAAAGGAAATTCTATGACCTGCCAGGTGTTGACTGAGAGGCTGTCAGAAGAAAATTAGCATGTTGTCCCAAGTTCAAGCCAGGTAGTTTAAACACATTCTGTCTCAATTAGCCAGAGCATCCTGACAGCCACAACAGCTCTGATACAGAGACAGAAAGGGTCTATTTTCACCCCCAAGAAGGAGAACTTCCCCTCACACCACCTGTGCACTGCAGGACACGTTTGCTCATTTCCAAGGACATGCAAAGAATTTTGAAACAATTTTAAAAAATAAGATACCAACAATTCATGTTTGTTTTTTCATATAAAAATAGCATGTCTAAGCATCTTGCCACTGCCTATGAGAAGAATACACGAAAAATATGCAAAAAATTGGATGAAAACCCAGCATTATGCATCAGAACCTGTACCCCCCAATTCTGACAGTTCTACTACACTCCAATCAGTCTATTCCACAAAGTCAGCCCTGAGTACAAAATCCCATGGGAAGCTGAATTAATGCCTTCTCAAGGCATTGGGACTGGAGATACATACATATTTATTTATTTAATAAAGGAAGTAATTTAAGTAAGGATGCTTAGATGTTATAAAGTCCAATTTCTCTCAGCTTGGAAACGTGAAAGTTTTGTGTTCTTTTTAAACTCACTGCAGCATGTCTGTATTGACAAAAAATGGGAAAAGCCCAGAATTTCCTTAACGTAGTTATCCTACAAAGCAAAGCAATACAAGAGCCCTTTCACCTCCCAGAATATCTGTGTCAGCCCTCCTCCAGCCCTTCACCTTCCAGGCCTCTCCTGAAGCCCACAGGAGAACTGAAAGTTACCCAGTTCCCAGCATTTTGGGAGGAGGGACATTGCCATCCCTGCTCCTGAGGCTCTCCCAGTGTCCATGCCCTGAACACCAGGCTGGGGCCAGGCTGCCTGAAGTGACCCTGAGCTGTGGGCAGAGCTTGCACAGGTTCTCAGGAACAAACATCTTGGTAGAAGCTCTTTTGCAGTAGGATGGGCATTTAGCAGCATTTTATGAAGCTCCTTTGCCTCTCCCAGTTCTTCACCATTTTTCATGCCTGTTTTTGGGGCTAAGGTCATCAAGGGACTGCCTTAATTACCGGCCAGCACTCAGCACTGGGATGTCCACCATGCATTGCACTTTCAGGGCAGGGCCACAAGAATTTTGTCCTGCTTTCCTTCAGACTTACAGAGCAAAACAATATGAGTGTTTGTACCTTGCAAATATTATAAGCTGACAGAGAAAATCCCACTGCTGGAAGCTGCCAGCTTTTCTCCCTCAGATCTCCACCACACTTCTGAACCCATTTCAGAAAGTGCCCTGTGTTTGTGTGGATCATGGTTTTATAGAATGGCCACAATAACTGTGTTTATGCAAAGAGAATTTTGCAAGGTAGAGGTAAAATACGACAGGAGTGTGGTACAGAGCAGGGTCTATTTCTGTCTTTTCCCACCAGCAAAGCCCACGGGCAGTTCCCTGGGAAGAACAACAGTTCCCTTTCACACCAGCCAGCTCCAGGTTTTAATAGGGAACTGTAATAGTTAACCCCCAGGTCACCTTCCATACACAGAACCCATAAACCACTTTCTAAAATAACAAAATTTATTGTTATTTTATGCTTGAACAGGATGTGTGCACAACATAGCAATGCTATGATATCAAATAACTGTTACTTAAAATAGACTATTTCTCCTTATTACTAATAATTACAAATATTTCACTTTATGGCAGCAAACCCCAAAACTTAACATTTCAGATCATTTGAGAGCAGCACCACCTTTGAGATATTTGGGGGGAAATCTACTTACTGAGTGAAAATTATTTGCTTTTTCTTCTCTTTTTCTAACTGTTTCTCTTTCAGACATCATAAGCAGGAAGGTTGCAAGGCACAGTATGTGAATTATCTTGAAAAGAGGCTGTCATCTTAGGTTTATGGAAATGGAGTAAATCTCCAGCTTAAACAGAATGAGAATAATGACTTCCTTTATATTCTTTCAGCACAGCTTTAAGAGCAAACACAAATCATCTGGGTGATAGTTCAAAATCAAACTGAAATACAGGGTATATGTTGCAGTCATCATATATAGAAAGGCTGTTCTCAGAAAATATGATTAACTAGGTTCAACAAGTGAGCAAAGAGCCAGTTAAATAACTGCAGCTTTCCCTGCAAGTTCTACTTGCTGAGCTGGCCTATTTACCCCATGGGTTAGAATTGCCATTCCCATGCCCACAGCTCAGCAAAGGCACCAGGCTTCCAGGGCAGGCACAGCAAGCAGGGCTCCAGAATTCAGGAGCTGACAGCTGCTAAAACAGCCTCTGGTGGCTGTCAGGATTGTCTGGCTAACTGGGATAGAGCTGGTTCAACATATCTGCCTTTTATTTGGGAGAACATGATGATTTTCTTCTGACAAACTCTCAGACTACGCCTGACACCACCTCAGGTGGTGGAGTGAGCAGATCCCACCACCAGAGCAGGGCCACCTCTACTTCCTTTAAGGACTGGGACCTGAAATCTTCAGAAGAGGCCGAGCACTGAGCATGTGGCTGAAGTAAAGATGAGTGTTGTGCTGCTTTTTCAGAAAAAAACCCCAAAACTTGATTGCAGTTTAGCCAACCTTGCAGTACTGCTATTTGGGACACATCCTGATCTTCAGGAAATGGAAATGGAAATGGAAATGGAAATGGAAATGGAAATGGAAATGGAAATGGAAATGGAAATGGAAATGGAAAAGCTGTCAGGTGCAAAGATACCCAGAACAAGGTGACAGCCAGCAGTGCCTCCCTGTCCCTCAGGACACTGTGGGCATCCCATCATCAAACATTTGGGACAAGCAGCAGACAACACAAATTCCCTCCCTACTTGTTGTCAAACCAGCAAGGCTTCTGGTCTTTGCAAAGTTGGACTTGTTGCTGCAAAATAAACATAAATAACGTATCTGCTGCAAATACAAAAGAGTTGACAAATAGCTGCTTAATGAACCACATCCAGCAGTTCATAATTCCCCATTAAGGGCCTAATAAAAACCACTTATCTCCAAGTGCTGCTTCACAGCCTGATCTCCATCTGATAAAGACAAAACCAAAACTCCTCTGGTAAACTCAAAAGCTTCACCGCCCTCAAGGTATCCCACAGTAGTGGGATTGTACATACAGCACCAATTCTGAAAAATGCCATTGAAAACATTTTCAAGGGAACACTTCCTGCCACTTTAAAGATTACACACTAGCGTTCTCCGTGCTTCCCCATGCACAGAGAGAATTTGCATTGCTTGAGGTGATTTCCACTTTGAAAAACTTTTAAATCACTGAGGAGCTGTCCCTGACAAAGATTTTTACATCTTTGGGTAACCGCTTTCCCTTTGAGAGTTTTCTTGTTATTGTGTAATTCCCCTTTTGAAGATTTGCATATTGATGAAGGAGCGCCTTTGAAGATTTCCACATTGTTGGGATGGGAGCAGCCCTTGGAAAAAAGCTCCCATCCTAGAAGATCTACCTCCAAAATAATGTGGTATTATTTGGGGTATTGCCCTCTCAAAAACAGCTTCATTGCTGTCTTCATTTAGTGACACACAATGCTCTTTCTTAATGCACACAAAGCTCTCCCTTTTCAAAGCTCCTGGAGAACAGATCACAAAAAGAAATAAAGAAATGAGTTCTTTATCTCCAGAAGTTCTAACAAGAATTACCAAAGAAGAAACAGGGAAAAAGTGTTATGAGTTTTTTCCTGCCAAACAATAATTGTGTCACTCATGCAGCAGTGTTGGGGGGGAGAGGAAATGTCCCACGGGGGCTGGAACTGGACTTCTGTGATGGGATCCTTCAGGACAGCAGCACTAAAAGCCCCTCCTCACTTAAGCAATTTTGCTCTAAAACAACCAAATTTTGAGTTTTGGTTGTGTTTGTTTATATTCTTCTTTTAAGACACTTTTTTACTTAGTCAAACCAACCCATTCTAAATCACCAAACTTTAGTAGAAATGCAACAAAATAATTTGGCAAACTTGACTTTACAACCAAACTACACCCCAAACCTGATTTGCAAGATGTTTTCCAGTTCCAATTAATCATGAGTGTCCAACAGCACTTCCAAGTTCAGGAACAGCCAGGAAAAAACCTGGTTCTTTAGTATTTCATAATAACTGCACACAACAGTTAAATCTTCTGGCTTGCTTTACATGCCAACAAATAGAGCAGTTACTGGTGCAAGAAACTTTTTTTCTATACTCTTGTGGAATTCTGAAGTATTCATTCTAAGGAAATGCAAGAGAATTCCCAAGCAACTACAAAAATATTAATTCAATGTACATATCAACTCATTGCACCAGCCTCAAGTCAGCAAAGCCAGAAATAAGTCAAAGTTGGTGAGAGGGAATTCTTCTGAAGGACCCTTGAGTATCCTGAGGTCAGAAATAGCTCAGCTGATGTCAGAGCCACATTTTCAAAGCCTTCTAAAAACCATATCTGGATGTTTTCATTAACAGAAATGAGGTTTGTGACCATTGGCTCTGTTTGATATGATGAACCTGGAGTTTCTGTCCTTCCACACCTCCTGAAATAAAAAATAATTCAACCATTGTGATTTTGAGAGGAGAAAAAGGACAAAAGCCAGTAATGCAGGAGTGGAGAGGGGAGGCAGTTTGGGAGGAGGAATAGCTCCATCAAGAAAAGGAGGGATTGAAAGAGTTTGATCTGTTGATTCTAGAGAAAATGAGGATTATGATCTCAACTGAAGCAAATATCCTGGGCAGGTTTTTCATAGTGATTTTCAATAAATCACCACAAGCTGTAAGTTAATTGCTATGAAAAATAACATTATTTTTCCCATGCATGGCCATGAGATCACTTTGTTACTCTAAGCATGAGCTTGGCTGTCAGGGATAATTTCCTGAAAGTCTCTGAAGGTTTCCTATTGCAATACAAAAGAATTCATTCTTAGGGAGCAGGGCAGGGCAAGAGAAGGGAGAGAAATGAGCATTAACAACCTTCATTCATTAGCAGGAAGCTGCTAAAGGTTGGCAGTGATTAATCAGATTAAGTAACTATTGACCAGCCACAATTAAAAAATATTTAGTGGCCTGTTCTAAAGAGCTGGAAGAAGATATTTCATCAGTTCTCATATAAATTAGTTTCCTTGGTTTAATGCAGCATGTTTGTCCTTTAAGCTTAAAATCTGGATTTTTTAGTACTATCTCCTCAAGTTCATGTTAAATTATTTAAATAATATTATTTGAAGACCCCTCCCCATCACAACGTTGAAATGGGCTCTTTGAAGTCTCCTGTGTGAAGTTTCAGCCTCTTTTTCCTCCAGCATCTTGAACTTCCATCATTTCTCACCCAGATATTTCCTCATATTTCAAACTGACACAGCATATTACATTAGTTTTAAATGGCTGCCCACCAAAGCTAAGATCTCTACGTAATTTCTGGCAAACCAGAAATTCAGTTTCTAATACAGCCTCAAAGCAAGGTAAAGCACAACAAGAATTTCTGGAAATGCTCCACAGAGCTCCAGTTTCTCTTACTTGGACCTCATCAGTCAGCCAGAAAGCAGATTTCTGGTTTCTAACAAAATGCTCCTCTTCCAAGAAAAAAAAAAAAAATCGAAAAAACCCCCAAAAATCAAAACAAACAAAAAACCAAACCAAACCAAATCACCTCACAAAAACAAACCACCCAACAAAACCAAACCAACCAAAAACAACCCCCACAAAAACCCCAAAACCACAAAAAATACCAACCAAACAAAAAAACAAACCAAACCAAAACACACACATACCAAAAAAAAAGAAAAACAAACACAAAAAAA
>VWYO01000899.1:20656-60218 GCA_013400275.1 Rhadina sibilatrix | reverse complement strand
GAGGGGATGGAGTCCCCATCTCTGAAAGGGTTAAAGCCATGTGGATGTGACACTTGGGACATGGTTTAGTGGTGGCCTTGGCAGTGCTGTATTAATTTAAGATCTTAAAGCCCTTTTCCAAGCTAAGCAATTGGATGATTCCCAGGGAAATTCCCTGGGTGCCTCTGTCAGGCCGAGCCCGTGGTGCAGGCCCAGCACCCTGCCTGTCCCTGCTGCAGTGTCCCTGTCCCTGCAGGGACAGACAGGGAGCAGCTGCAGGGACCCAGCTGGGATCAGCAGTACAAGAACCCTCCTCACCTATTCAGCTCCCACCAGGTCATGGACCACGCAGGTATCTATTTTCTCTTTAAGGTACAGCTTTGTGATACCCCTGACACTTTCAAGTATCTCTTCACATACACTTGTGTGACAGGGCATGCTGGGTTTTGGATTAGATATTGTGGCAGAGAATGTTTTAAACAATGAGACCTGGAAACAGTTTTACGATTTGTTATCCTAAATACATCCAGGAATTTTGTCCCAGCTTGCCCAGCTTTCCTCCCATGTTCAGCGTGGCTTTAACAGGACCAAAATTTCACGTCTGTTTTTCATACTTAGGAGTGAAGCACGTCCCAGAAATGTTTCTTGGGGTCACAGTGGATCTTACACAGGGATCAGTGACAAAATCACTGCAGACAAAGTGCTCCACTGTAGGGAACATGAAATTCCTCAGCTTCTTGTCTGTTCTGGAAGAAACAACTGAACTGTGAGCATGCAATGTCCTCTACTATAAATGTAGACATTTGGCTACAAAACACTGACAAGTTTGTAGGTATGTTTGATGCAACCACATTTTTCATGGAATTGAGACATCTTTTGGCTCTTCTATGTCACGAAATAAACCCAAACAAGCTGCACAAAAGGCTTCATTTCCAACAAATATTCCAGCCAGCAACTGAGATGAACGTTGCAAGACCCAGCCCTTAGGTCATGCTTAAAAAAATTCTTTGGTATAAATATAGATTTGATTGTTTTCACCTTGCTTCCTCGTTCCCTTTAGAAATATAAGGCCATGCAGTTAATTATTCAATCAAAAATCTCCTCGCCACGCAATTACAGAATAATAGAGAATTCCAGGTTTATTCACACATTTGCTCTTTCAGAGCTTACCGACCAGTAAGAAATGAAAATATTTGAAGTGAAATTATTTTTGTGCAGACAACTCATAAATTATGGGCCTTCAATTTGAGTTTGGGTGACAGAGAATGGCACCTAACCTTTCTGTGTTCCTATTCCAAGGCTGAATCATCTGGAAAATACAGCCGGAGCAGCGAATTGCCTCTTCCACTGAAAATCAGGTGACTTTCATTGCTTGGGACTGAGGCACAGCTTAACAAGCTATTACAGAATGGTATCTTTGATTTTAAATTAAATGTCAAGCACAGTTATACAGCAGTGGAGTAGCCTGGGCTGTCTGGCAAAAGTGCAACATATTGCATACAGAACGTCAGGAGATAAGATAGAGAAACCCAGCCGAGCAGAAAAGCTGAGCTGCAGGAGGGATGAGGCCAGAACAAGCCCTGCCACTGCACTTCCCTCAGTGCTGCTGTCCCTCAGCCCCTCGGAGCCCAGGGAGCAAACCTGGCCCAGGAGAGAGGGGACGAGCTCCAAGGGGTTTGCAGCACAAAGGAAAGATTCATGTACCTAAGGAAAGAGCTTCAAATTTTGTTACTGAGCAGATTGTTAAGGAAAAATACAGAAACAGAAAAATTAATTTGCACACAACTGACCTAATGGGCCAATACCGAAAAATTTTTGTAGAATTGGTGGTTTTGGGGATTTTTGTGAGGTTTTTTGTGATTTTTTTTGTNGTTTTTTTTTTTTTTTTTTTTTTTTGTTTTTTTTTTTTTTTTTTTTTTTTTTTTTGTTGTTTTTGGTTTGTTTTTTTTTTTTTTTTGTGTTGGGTTTTTTGTTGTTGTTTTTGTTGGGTTTTTTGTTTGTTTGTTTTTCAATTTGTAGGATGCCTGTAGCATATGGCAAGGAAAGTCACAAGTGCCCTTGTCTACAGGTATGAACACTACCTTCAGAAGCCCAGAAGTCCATTATGCCACTTCAAGGTCAGATCTTAAAGTCCTTTTCCAACCTAGACAATTGGATGATTCCCAGAAAAATGTCCTCAGTGCTCCCGTGTCCCCAGAGTCCCAGCTGCAGGCCAGAGGGGAGCTCAGCCCTGACCCCCCACATGCCCAGACTGTGCCAGTGCCTGTTCCCAGGGGTCACCTGGGGGTGCAGGGACCTCTGTGAGGAGGGAATGGGGCTGTCCCATGTCACACATTGCCAGTGCCACCACTGCCCCACCACAGCCCAGCAGCCTGGGAAAGAACAACAAACAACCCTGAAAACACCAAAAAAAACCCAGGCCCTGTTAGCCACCAGAGAAGATATATTTTGTACAACCACAGAATGGCTTTGATTGGAATCCCACCCAGTGCCACCCCTGCCCTGGCAGGGACACCTCCCACTGTCCCAGGCTGCTCCCAGCCCCAGTGTCCAGCCTGGCCTTGGGCACTGCCAGGGATCCAGGGGCAGCCACAGCTGCTCTGGGCACCCTGTGCCAGCCCTGCCCACCCTGCCAGGGAACAATTCCTGCCCAATCTCCCAGCCAGCCCTGCCCTCTGGCACTGGCAGCCATTCCCTGTGTCCTGTCCCTCCAGCCCTTGGCAATTGTCTCTCTCCATCTTTCCTGCAGCTCCCTCAGGCCCTGCAAGGCCACCCTGAGCTCAGCCCAAAGCTTCTCCTCTCCAGGTGAGCAATCCCAGCTCTCCCAGCATTACAGACTCCAGGAGAGCCACGTTATCCCTCGGACAGAAAATAGATTTTATATAACATGGGGCAAAGCTGGCCTCCAGGGTAGTGGCAACACCACACCTGATCAATGGTCCCTGTGTCTTGTCACTCATCACCACCAGAGCCAGGTGTTCATGCCAACACTGAAAGCTCCACTGCAGTGCACAGCAGGAACAGCTGTATTTGGCTGCTTTATGGCATTTAGATTTTCCAGCCTTCGTTAAACCTTGTAGCACAGATGTGCCAATAAGTGATCAGGAGCTTCAAATAACAATCCATAATCCATCCTCCTGACAGCCTGGCTCTACAATTTGTGCCATCTGAAGTTGTCACATGAGATGTTTTATGCAAAGATAGAGAGTGATACTGAAGGAAAGTTAAAAACTTGGTGTCACTCTCCAGGCTTGTGCCAGTGGGTGCAATGGGGGATTTAATCAGCCCACCAAATAAAAATGAGTTTCATGTGGTCGTGACTGATCCACACAGATTTCACTCTCAAGAGGCAACAGAGCAGTTTAAAATTTTGAAACATACAGCTTTTATAGCTACAGTTAATTTGGGACTTTTTACTATGAAAACATTTTAAACACCTGTCATTTTTAACTTATGAAGTTATTATCAGTCTCAGCTAACAATAGAATAATGCATATTACTGCAGTAATTAGTAACCCATTTTCTCAAAAGGCTGAATTTTTTAAGAACATGACAATAAGCCCTTTCATGTTCAAAAACTTTCAGGATCCAATATCAACAATTTCATTTCCAAAAGTCACAGGTAACAATCTGCTGCCCCCTCACCAGTGGCAGCACAGCTGCCACTGACATGAGAATGCTCAGCCAGGTGTTGAGTGTTGCTTGTTCAACCATTTCAGTTTCTACCTGGAATCAGTAGCTATGAGATTTTCATACTTGAGCTAGAGTTAGTTACTTATTTTATGAAGAAAAGCTGATAAAGAACTCTTGGAACTCTGATTCCACTTAGCAACAAACCAAGAAACACTTTCCACTGCCAACCATCCCTCCCTTGGGTGGAGTTTCCTGTTCACATCCAATGATGATTTTATTTTAACCCCTCCTGGTCTCATCAGCTTCAGTAAAACACAATTTGCCTGTGTTAGAGATATCTGAGCAGCACATTTGCCTTACTCTAATTTAGGCATCCTGGCTTTCATTTGCAGCCATAAATTATAGCCCACATGTAATTTACTGTATAACACACCACTGTTGTCTAACTGCATTGACCTGTGTAAGTCAGATTTATAAAATCTATTTCTGGCTGTCATAAAACATTTTGGAGCTATTATCATAACAGTCTTGATTTTTCAGAAAATGCTCAAACGCAGACAGTTTTTTACAACTCCCCAGTGAAATTGCCACACCAGGAGGAACAACACTGACTTTCAGTGAGGGTTGGATGCACCGTGGAGCAGCCACCTCGAAATGATGGGGAAAGCCCAGGAAGCCTTTGGGGACACACACAGAAGTCATGTGATATTCAAAGGCATTACAACAGAAGTAATGTGATATTCAATGTCAATAAAGGGGAAGGGAGCTCTTTTACCCCAGACTGAAAAGAGAGCTGACGCCAGCAGCAAGTTGACTTCCTTCTCACCAGAAGGTTTCTCTTCCCACTGCTCACCAAGGAGAACAAGCCTTGGAAGAGATCCCAAGCACTTCTGAGAAACATTTAATGGAATAACTCCTTCTGACACAAGGGGACCACATAATTGACAATTCAGAGGTGGAAGTGAGACTGAGAGTTGATATGTATGCCTGCTGTTTATACCCTAAAAGCATTACTTTAAAACTGTGGTATAAGGGTTAAAATCAAGCAAATGTACATGAAAGCCAACCCATCTTAATTCTGAAATCATTTGAGGCAAACTCTGAGGATATTCTGATAACGAACCAAGTTCTTCCTCTTGGTAAGGGGGATCATGCTTGTAGGAAAACTTCTGTGCATTAGGGAACACCAGGAGGTCACTATGAAAGGAACATCAGGCACTGCACAAATATTTCAGGATCAATTAATTTTCTGAAGCAATCAGGATATATTTAACGAAAAAATTCATCCAGTCCCTTCAGGCAGGCCTTTTGCTTCAAAGAAGAATGAAATTATGCATTGCAAAAGAATAATAAATCTAAATAATCCTCTGCTAAACAGGGGGAGCCCACGGGCAGGGACACCTCCCACTGTCCCAAGCTGCTCCCAGCCCCAGTGTCCAGCCTGGCCTTGGGCACTGCCAGGGATCCAGGGGCAGCCACAGCTGCTCTGGGCACCCTGTGCCAGGGCTGCCCACCCTCCCAGGGAACAATTTCTCCCAAATATTCCATCTGAATGTACTCTGCCAGTTTGGAGCCATCCCCTTTGTCCCGTTGCTCCAGGCCCTTATAAAAAGTTTCTCTCCATCCTTCCCTGCAGGCTCCTTCAGGCACAGCAATGAAGTTCAGGGCAGGTTATCACACACTGGCTCAGCTCACTCCCTTTGTTCAGTCCTCCCCCAGTTTTTGATTCTCCTGTGGTGTTGTTCTTCAGCTGAGCACATCAGGAGGCTGCAGGAAGTATCTGCATCTGCTTATTCTGGCTCCCAAAAGGGGGTGAAAAATTTAACATACTGGTCTGAGAAACTGAAATGCTGAAAAATATGCTACATAAATCCAATTTTTCTACCTACATTTTTTTGCCTCCCCAAAAAGTCAATATAATGATTTTCCTTGAAGCAAACAGAGCCCAGCCAGTTAGGGGATAAAGACTTTACCCTTTTTAAGTTAACACCATTCAGCTACTATCTCCCTAATAACTCCTGGCTATAGCAGTAACTCCTAGATATATTCACTTAATCCTACTTTATCCAGCAGTCTTGGCAGGCAGCAGCACTTTGCAGGGAAATGCAGGCCTGTCCTAAAGACACACAGTGGTAAACAAGATCAATAACTTCTCATTTCTCACAGGAGCCAGTGGCAGGGCACACCAAAGTCAGACTTTATTTACATGTGAAGCACTGAGTGAAACCATGAGGACTCTGGATGTGCTAATTTTCCTGCCAGGGCTGCACAGCCCCAGTGGAACCTAAACACACATCCTGTTAGTCCATCATCTGATTATTGGATCCACCAAGAGTAAAACAACTGTTAGAGAGACTTGGAAATGAGAAATTTCAGAGACTAGCAAGAGGCAGCTGTCATTCAGGACTAAAATGAAATGCAAATTCATTATTTTTCTCCTGTTAATCTAGACTTAAAGCTTTTAGTAAATCTTTTCTGTGCTCTAAAGATTAAATTTTACTTTACTGACCATGTATTTGAGATTGCAGTGCCCAGATTGGTCTGAAGGTACAAGAAAGTTGTTTCATTGTAGGAAGAGGTTCACAAAGGAATCCACAATATTTAATGTGCCCCAAGCAACAGCAAGTGACATAAAAGTGGTTCCTAAAAAAAAGGAAGGCACTTACAGTGAAATTAAGTGAGGATGTAATTATTCCAGCATCTTTTGTTCAATTTACTTCAAGATGCAGCCCATAGTGGGAAGAAACTGGTGTTTTAAGACCTATTTTCCCTAAAGAAATTCTCTTACAGGAATTGAGAACAGCTTAAAACTGTGCTGACAGTTTTTAGAAGCTGGATTGATTACATCCAGAGACTTCAAACATCCAGAGGTTGCTACCATTGATGAAGTAGTTTTTAAAACTATTTTATTATTGACTCGTTGGTCAATTAAAACATCTTTACTCTGCATTTTCTGCCTGAAAATAAAAGCCACTAGGGAGACACAGCATGTTTGGAAGCTAACAATTAGCAACAACAAACTTTTCAAGTGTCTATAAACAAGTCTTGTTTTCAATTAAGAAATCCTTAATGAGGCAGGTTCAGGTTTTTTCTGGGTTTGGTTGGTTGGTTGGTTCAGTTTGATTATAAGGACAGTGTTCCTCCACCACTGCTGCCCTGCTCACCACCAGAACATTAGGCTGGACCACTCTTCTGCAGAGAAAGTTCAGCTACTCTGAGAACTAATTACAATTTTCAGGCTGAAAATAAGTTTATGTTCCTTTCAGTAAACAGCTTTTCATTCTTTAGGGATCACATATCATTACAGTGATACATCTAAAGGTTAAAATCCAAGCACGCTGCTGGAAACTTTAAGTGGTGTCCTGAAAAGCCACTGTCATTATTTATAATGGCTGCCCCAGCTGCAAAGGGTGCTGGATGGCACAAATTAAATGTTTGCTGAGAGAAAACCTTCTGAAATGAAAACAAAGCAAACAGCAAACTACAGATAGTTAGCCAAGAATTAATTGAGTGTGCCCAGGACTGAGGCTGGAAGGTTCCTACCCCTCACTCCTCAGATTGCCCACAAGTTGGACATTTCTGGTGTCTGAGGAATGCCCAGGTATAACCCTTTGGGCCATGTGAGCAAGATGCATTCTACCAGCTCTGCCCCTTGATTTCCTTTGGGGTGCACATTTAATTGCCTCATTAGTGATCATTTGCAGCTGTGTCCTTTGCAATTGCTCTCATATCCAGCACACTGCAGATCCTGCTGCAGGAACATCAGCAAGGGTGTGCCAGCACATGCACCTGCTGGGGAACAGCAGCAAAGGGCTGATCTCCTCCAGGGAAGGCAAGACAGGGACTCATTTGTGGGCTGGGCTATTGATATGGGATGTAACTAAACAGAAAATAACATTCAACAGCCAAGGACTGCATTTATGGTGCTACACAGATAAAATCCACCAATCAGCTCATCTTTACTTGCAAAATGAAGTAAAACAGACCCATCTTCAACCATAGTTTTACACCAATGGGGGCAAAAGAAATCCCAAAGGCAAAAAAAGACCCAAATTTTTCTGTATTTTCCTCTAGTTCTTTAGCTCTCCTGGAAATCAAAGAGAAAATAATGAACTGGAATATATTCAGACACTGAAGAGCAATCCAATCCCAACTGGGTTGAACTTCAGCTTCTATTAGTTCCATAGAGAGAGCAATTGATTTAAATACCTCTCCACCTCTAACAAATGCATTCAAGGCATAATTTATTTGACAATTGTTCCCCTATCTGAGGGATGTATTCCTAAAAGAGACATTTAAAACAAACCAAACACCCTCACAGCAAGCAACACCAAACAGCAGCCTAGGGGGTGTTGCAATACGACACGAATGAACAACACACACACACACTGGGATGTCCAAGGCAAAAAGGGACAGTTTATTTACAGACCTTGGCATTTATAGAATTCCAGCAGTGACCATGGATTGGAGGATGAAAATTGTCCTCTCCAACCACACTGGTCAACCCAACAGTCCATCAGTCCTCTCCTCTCCAGAAAGGAATGCAAAACAATCATTATTGACATGAAAAGCACGTGAGAAACTCCACTTCAAAAAGTAAACATCAGAAGGCTGCAACAGAACTTTAAAAAAAAAACAGAGAAGAACAGGGTGACAGGGGGGTATGGAAAAAAACAATTCTAATTATTTCCCTTAACATTCTGCTTCAATCTGTCTCTACTTTATGATCTGCTTAACATTGAAGCATCCTTAAAGCACCGTAAGACTGCTCTGTTTTAGCAACAGGCTCCTTAGACGTTGGGAAATGTTCCGGGGAAACCTCAAGTGTGTTATGACACACACTGAGCCAGATAAAATGATTCTGCCACTTGTTTACAGCACAAGTGACAATATTATTTCAGAGTCCTAGGAGAAGTGATAGACAACTGGTAGCCTCCGGGGAGCTCACAGCCTTGCAGGCAGCACAGCATTTTGGCACCACCCTCCAAGCTGTGGACACGACTGTCACCTCCGTGATGGCTCTCAGCCACTGCAGGCTCCATTCAGGCCTCCCATCACTGCTTCAGAGTTATCTATGCTCTGCTACTTTGAGCTGCTCACCCTTCTTGGTATATTTTTAACTCTTAAATCAGCCATATTATTGTTTTTTATGCTCTGTTTAGCGTTAGCCCAGCGTGGCAGGAGGTTTGGGCTCGTTCATGGAATAGGCAGGGGGTTTGGGATGGTTTACATCAAAAAACCATAGTTACTGAAGCAGCTCTCTGCAGGTTACTGCTGCCTCTCCAGAGAAACTTAACTCTTGCATTTCAGACTCCCTTTGGGGTTTGTGTGTGTGGTTTGAAAAGGGAAAATAAACCAAATAACTTTTGAGCTTTTGAAGTTCCGTTTGCACAGCTCGGCATCTCAGAATTTGAACAATTAAATAAATAATTAAAAACATTTATATTTCAAATCACAAAGGGAGAGCAAAGATCTGGAAACCCACTGGAAGGCCCCCAAGTCAAATATGAGAAAGAGCTATTCAGAAAAAAAGTATTATTCCTACACTCTTGCAAAGCATTATAAATTGTTTCTTTCTGGAAATAGCGAGGCATTGGGCAGAGGTAGAAGAGCAATGCAATGACTCATGTCATTTTCTGCAGTGATTCATGACATTTCTGAGAATTCAGCTGCAGCTGAGGCCCTCAATTCCACAAATGCAAATTCCACAAATGGAAATCTCACCTGAACCTTCACACAACAGGTGTGTCCCACCTGGAACACACAAGATGCTGTGCAAAACAAGGACTTCTGAGCTCAGCTGGAAAAACATGAGAGTTTCTTTACTTAAAAATGGGAAAAAAAACTTTTATAATTCCTGGAAACGAGAGCCATTTTTGTCTCGCGCTAATCATTGTGAAAGGTGGCAATTTAAAATGCAAACATTGGAGCACATTTCCATTGCTCTCCTGAAATGCTACAGAAGATAGCATTTGTTTTTCAGAGAGCTCACAGATGCACTCGAACATATTTTTCATAAGTTTTAGTTTCATTTTTTAAACAAAGAAGAAACATTCTCCCTCGACTTCCTGATGTGCAGACCCATTGATAACCAGAGCCATGCCAGTCCTTGCTCCTGTGAGTGGGACACCTTTTCCCATCTGTAAACCACGCGTGGTTCTTTGGATCCCACAGACAGGAGTGAGTCTTCAAAGGGCTTTATTGGAACACCTAAAACAAGCTGGACACATTTTGAAAATACTCAGCAATCAACAGCTCTTGTTTACAATACGTGACAGTTAATGAGCCTGGAGACATTATGAAAATATTTTGAAAATTTACCAGATCCTTACGTTTGGACCATTCTCTGTCCTTTGCACCAGCTGCCCTTTCAGCTCCTCAGCAGCTGAGCTGTCTCTTTGTGCCGGTTTCTCCTTGGAAGTTTTTGCCATGAAACTTCTGTCAGCTTGGAGTCATCCGCGAGCCAAGGAGGAGGAATCCAGGTTCACATATTGCAGTTCTGTCACGTCTTGATGTTCTTTCACTCGTTAGTACATCCCTGACACTTCACAGATATTCCCTGGCTTCTCCCCAGGATGATCTCATGGACCTACCATGGAGCTAAAAGCTGATGTATTTTGCAGATCATGTGTGGTGCCACTGCCCTCGGGCGGGAACCATGGACAGAGGGATTAACTCTTGTTGTGGGTTTGATTTACAATGAAGTTTTAGTGAGGCTGGGACATGAGTTGGGGAAAGGCAAAGGAGTGTGAGGAACAGACCAGGCTAAAGAACTGTGGGATATTTACACTCTCTCCCTCTGCCTTGCTGCAATTGTTTGTTATGAGAGACTAAGCTTCAAATTCCAATTATATTGATATTTTCCTTTCCTTCCTGCACTGCCCACATGGGCTCATTCATGTACCCAGCACTACATGAGTTCTACCAAACCTTACAGGGACACAGCCATGGAAGGAAACAGAACTGGAGCTCATAAATTGAAAAATAACAAATGGAAATGAAACCAATTCAGAAATACAATGAGTAAAAGGAATTTCTGAGCTGGAAGGACCTATCTTTGTTAGTTCAGAGCTTCTAACCTGTGGCAGGAGGTGGGATGTGGGTTAAGGTGGGGAAGAGGACAGGTTATGTTCTGTGGGTTGAAACAAAGATTTCAAACCATTGCTACTAATAAGCTACTCACACTCTTGAGAAACACTTATTTAACCATGACTTAGAATGTAGATTATATTTATATCACCTCTATCTACACTGTAACTAAGGAAAAAAAACAAACAAACACAACAGTTCTGTTTGGTTTTTGGTTTTGTTGTTTTTTTGGTTGTGGTTTTGTTTTTTTTTTTTAATTGCTATCAGGTGCCACAAANGTTTTGTTTTGTTTTGTTTTGTTTTGTTTTGTTTTTGTTTGTTTGTTTGTTTTAAATTGCTATCAGGTGCCACAAGCAAAAGCAACACAATCACAACCAAATATTATCTAAAAAATCTGGTTTAAACACACAAATTAAGAAAATATTTTCAGGCATCAGTAGAGAATTTAATCTGAAAATGCTTCAGATGTTTTTATCTTCTGTCTACTCCAAAACTATTGCATTTCAAGGAATTCTTTGCTTCAACGCTTCTTAATGGTTAAAAGCACAGTTTAGGAAATTAAAGTTTGTAGAAGAACTTCTAAAATTTTCAGAATGCAATTTTCAAACAGTGGCTAAAATTACATAGAACAGTGATTTTTTAAAATGTTCTTTTGCCTCACTTGTCTGTCATTCTGTAAGGAACAGCGACAAAAGGGCGAAGCCAAAATCCAAAGCATTAACCACCACATGCAGCATTCAGCTGATTAAGAACATAAGAAGCCCTCACCATTTTCTGAAACCTTTCCATTTTTTGGTTTCTTTCATCCTTCAAAGCCAAATCCAGAACTTCTCTGAGGTTAAAGCAATCCTGCCAAAACATCTCGAGCCAACTGTAGCGAGGTATGTTTGAGAGCAGGAAGTGTGCTGCAGCATTTCCAATATTCTGATTGTCTGAAAAGGGTGTTCAGGCTGGAAACCCCATTTCAATGTGTGCTTTGAGTGTGCTACAGGCAAGGAAGCTTTCAAATCCCACAAAATTCCTTTCCTGATGAGCCTTTTAAATGGATAACACATTCTCCCTGCTTTATTTACAGGAGTAACACCAGAAACACAACAAGCAACTTAAATGAATTGGGGCTGTTACTGTTAAAAACATTATCTCCCCATATAACCCAACTCCAGCTACAGGGAAATCTTCCCTGTTTTGTGAATCAAGCAACATTGTTTGATATCTTTTCTACTCTTTAGTCATTAAGGATGCACAGATCAAAGCTGGCTTATAATTATTTTTTAAAACTCACAGCACTCAAGGGAAGAGTTGTTAAAGATCCCAGGTGTCCCGAGCCAGCACCCCCTCTCAGAGGAGGATTCACACATTTTAGCATTCCCCTGTTATGCCAAGAGCTCCTCCTCAGGACATTATAACCCAAGCCTGGTATGCTCTGGTTTGTCCCTGACGTGGGACACCATGCACAGGGACCCTTCCCAACCACACCCAGAATGGAACTACAGCCCCTTCCGTCTCTCCTGCTGGTGCTGCAGCTTGCAGAAACATCACACATGCCAAGTTCACATGTTCCACAGCTCCTTTATCTGCCAAAGGGGTTGTTTGGGAGCAGATACATGAAATTACAATGGATAGAACCAGTGCAAACAGATTATCTATGGGTTACACTGGTATTTAGACTGGAAAGACAGAAAAGTTTCCAATACAGGATGAAAGATGTTTGAGCAGCCAATACCAGCACAACCTGCAGTTCAAATTCTCACCCAAGTGTGTTCCTGCCTATATTCAGAGATCCCTGTTCCATTTCCAATGCCCCAAGAAAAAAAAAAAAAATAATTCCAACTGGTCTGGAAGAGTTTAGCACTAGAACTCAGCAGCAGTGATCAAAGAAGAGCAGGGACATGCAGGTGGAGCTGTGTTCATCCTCCCCTGGGGACCACAGGGCCTTTCCAGGCACACACAGGACAGTAGCCCTGGCAAGTCCTGGAGACACACACCTTCAATCCCAGAATGGTCTGAGCTGGAAGAGACAGAGATCATCCCATTCCACCCCTACCACAGGCAGGGACACCTCCCACTGCCCCAGGCTGCTCCCAGCCCCAGTGTCCAGCCTGGCCTTGGGCACTGCCAGGGATCCAGGGGCAGCCACAGCTGCTCTGGGCACCCTGTGCCAGCCCTGCCCACCCTGCCAGGGAACAATTCCTGCCCACTCTCCCAGCCAGCCCTGCCCTCTGGCACTGGCAGCCATTCCCCCTTGCCCTGTCATTGATGTGACACCAAGAACAAGTTGGGCTTTCTGACCTTGGTGGAGAAAACGAGATCTTTTTCAGATAAAATACTGTAAATTACCTGTACTGATGTGCAGGGAATCAGTGCTTTTGGAATCAATATATTTCACACTTGTAGAAAACCTCGGATCTCTTTAGGTATTTCAATTTATTCTGGGGGATGACTCCAGTATCTGACTTGCCAAATTGTGCTGAAGTCTGTGTAAAATCTGACCTTCTTCAGATTGTATCAGATTTTCATAAAGATTGCACAAGAGACTGCTTCCCCTTGTTAGGGGACTTTAACTCCCTGCTTTGTTATTTATTTCCCTATAGTGGAAAAATACAGTTTAAAAAAAAAAAAAAAAAAAAGGCATTCTACTACTGTAGAAAAGCATTTTTTCACTGTAGAAAAATAATTTTATAATAGAAAATAATCAGCATTTTTTAATCTTCATGTTACATATTTACATATTATTTCACCAAAATGTCTGGTAAAAACTAATGCCAAATATTATAATACATTTAAAATATGTTTGTGCTCATTTCTCCAGAAATTGTCAAGGTAAAATTAACTTGGTTTGAAGAAAAATTTGGATTATCAATAATATGAGCTCAAGACCAAGTCTAACAAAAAACCCTGAACACCATTAAACGCAACAAGTATAGAGGCAGAAGTGCAAAACCACAAAAAAGGCTTGGTTTTAATCCAGACTAATTAAAAAATTGGCTTTGATCAAAAGTTATTTTTAATTTCTTCTGGCTAAACACAAGGCAAGATTTCCAGTTTCTTTAAGTTCAAATTTCAAAATGACCATATGATAATTTTTTATCAAAATTATACTAAAATATAATTAGTTTTAATATTTTTTGGCTTTATAGTTTCAAAGTTTTATTTTAAAATTTGCATCAGTTCTGAAATATGTCTTTTTTTTTTTTTGTTCTAGCCAAAATAAAAAGAGCCTTCATCCTTCCTAAGAAGGATTTTCAGTATCTTTCTCAGCTATAATCAACAGGTCCTACACTGAAATTTATTGAAATAATGTCTATGTTTTGGTCAAATGGTTCTTCTTCCAAATAAAAGTCCATAGAATTTCTAAACAAGATGATGCTACAAAGTTGGCACAACCAGCCATGGATTTGCACCCACCCTGTGTGCCTACAACAGAGATTATGGAAAGGTGAAATGAAATAAAATAAATTTTAAAAACCCAAACAAACAAACAAAAAACCAAACAAAAACCAACCAACCAAAAAAAAAAAAAAACAACAACAAACAAACAAAAAAACCAGGAAGAAAAGAATCTGGTTTTACCTGATAAAGAAAAGCTACAATGAAAATTTATGGTGGGCTATTAAATAAAACATTCTGCAGGATATTATAAAATCACAGTGAGGGTCACTGCTTTTTTTTTTTTTTTCATTTTTGTAGCAGCACCTATTTTCTGCACATGAATATATTTAATGTATTTTAAGCAAATTAGAGGACGTGATGGGTGGAAGCAAGACAAAAGTTTATCAGCTGTTGAAATATATAAAAAAAGAAGTTGTAGGCCAAAGTGATCATGGGGAAAGCAGAAATAAAAATCTGCTGCCCTTTTTAGAAAAGACTAAAGGTGTCAGTTCTGCAAGGCACCTCTGGAAAGCCACAGGCTCCAGGGCAGGCAAGGTTTTTCACATCTGGCTGGGGCAAATGCGTTGGTCTCTGTCCCCACTTTTCTGCCACGGGATGCAGAACAGTAAATCCATTTCATTAGCAACATCCTGCTCTCCGAAACTGCCTGTTCCCTTTTAAACTCTGCTCCCACGCAGTCACCAACAGCTCTGAGTGTGTCTTAGATGCAGGAAAACAGAGCTAACAGTGTCTGGAAATAAATAAATCATGGCATGCTAAAGCTGAGAAATTCTCCCTAAAATGCAGCAGAAATCCCTGGTGGGGGGAATCAAACAGTCTTCAGAGCATGTCTGCTCATTCCCAACCCTGCCACTCATGCCAGCATCATTCCAAGGCAGACTTTGCTCCAGCTACTCAGTTTAATTTCTCTTAATAAATAAGATGTCCTAGAGCATGGGAATCTGCAATTCCCAAAGGGCAAATAAAACAGGAGATGAGAAGGGAAAGAAAAGATCAGTTTCATCCAACACGTCTTCAAAGTCTTGTAACCTGGTTTCCATTTGCTAAAAATGGAAAGCTGAAGCTGCCTCTGAGACAGTTATAAAAATATAATGTATCAGTTTCCCTGGGCTCTCTTGTTCATTAAAGGTTGGGATTTTTTTCCTCCCTCTCCTTTAAGGAAACTGCCCTCCTGCAAAGAGCATTAGAAATAAAGATTGTATTTCAGCTGAAGACAGAGTGAGTAAAAAAGCTTCCTTAATTACGTTGCTGATTACTTGAGCAGTCCTCCATTTGACAATACAATTATACCAAAGAGAGGGGAATATCTTCATTACACTGAAAAAAAGGAGAAAGTGTGGTTTTTCCAGCTTTGAAATTTATGGACTATGAGCCAGACATATAAAACTTCTCTTGAACTCCAAAAGTCCAGATAAACTTTCTGAAAACACCGATTTTTCTCTTACACAAATATCTGTGCTACATAATTCATATTTTATGTTCTTTGTAGGAACTCCTTCACCTACAGGCACGATCTAACCTCAAACTGGAGCAGTAACACTGGCTCTAGGCTCTGTTACTGGTTCCATTCCAGGGTCTGCTCTAGCAGATTTCTATTTATATCATGCAGAAATCAGCAAAAAAGTCAATGATCCCGCCACATCTGGCTGTGCCAGAGGTGCAACACAGCTCAGCATTCCAGAAACACTTCAGCAGCTTAAAAGCAAAGGCAAAGAAAACCCCAGCTCAAGTCCCAGCTGTAAACTGTAACTCCATAAAAAGCTGCTGTGCTAACTCCAGGCCGGTGATGACTGCCATCCTGGTGATAAATCATCATCTTCTCACCTTTAACCTTCAAAATAATCTCAATATTCATTCTTCAAGCACTCCTTTTCACCCTGTTTGCAGATGGGTGACCTGGGCAGGCTGGGAGGCAGCACCTCCCTTTGCTTCTGGCAGTGTAAAACCCCAGCTGGTTCCAGATGCATAACTCAGTGGTTCATCTGGTAATGCAGCACCAGGCTGGCCACAGCCAGGAGCCCCCGACCATCTCAGCTCCCAGTGTCTGCCTGGGCTGGGGTTGTTCCTGGGAGCTGAGCACGGCACAGGAACAGCCATCCTTTGTCCTAGGGTGACTTTATGCTGCTTGTATCCCCAGTCATCTGTCCTGTTTGTGCTGCATATTCAGTTCTGTCCCTGTAAAATGGGAGAGAAGAGGGAGAGAGAAGCAGCAGTTTGTGCAGTTTGTTTTGAGAAAAGTGCCTGACTGCCACACGGCCTGGCCGCGGCCTCGGTCTGAGGCATGGACAGCGCTGGGACAGAGAGCTCCTGTGCTCTCAGTCAGTTTGAGCTGCCTGAGGCAGAGAAGTTCCCTGGAATGTTTTTTCTTTTCCTCGGGGCTGTTTAAATCTGCTCTGGACTGAAAACCCCAGAGGAGCAGCGAGAGCTGGCACCTGCGGGGCCTGGAGCTGCGGAGGGAGTGGGGCTGGTGAGAGATGAGGGAGCTGAGCTGCACCCAGGGCAGGGCTGCCTCAGTTTGCCAGCTCTTTATTGTTTCATATTATTCATTCTTTGTGCTTGTGGGCATCTTGTTTGTTCAATAAATCGTTTTTTCCACTTTTCTCTGAGGAAGTTTTTTCCTGGACTGGCTGGGGGAAGGGGCCATTTGGGTGTGCTTGCCAGAGGAACCCCTTGGGAGGTTTCCTCCCAAATTTGCCCTAAACCAGGACAACATGGAAAGTAGGGGAAACAGAATTTGTCAAAAGTTCAGCCTGAAACAGCAGCTTCCCCCAGCACTGAGGGTGCTGCTGAGCTGCAGGGAACAGCTCAGCTGCCAGTGCTGGGTGTCAAACCCCAGGCAGTGCCTCAGCAGCCTTCAGGAGTGGGGATTTTATCTGGTTTCACAGCACATTAATTCCTGTGTTTATATGGGATATATGGACACACTTTCTTACCAGCCTCCACCAGAGGCGAGTTCAGAGCCCTCAGCTCCGGCCTGGCAGCCCAACAGTCACCCCACCCTTGCTGGTGGAACTCCTCACTTTCAGACACTTCATCACTCCATGTGATGCAAAGGACAGAGACGAGAGAGCTCGGACACTCCAAGCCCCCTCATCAGTGAATTCTGACTTAAAACCCTGTCACCAACCAGCAGGGGACAGACCTCCAATTCACGACCCACCAGATCACACCCTTCCATATCCCAGCTGCCATATCCTTTCCACACCAACTCATTCAATGATTTTAAAATTAAAAGCACAACAATTAGCTGCCATTTAATGCTTTCAATTAATGATATTTTATGAACAATGGCATATGAGTAGTGGGACTGAGGAACAATTAAACTTGCTCGTTACAGAGCACTGCAAGCTTGTTTACTGGAACTGTGTTAAGTAATCTTTCCTTTCTGCTTTAAAAATAAAAAGACTCATTTACATCACCCCCAACGGCCCAATTTCAAGCACAGTTTTTAAGGCTAAGGTTTTGAGGAAGAAAGCACACATTGCACTAATAGTCCTATGGCTCTGAGGACACAAATAACAAGCATATTTTTTGGTACCAGGGCAGGTATGTTTCCACCCTAATTGCCACCAACAGCATAAACAACAATCTTAAATTCAGGAAAATATCATTCTACTCTTTATTTCCATGTATTGGGTCTATATTAGGGAATAAAAAGCTCAAATTTGAGAACCCAGCCCTCAAAGCAGTAAGTACACGTATCTCAAGCTCAACAGCCAAGAAAATTCACTTTGAGTTTCTCTCCATTCCCCTGCACCCCTTATCTATCCCTGGGACGCTCTCTGAAAGAGGCAAACATAAATGAATATACACACAAATAAAAGATACCTATAACACACACCTCTATCAAAGAGCAAGGACAGACTGGTTTATTTAAGAGATAATAACTCGTATCAACTTACCTGAGGGAGCTCCCTTCTTCATGGAGAGACCTCCAGAGGAACCCACAGGCTTCCCTCCCTCAGCTTTTTAAAGGGAAAGCTGAGTCCTGTCCATCTTTACTGATCTCACCTGGACTAAACTCAAAACCCAAGGTAAATGTCTCGTGCCAAAACATTTCTACCTAGAAACCTTCCAATATTCAGAAGATTCAAACTGCACGTTCTCTCCGAGGCTGTTACCAGCCCAGATCGTGCATGGGATTTCTTGGTTCTTGTGCAGTAACTCAAATTTCACAAACCAGCAGAGAGTCACATATGGTCTCTACTTGGAAATTGTGTCTTTCACTATCATCACAATCAGTGCTGCATCCCTCGATGGATTGAAAGGAAGAGGCAGAAACTCCATCTCTTAAATCTAATTTATTTTAATGAAAAAGAAAGCTACACACATTTGAAAGTCTAAAAGAAGTGTGGCTTAGTAGCCTTGTGGTTACTGTGTTCTGTGAAATGTGAAACCCAAGTTTCCAACTATATGATAAAAAACTTTTTCTGTACTCAGTGACCTCTACCACAGGGTTTTATGGCAGTCAGGTGTGGTAGAACTCTAGAAATCGCCTCCCAGGAAAACACCCTTGGGTTGCATCAGCACTGTCCTCCTCTTTACACATTTTGCCCTAATTCTGCACAGCAACAAAGCTTGAGGAGCTCTTCCCATGGAGAAACCTTCATTGCTGCAGTAAGAAGGAGAATTAAATGCAAACCTTCCATTCCACAGAACAAAGAATCTGTAACCAGGAGAATTTGACAAAAAATGTGGTTGCACCAGCATTTTCTAAAATGGCATCACTTGTTGGGTTGTTGGAGGAATTTTTAAAAAACATGCCTCTTCTAAAGAAATACAGATATTTATTTTCATCATGCCCTCTGGTGCCTGGATCTCCCTTAGATTCATCTTAAATGTTGCCAGTTCAGCTCTGCATGTTCTGAGCCTGGCAGGAGCTCAGTGACTCCTCTTGGTTAATTTTAAACAGCCTATTTGGTTTAAATATTAGGAGTCCCTAATACCTACACATATCCATCTGTTTGGGAAGCAAAAAAAAGTCTCCTGACTTGGAGAGATTTCTACCAGCAGGCCCAAGCCTTCAGCCAGAACTGAGGGTGCCAACATCCATTATTCAGCTCAGTGCTTTGTCAGAAATCAATGTTACAGGTCCAGTTGCCACAAAGAACCGAAATCAATAGGATGGAGTCTGCTCCTTTTCAGAGGACTGAACTCCAGTCAGTCTGGAACTTCAGAACAGGCAGATTCTGAGCGAACAAGTAAGAATAAATGCTAAAACCTCAGAAGATTGATAAGAGCAGATTCTCCATCACGCTGTAATTGAGGAGCTGTGGAGTTGTGCCTCTGGTCGGGGCCCCGTGTAGGACTGAGGTAAATCCAGGATAATAACCTGAGCCTTTAAACCTTGCTACATCTCCATGGATAAAAATAGCTCCATGTTCATAAAGAAAGCTTTATGAACATGGAAAAAGCAATTCATGTTTTCCTTTGCATGTGCCAGGGGTGTGTGATAAACATAAACTGAGAGTGAGCACCCAGATGGAGAGTAAAGGGAGAGCTGTGTTCCTTTCTGTTGTCTGCTCTCCATGGGCTGATCCCACAGGCTCAAAAGAGGAGGGAGAAATATTCGGGAATGTTTGCAATGCTGTGCAACTCCTTCAGTACCTGTGGGGCACAGCCCCCCCTCGGTGTGCACAGATTAAATCTCATTTACTGTGGCAGAGATGGGCACAAGGACACCCTGCATGGACTGGCCCAACCCAGAGGAGCTGCCGGAACAATCCCATGGATGCAGCAGCTCCAGTCCTGCTTCCCAGTGCTCAGCAGCTCCTTTCAGCCTCCTCAACTCCTAATCCAGGCACTTCTGCACTGGTGCTCTTTGTCAGCCACTTCCCATGTTTCTACACTGGCGTTTTGTTGGTGAGTGCCTTAAGAATTTGTTCCAAGGATTTGGATGGGGCTAAGGATGATCCCACGTGCATTCAGTGGCATTCCTATGCCCCCCGCCTGCCTTGGCATGAATCCCCCCTTGCTGCCATCCTTTTGAGCCAGCAAAGCAAGGAAGTGGAATTCAATGGAAAACCTGATCAGATTATTCACTGAGCTCTTTCCAGCAATGAGATAATGAGAGTCTGGAAAGAAGCTGGAGCAGCCCTTATCTTCTGGGTATTTCAAAGGTGTTCCACAATTTCTCATGCTTCAGATGTTTTTGATGTATTTTTCAGTACCATTTTGTAGTTTCTTGACTCCAAAGCCTATCCAGATATTATATAAAGCTCCTCTTACAATATAATAAAACAATTGAAACTTTCATTTACATGAACAAAAGGGTTCTGAAGTTGGTTCAGAGAAATCTAAAGTTTATCAGTAAAAAGTTCTCTGCTTCTGTACTTTGCTCTTCAGGGCTCAAGTTTGCGAATGGATTGCACAGACCTGCTCAGCTTTCAGCACTTACCACAAGGATTTAAAATAAATGGCATTGCTTATGAGACAGAACATGAGCAAATATTTGTGAGGTGAGGATTTACAGTGACCTGTTTTCAAATGAAAAGGTTTTTGCTTTATTATTAAGTCTTTTGAATATTTAGATAGTTTTGTAGCAAAGATAGATAGCATATGAAATACAATGTAATGCAGCATGTGATTAAGATGGGATTTGGATTTCATTTCAATGAGCTACACGATTTAGGTACTCCTATTCTAACAAGAGCCCAATTAGATATATTTTCATACAAACAACAATAACCTATTTCACTTTGTGGCAACTTGTTTGTGAGCAGCTTACAGCTGAACTGCATTGTTCATTTTCAGTCATTAATTTAGTCTATTCCAAGCATATTTATTCCTACAAACATTTTCTTTCCCCTGGTAAGCTTTTTTATTCATAACAGAAGAAAAGTGATCTGAAGAAACATAGCTCACAGAGCCACATCCTGATATAATAGTCAGCATCATGAATTTCAAATTACTTTCTATGAGAGCTCACTGCTGGATAATAGAGCCAGAAACTCCACAAAAATCTCCTGGCTATCCATCATGTAGGGAATGTGTTCAGAAACTCTAGATACGGAGCAATAAAAAAGCCTTAAGATAGGTGAAAAATTCTGTCTCCTAACAACATACTGATGTTAACATAACAAAACCTGCTTTTCCCAGCAAGTCCATGTAAACAAGCACTAAACTCATGTATTTTTCCAGGCAGATGCCCCGTGGAGGTGTTGCCAGGCTGTGCCAGGAGCCTCCCTTGTCACAGCAGCTCCCGGTGATGGGAGGCCAGGCAGGAACCTCCATGCAGGATTTCAGCCTTTCCTTGGTCCTCCCCTTGGCTTTTGGTCTTCCAGCCCTGGGAGAAGAGGTGCTGGGAACCTTTAGTGGCTTTCAGGGAAGGAGTGGGAGGTGAGGCAGGCGGGATGATGGAGAATGGTCACTTTGGTGGCTCCTGGTGAGCTCCTGGCAGGTGTCTGAACCACGCCGGGCTCTGCTCTCCCCAGGCTCCCTCCAGGCCCTTCCGGGGATCAGCCCAGCCAGAGCCACTCAGGCTGGGGATCCCTCACTTCCCACAGCACTGCTGGAAACAGAAGTGCTCAGGGCTGGGGAATGCTGCAGCTCTTGCCCAGCCCCATCCCCCAGTGCTGGAAATCTGGTTCCCATTACAGGGCTGGGATCCCGGCACATTCCGGCCCTGCAGAGCCGCTCCCGTCTGAGGGACCAGGAGACTCCTCAGAAGGCTCTGATCAGCCCAAAGCTCCCATTTCAGCCCCAGCACTGGCATGTGAGCCAGAGGCCAGCCCTTGGACTGTGTTTCTCCCTGCAGCTCACACCTGGTATTTGTTTAGCCCTGGAAGACACTGACTGGATTCCAGTGGAAGGAAAACTTCTTTGAAGGCCCTGGTGTAATTTATTTCACTATTTCTGGCTGGTTCCTGAGAAACGTGATCCATGAGTGAAGGACTGAAATAAGCTTGCTCCAATTTATCTGGTTTTCCATTATTAAACGTGGCACAGAAGGAGCAGGATTTCCAACTCATTCTGCTGTCTGTGTGTCAGCCAGAAAAAGCCACAGCCCCCATGCAGATGGATCCCAGCAACCCTGCCATGGGCAGGAACTCAGGAAGGGACAGGGCTAGGAGTGCTCCCAAAATATCTCAGGGAAGTTATTAACATCTGTAAATTATGTTCTTGTTTCCCTGACAGCAGCAGCTTGCCTTGAGGATCTCTGACAGCCTGAGAACTTAACGTGCCTGTTGCAGTGATCCCTTCCCAAAAACACATCAATCACCAAAAGAGAAGAGGTCTAAGCTCCCAGGTCAGAGCTTTTATAAAAAATATACATGAAACAGCCTCCTGAGCCTCTTAATTTTGTGGAGCTGCAGCCTTCTATAAAAAATAGGGCTGGATGAAAATAAAGATATTTCCAACATCAAAAATGCACATCAGTTCTGTTCTTTTAAATTGTTTCAGAAGGTGAATATCTTGATGATAAAATTAACCAGCACATGATAAACAATAAAAAACTTGCCCCTAATAAATATCAAAAACCCCTGAGCAGCTCCTTTGAGAACCTTCCCACAAAGCACTTGCCCTTCTCCCCTCATTGTGTAGAGGGGAAACTTCTTTCCTTTATTAAAACAAAACCAAAATCAGTGGCTCAAATGTGCACACAAGCAGGCATTACCCCAGGAAACAGTTTTTTATAAAAGCAAGAACCACATTGTTTTTTTTTTAAAAAAATAGAGCAGCAGGCACCATGGGAGACTGATAGGATTTGGGATCCAGAATTGCAGTGTTTCCCCAGGGAATGGCACAAAGAGCATCCCTGTAGAGGGGCAAGATGTCCCATAGACAAAGGCAGCACCTCAGCAGGACAGTCTTGTGTTTCCAGTGCAAAGAGGTCAGACAGACACATTTTCTACAAAGTTTCTGCACTTTAATGTGTTCTCCATTAGCACTTTGCAAGGATTTCTCTGCTGTGGAAATAATTCATTTTTATGAAATTTGACATCTGTGATCAGAGGAATCTCCTTTATAGACTTTAGACACTGATACATGGTTACATTTCTGTGGAGGATAAACTGAGGGAAACTAAGGAAATTACTTGTTAAATCTGCTTACACAAATCTCTTTGCCTGCTGAAACAATTAATCAGCAGTGGCTTTTCTCACATATGAATGAGAAAGAATGCCAAGTCTGGAGCACTCAGTCTGGAGCCAAAAGCAGGCTGCATATTTGAATTCCTCTAATTAATTGCTTTGTTGTGACTCTTAACCTAGGAAAATACTTTGTCAGTTGCCTCTGCTATAATTTGGTATCAAATACACTCAATATTCTAGGTTTTTTTCTTCTTTTAAAAAAATCTTTTGTCTGGACCGAGTTGTTTCTAATTTAGTGTGGTATGTCATTTGCAACAGGATCCTTCAAGTTTCCTCTCTTAATTCTTTACACCTGGTTTTTGTTATTTTAAAGGCAGCCAAGGACACTGGGGCATTCACTCCACACATTGTAAAAACACTTTAAAAGGTGGCACACAGATGTATTTAAACAGAGGCAAAGAGTCTATTCTGTTCCTGAAAACACATGGTTTTAAAGAGTTGGGAATATGAGGGTGTATCACATCGAAAAGGTTGGGGGTTTTTGTAGTTTTTTTTCCCCTTGCTCTGTGGTGTCATGTCACAGTTTAACATGGCTCTCACAAACATTAAAAATAAAAATCATTTCAGCTGAATTCCTGGGGTCAGTGGGGGTAAGGATCCCACCAAGAAGCAGCTGGGAGCCATTTCTGCCCCTGGCCCTGACACTGCCAGAGTCCCCCTGGGAACTGCACATCTGGAATTTGAAAAGCCATCGCATTTAGTGGGAGTAAATTCTTCTAAATTCATCAGTGATTTTAAGGTGAAGATTTAAAAGTGTGTCAAGCAAATATTGGGATTGGCCATGTCATTCATTTGACGTTTGTTAATTATTCATGTCAAGGTCCCAGAATGAGCCCAGGGGATTCAGGAGAGCCTGGCAGAGCCATCCTCCCCACAGAAAGGTGCTGGTCATGGGTTTCCTGTCCAGTTTCACACTGCCTGTCCTGTGTCCCTTCCAGGGCATTCTGTACCTCATCTGAGCTGCTTTTAGGATTAGAACCACTGGGAGGAAAGGCACTGGCAGGCAATGCCACCCACTGTGCCCCACTGGCACATCATGGGATGTAACCCCAATCCCTTGGCATTCCCAGTGGGACACGTGCCACAGGCCACGTGATAAAACCAGGGATGTGGCTGTGCCTTGTCTGACAACAATAAACACACAGGACTGTCATGGGCAGGTAGAACAACGTTGGAAAATTGAGGACATCTAATTGCAGCATTACAAACTTTGAAGAATTATTATAAACAATATTACGTGGCAATAAATCATTTTGCCCTTATCCGGCAAACTCCACTGCCCTCAGTAAGTCATTGAAACACAGCACTGTACCAAATTCTGAAGTGGCAGGGTGGGCATTTCCAGAGGTTTTGTTGCAGATGGTCACATCCTGGGTTTCTGTTGCTCTCCAAACCATTCCCCAGCTTTGCAGCCCTTTGCTGGCTTCACCTTGGGCTTCATCTCCTGCGTGGCTGGGTCAGAATAGCAACGAATTCACAGCATTTAAAGGTCCTTTGTTTCTTTTATTATTGATTTCTATTATTATTGCCTCCTAAATAACAGGACTAAAGAGAATCCCTAATGCTCGTGCCTTTCCATATGAAAGGACTGTGGCTTTCCTTATGAACGTTCTTAGGGAAAGCCTTGAAGAAACAAAAGCAATATAAATGATTCAGTCATTTGAAGGTTTGGCCTGTTCAATTCTTTCTTTGCCCAACCATGGTTTCACTCGTCCCTTGCAAAGGGCTGAGCTCCATTATTGCAGCTTCCTGTACTGTTCTGAGATTCTTAATCTGATTTTATGAGCACTACAGCATTAATGTAACATTGCTTGTGTTAATTTTCCCTTCAGTCACCACCTACAACATATGGCCATTATTTTCACACTGGCAATATTCAAAGGAGATAGGATTTGAAGTCCTCGTTTAGGTATTTAAAGCTTGAAAGTGTATTTAACTTCAAACTTCATTAGTAGGCCCCTGGCCCTCAGTGAGTGAGTGAAAATCAAAGTGGCTGTGTCAGGGATCAAGTTTCAGAAGTCAATTTTCCAAATACTGTTCTTTAGAGAGCGATACATTGGTATTAAAATGACAATTTGGACAATAGCCAAAGCCTCAGCTATTCTGAGGCCCACAAAAATGTTAGTTTATGCAAATCTCCAATAGCTTCAATGCAGGAATGCAAATTTATATCAGCAGCCAAGAAATTAAAGAGATGACAGGGATTGTTGTGCTATCTGAGATACTTCCTTTCAAATTCTTGAGCAAGGAGTGAACCACCTTCATCCCTAATGTGGGCCCAGGCTGATGAAGGGAAGACTTTGAGAAGCAGAGAATAAGATGAATGTTAATGACATTTTACATTCTCTTGTGTTTTCCTATATTTGTCCCAGTTTCTGCATAAAAACAATTGTGTATTGTGTAAAGCCCCTTTAAATTATGGCTGAGTTGGTTATCTAAAACTGCTGTAAGGTGTACATAAAAGCATAAATGAAAAAAGAAAAATTCAAGTAAACAATTAATTCTTCCTTTAAAGGTCTCCAGACAATAATTTCTGACTATATTCTGCAAAATCCATGCTGGGATAGCCAAAATAAAACTGATGATCCCTAGAAAAGGCCAAAATCTCTTAAAAATTTATTGTGATTCAGGGAACTGAATTTGTGACTCATCACAAAGCTTGATTTTCTCAAAATATTCATCACCCAGGCACTGAAAATCAGGCAGCTGAAAGAATTCTGAAAGTTTTTCTGAAAATCAAAAGCACCCAAACTGTCAGGTGGCTTTTGAGAATCTGCAAAACATAAAAATATGTTACAGAAGCTGTTACTTTTTATTATTGCTTTCCCAGCAATTAAACTTGAAAGGGTACGAGGTATGATCTAAAATGAAAAAAGAAAACCAAAATTCATTATGGAACTAGGAACAGACAAGCCAAATCCAGTGAATTTAGCCCTTTTTTCCTTAACAAATTATTTAAAAATATTTAAATAGATTTAATTATTCATAATATTCTTTCAATAATTAAGAAAAACTGATTTCAACCGATTTTTTTTTTAATGGAAAGTAAAACAAACTCGGGTATTTTTCACTCCAGGAGTTGACAGCTGCTGGTGGGTGAGATCACATCAACCCCCAGCAGAGGAGCACAGGGCAGACATTCCTTTGACAGACACATATATAAAAAACTCTGTTTGTTTTGCAGTTTCATTTCCCAGAACCATTTCAGAGATGTTTGTGTTGGTTTCTAAACAGCTCACAAAGTCCAGGCCTTGAAGGTTTCCAAATGGAACCTCAAAGTTTGTCGGGGAAATTAATGTGTGGTTTATTTTTCTTGCAAATAGTTATTATTTTTTTTGTCCTGGAAAAATATTTGGATACAAAGACTGCAATGTTTTTTTGTTGTGTTGATACCAGATACTTTCAGCATTAGAATAAGACGCCATGAAAAAAAAATCAGCCAGGACTATCAAAACATCAAAATAATTACAGTCACTGGATGATAAATCTGCCTCTGGTCTGATGTATAAAGGAAACATCCAAATGTTTCATCTTCAGGGGTATTATTTAAACAAAAATCACAGATTTGGCTCCCTCAAGATACAGAGCACCTGTCCCAAGCTTTATCTCCTCAGGAATTCTGAAGTGGGTTAGAGGTCACACAGGACTCTGAGAGACCAGACCTGGAAATGCCTGAGAACCAATATGTTTGTGATGAAGGTGCTAGCCAGCATCTTGCCACTGCCATTGCTGATTTCCCTGCCTTTGATCCAGTGATTAAAGAGATTTATGAGAAACCCAAGTGAGTTGGTGTTGTGCAGACTTAAACTCACTTTCTCTAACAGAAAGCAGGACAATCAGTTTTGATCAATTACAAATAATTACTTCCTTCACAGGGCTGCTCATGGAGACAGTAGGAAAACGTTAACTAATCAAAACCCAAACTTTGCACAGAAAATTTCTGGTTGCCATAAAAACTCCTGAAGAGGACAATTTCCCTTGGGAACTCAGTGCCAAGACAGTACTGATTTTGAGGTACCTGGGTGCATCAGTTGTTTGAATGTCATCTCCATCCCAGTGCTGGAGTCAGACCAAACAACACACAGTAAAAAAGAGAGCTGGATTTATTATTTTTATGATGCCATAAAGAGATGTCCTGCCTCCAATTTTTAAAGGATATTCTGGATGGTCAGAAACAGCTCTTTGATGACACTACGTTCCTCCAGTGATATTAAAAAGAGGGAAATTAAATTCTTATTTTATATATATATATTTACTTGCACACTTAATAAATGCTTGCACACCACAAAGAAAGGCAGCATCAGCACGCTGACTGGATCTGCAGAATCAACAGGGGCAGGTATACACAGAGAAAAAATGTGGAGGAAGGATTTTGGAATATAAATTCTCAGCAGAAAGGGTTTTAATTCTCAAATTCCTAAGTCACTCAGCAGTAGAAGAGCTCAGCTTGGAAGGGGACAGGATGTAAGGGCAGAGGCCCAAAGCAGAGGATCATCTGCTCCATCATCATGTTTGTGGCACCAGCAAAAACAATCACCTAGACCTGAGTACAGGAGACATTTGAGATGATATTTTCTCCATGTTCCCTGGGGTATTTTCTCAGTATCCAACAATATTTGCATTTTCACCTGCAAATGGCTGGTGATGTGATTAGTAATGTGCATGTACCAACAACAAAGCTCCTCTTGAACCCAAGCTCTCAGCACCCAGGGCATCCTTTGGTAGCAGCTCTGCACAGCTCATCCACACGTGGTGTGAACAAGTTGCTGCTTTGCTCTGATGTGTTTTTAACCACTTTGTTCCTCTTTCCTGCTGATAAAAAGCACTGAACAGTCAATCTCCACAGTGATCAATCCCTGGGACACATCCCTATCTCCCTCCCCAGCCCCAGCCATCTCTCCTTAGGCTGAAGTGCCCCAGCCAACTTAATTGTTCACAGCCCACGAGCCATCTCCTGCTTTTGATCATCCTTGTTTCCTTTTCCTGACCCTTTTCCAGCTGCGTGGGATCATTTTTGATGTGGCAGAGCCACACACAGAATTCAAGATGCTGATGAATCCCAGATTTATAGAGCTGTGTCATGGGGCTCCTATGCTCTGTTCCCCATTCCTTCCTCAGGATCTCTGTCCTCCTTTTCATCTATTACTCTAAATTAATACTTTTATAGAAGCTGATTGCTCTGTCCTGAATTTTCATAGATTCACCTTGTTTCTGAGAGGTATTGGGCAATATTTTCACTTCATGTATGAAGGTTCTACCCCTGTTAACCACAATAGTCTCATCTACATTTAATGTTGTGGGATATCTCAAAGCCAAATCACAGAAGACCTCACAAGATCTTTCTGCATGTCTCTGAGACCAGGCCTCATTAGGCAGGAAAGTCCTGCTACTATAGACTGAGGATGGTTTTACCAAGAGGAGTCAGGATGGTCGTTGTTACAGCCATCCTAAAAATTGGAATGAGATCATGGTTAATAAAGATAATTTAAGGAGGTTCACCAGGAAGACAGAGACAGTAAAGCACATGGAAAAATCTGAAGTATATTGAAATAAAGAAGAAAAGGTTCTTCTTTTTGTTCTTCCATTTGTAAGGAAAAAATATAACTTTCACAGTGAACTAATGCACTGATACTTTTTTTTGTTAGATTGGGGATTTCCACTGGTAATTTTTCCAGTGACAACCCATATAACCCATTTTCAGTTCCCATCCTTTTCAGGAGACTGGAACAGGTCTACAGCTTTTTCAAGCAACTTATGACAAAAAACCCCAAACAAACAAACTGCAGCACTCACACAAACCCCTTTAGATGAGGGTAGCTCCAAAAGTTTTTTTAAATTAACTCCCTTTCCAAAGAAGCAGCCAGCACTTCCAGCTGTTGTCTCCACCCCAGCTTTAGGGACAGCCTAAGGGCCTGCAGCAGGCCCAGTGCCACTGGTGCAGGAGGCAAGGGTCACTCTGCTGAGGATCCCTGTGCCTCTCCCTCTGCAGGATGGTAAATCTGAGCTGAGCAAGCAGGGGATGTGTTCTGACCCTAACAGCTGGGACAGGAGCTGCCTTGCAGCACCCAGCTCAGAAAATGCTTTAAAGGTGTTTTCTGTTCTCCACCAGCACCAGGCTGGGCTTTAACCTCCACCAGCACCCAAAGATCTCTCTTGGGACAAAAACCAAAGTTTTAATAAACTGCTGAGTGTCCTCCTCAGCACAGCCACCCTTTGTACAACAAACCTGGAAATCTGGTGTGTTACCAGCTCCCACATCCCACTGAAATTAAAATCTGCCTTTGTGCCTCATCACTGCTGTCCCACAGGTCACAGGCCCTGAGCCAACAAGAACCAACCAATATTCTGCAACCCCTGCACATTAATGTTGGGCCATGGATAATTTTATAATTGCTGTCTGCAGAGAGCATTGCAAGGGAATGCTGCCATCACCGGCCTGAGCCAAGGGAGGGCTTGGGGAGAACTCCACTCAGGTGTGGTCAGATAGGTTCCAAGTGTTTGTAGCTGATATTGTTTATTTAATTTTATTTTATTTCCATTAAAGTGTGGTCAAACAGGTAAAATATGTCAGTGCAGTTAGAAGAACAGAAAAAGGAGGAATCCTTTTATAGCAAAATTTCTCTAGAAGCAAATATCCCACTGAAATATAACAGAGTTTTCTTCTGCCAGTGGGCACAATTCTAGATCATTAAACAGGCAGAAATTAAACATCTTTAGCTAAAATTGAGCTTATTGTCTCTCCCAGCAAACCTTTTCCCTGAAGATTTCAAACACATGAAAATGTGACCAGCAGCCAGGGATCAGAGTGTGTTTGTATAAAAGAGATGAAGATATTCTGCAGCCTTAAATAATTTTACTAAATAGATGAAGATAGAAAATAGAGAGTTAAAACCACTGTGAAGAACCTGACAACATCTTACCTGTTTTAGAGGATCCTAATGACAGACACAGTCATTAGTTAAATTAGATGGAGGTACCAAGGACATCTCATGCATGATTTTATTGCTTACAACCAAATACAAGTTTAACTGACAACCTGTCACTAAATTAAGCTGGTAGATTAAAAAACCCAGCATGATGACATAAAAGATTATTGTCTGATAAAGGGGACAGAAGAAAGAAAAACATAAAATAAAAACAAAACTAGTAAAAGCAAATTGAGCAGGCCAGAGTGCAGAAGCAGCCTCATGTCCTAATGCTGCCCTCAGGAATCAAACCAATTTTAGGTTAGGGAAGAGTAATGTGTCAACTCCTCCTGTTCTGGATGTGTATCTGAAGCAGCAGACTCCTCTCTGTTTTGGGGCTGGGGGTGGAGCTCCCACCCCAGACCCCTGAGATGCCAGAGCAGCTCATTGTTCCCTTTCTGCAGCCCCTTTTTCCTGGTGACCCCTCTGGGCATGGGACAATGCCACTTCCTCCCAAAATGACAGAGAGGGACACTAAAGACAAATCCTCCTTTGATAAATAGTTCAACTGTTACAGAGGAATGATTATATTGATATATAATGGAATGGTTTCACCCTTTTCACAGCAAGGTTCAGTGGCCTTGGTGGTGCTTGGTCACAGGTTGGACTCACTCTTGGAGGTCTTTCCCAACCTGAATGGCTCTGGGATTCTCTGGACTCAGAGTGTGTCTATAATTCACACATCCACAGCTTTTGGGAGTCAACAAATCACCAATCCACAGGTCCCAAAGTATGTAAAATAAAATAATAAATGACAAATAATAAAAACTTACATACTGTTTAGCCAGTTTGTTTTCAATAAATTTCTCATACAAAATTTTTTTACCTTTTTCTATTAAAAACAAACAAACAAACAAAACAAAACAAAAAACAAACAAAAAACAAACAAAAAACAAACAAAAAACAAACAAAAAACAAACAAAAAACAAACAAAAAACAAACAAAAAACAAACAAAAAACAAACAAAAAACAAACAAAAAACAAACAAAAAACAAACAAACAAACAAAAAAAAAACACCCAACAACCCAAAAAACAAACCAAGAGAATTAAGGCTGCTGCAGTGCTGTGACTGCCAGCTCTGTATTACAGCACAGGCTGGGCACGTTAGGAAGGGTTTAAAAGCTCTTACAAAGATCACAGTATTAAAAGTAGAGTGAGAATGGATTAATTTTGTACTATTTCTATCCTCATTAAACTGTTTTTAATCAGTCACACTTCCTATTCTTTCCATGAACCTGTGCAAGAAAAAGCCATCACGATTCTAATTAGTAATTATTAGTATTGTGTTTTGTAATTCACATTCCACATTCTCATGGCCAGAATGCCCCAGAGCTCCTGTTCTCCAAGAAATCACAATTAATTTAATCACCCTGGAATTACAGACCACCACTTCAGCCCACTGAAAGAACCTCCCTGGGCTTTGAGAGCAGACACTGGCTAAGGGATCAGGGGAATCCCAGCAGAGCAGTGTGCTCACAGTGGCTGGGGCAGGAGCTGACATCAGTTCCACCAAATGTCCCCTAAGTTTGAGAACCGAATTAAGAAATAAGAAATTTCCTACAAACCCCTCAGAAATGCTCAAAAATCATTCCTCTGCAGTATTGGGATGAATCACTTTAGATATATGCAAGTATACACCAAATAATTACTTGTTCCAAGCAATAAATGATGGAGAAATATCAATCCATTGTTAGAAAAAACCTTCAACCCAGACATGGTGTTCAATTGTCCCTTCAAAGAAAGTCAAGCAAGCAAAGGTGCTGAACTCCTACATAAAATTCAAAAGCCTAGCAGCTGGAGTGTGTGTACTGCTATATAATAATTTCATGTTTGCTAAGAAAAATCCTGCATCCTCCTGACAAATTAACTCGTTGAAGTGTGGCAAAGGAAGATGATGGCAATTGTGTTTCTCTGGTTTGGTATTGAGTTCAGTTCAGGTCTCACCTGGTGAGAGCTCATCTTGGTGATTTTTACTCTTTTCTGACATTCTGGTGCCCAGAACCTGCCTTTGGAAAACCCAGGGTGGCCCCTGGCAAACCCATGACTGCAGGTACCCAGGGGAGCTCCCCTTGACATCTTGGTGCTGAGTCAAGTCGTTAAAGCTTCTCGAGACCCAAGCTGCTTTTGCCAGGTGCCTCTGCAGTTTGCAAAGCCTGGGTGTGTCCTGCAGGAGGCTCTGGGGGTACCCAGCAGGGCTGCAGGCACAGAGCTGCCTCTCGGGGCCTCACCTGTGCTCCCAGCACAAAGGTGCCTGGGCAGGGCTGCAGTCAATGCACTGCAACACTTCCCTGCTAGTGCTGCAGCATCCCTCCCCCAGAGCAGCAGCAGCAGGGATAAATCACAGCTGTGTGCTCTGTGTGAGCAGCACCCAGCTCCTTGCTGTTTCATCCTGGGCACCACGGGTAAATCTGATAAGCACACCATCCCTTATCTGCTTGCAGCCCATGATGGAGCTCTGCACGATAAAATGCTGCCTGGTGGCAGCCTCAGTGTAACACACAGCTCAGGCAGGTGCTCTGTCCTAGCTGGAGTCTCTGTCCTGCCTGAATGTCAGCATTGCAGCCATTTGCCCAGGTGTAGAAGTCGTCGTGGTTGTTTGAGTCCAAAAAGAGATGTCCTGAGACTGGGGTGCTCTCAAGACACCTGGTTTATCAGCCGTGGGGAGACAGCCTGACCAGGGGAGGGAGCAGCAACAGGAGAAGTCTAAAGGGACAGGGGTCCAAGCAGCAAGAGAGAGAGCGTCCGAGTAAGAGAGGGAATTACTTGTTACATTCCATTTTAACCCTTTGTATCATGAATATTCTAAATAGCACCAACCAATCACCTTAGGATACAAAAACCTACAGAATTTACATACAGCCTATGGGGACTACTATATTACCATACAAATCTACATACTAAGAACCTGAAAAACCACCTTTTCCCTGATACCTGAGAGGGTCCAACCCCTTATTCATCCTTTTGTCCTGACAGAGGTGTCACTGAATCACCCAGCTCTGTGTTTAGCTAACTTAATTACTCTTTTCCTGCTCAGTTCAAATTTACAGTTCAAATTTAGCTTTTAATTCTATATCTCCTACAGGTTTTATATTTTTTGAGTCTTTTACTAATAAATCTTCTCTGCAGGGCCTTCTTGCTTCATCCTCCCCAACACCCAGGATTTCCCAGTGAATAATCACTCTTCAGCAAAGTCCCAATGGCAGGTCCAGAATGCACTAGGTTACACAGAAAGTGTAACCCCAACATCTGTCAGCCCCACAGGATGATGTGGATTTGCTGGTCACCCCAGGCAGCTGAGGGGAGGCTCCCCAGTGCCTGGTGAGCTGCATTTCAGTGCAGGTGGTGTGTCCTGCCCCGTGACAGCTGCCACAGCTGCCACCTCACCCACAGCCCCCCAGTGACAGCAGATAAAAGGGGTGCTGAGGAGAATGCCTGTGCTTAGCAGTGTGTGGAGACACTGGGAATTCTGCTTCTCCAGGAGGCCCCCAGTGCTTCAGTCCTTTCATGGGAAGAACACTTTTTAATAATCCATATCTGGCTATTTAATGCCACTCTGCTATCAGCTTGGTTTAGCTTCCAAAAAAAAAAAAAAATAAAAAATAGAGAAGTAGGAAAGAGACTGAAAGAAAATAAAACATAAATCCTTTATGCTGCCAAATTATCAAAAGATGGCAAATTTATTTATTTATTTCAAAGACACTAAGGATAATTAGGTACACTGTAAAATTGTCTGGCTATTTCTATAGGGAGAGTTTTAATTTGGTGTTAAAACAAAGGAATTTCAGGTTATTTTAAAGGCCTTGGAGTGACAGGACAAGGGGGAAATTGGTCAAACAGCCAGAGGGCAGGGCTGGCTGGGAGATTGGGCAGGAATTGTTCCCTGGCAGGGTGGGCAGGGCTGGCACAGGGTGCCCAGAGCAGCTGTGGCTGCCCCTGGATCCCTGGCAGTGCCCAAGGCCAGGCTGGACACTGGGGCTGGGAGCAGCCTGGGACAGTGGGAGGTGTCCCTGCCAGGGCAGGGGTGGCACTGGGTGGGCTTAGAAGTCCCTTCCAATCAAAGAATCTTCTCAGAGCCACCAAAGCAGGTCCTGGTCAAGAGTAATTAGGGACAGACCAATAACACAGATTGTAGTAGCTGCTGTGGATTCACAGGAAAATGTCAGGATTTTAAAAACCCCACCTCTGCAGTAAGAACCCCATGTGTGTTTGCAGGTCTGCTCCTGTCCTGTCATTAGGAATTTCTCCAGCACAAATGCAAAGACACAATGCAGGAAGGACCAGTTCATATCCAGGGTTACTTGATTTCTCTTGCTTTATTGCAATCAAGTTGAAAGCATTTAGAACCATCAGAAAATAAAATAGAAAATCTTATCCACTGGACAGTGAGCACCTACATTCAGTAGCTTTAGCACCACTCAGGCTTAACTGAAAAGTGATTAAGTTCTTGTTGCCATCATAAACTCAGTCTTAGAGCTTTAAATAAAACGTTTGACTCCAGTAGCCTCTTAATGAAACCAGTGATTTCCTACAGAATGGAGCCATAAATGTGACAACTTCCCCTGCATTTTGAAAGATTATTGAAATAAAGGAGAAAAAAATAGGGTTTGGGGATATGCAATAAGACACTGCTAAATAGAGAGGTTAAGTTGGCATAGAATACAGTGCTCCTTCCTCAGAAACACTTCAGTTTAAGGACTGGAATTCCATGCAGTGTCCTTGTAAATAGCCTGATGAAGAGGTTTAAGAAGCCAGATACTTCTCTAAATATTTTAAAGAAATTTTCCAAACATTTAACTTATTCATATTGGGCAGAAAACCACAGAGAATTACAGGAATTAATTTTTGAGGCCTTGGCCTTTCTTTCTGCTTCACAAAGGAAGCAATCATTCCATCTGAAATTGTGAGAAGTGGCAATTTCACACAAATATTAACTTATGGTACAGATATATCCTACTACATCTCACTATATGCACTCAGTGAGTTGATGGATTTGGCTGAATTTGTCATTAATGTTATTGACAACTAAAGTCACCAGTTTTTTAGAGTTTTAAAGAAATGCCCCCATACCATGTAAGAGTCAGCTGTTTTGTGAGGCTTAGTGCTCAGGAGTTTATCATACTGCAAGAGGCACATCTCCATAAAAACAAAACCTCTTAGAACTGTTTGATTCAAGGCACCTATACAAATAAGTCAATTATCTCCCATTTAAAAATGGGGATGTCTAATTTCAGAGAAGATAAGTGATAGCACCAGGCACTAACAGAAACTGTTAAAAGCCATTAAAAACCACACCCTTTTAATCTCAGGTTGGCAGCTGCACAGGTCTGTGATCTCACTGGAACCTTCCCTACTGCATTCATCACCTGGGTGACTGCAAGGCCTCAGAATCTGTCCAATGTTTGCCTTGTTCCAGCACCAAACCATGCCCTGCTGTGACGTTGCTCCTCACTCCACATAAATCCAGCAGAGGCTTTGCCTGACAGAGCTCAGATGCTCTTCCCTTGAGCAATCCCTTTTATCAGCACTGCTGCTCTTGTGGGCTGGGGAGCAAGCCTGCCTGCACTGGTGTGCCCCAGTTACTGCTTCTTGTGCTCTGCCTGCAGAACATCAACCTGCTGCACTTCTTCCCTTGTCCTCTGTGGATAAAAGAATGAACTTTCTATATCTGACACACACACGCTCTCCCAAAATAAAAGATCTGCAGTGGCAGGCCAAGTACCCTTGCCAAGGATAAATAAAGGAGCTGGTTATGCTCCTGCCACATCAGAGAGCTGCTGGGAAAGACATCGCTGCTCCCCTTTTCACACCCTCAGTTAAATCTCTGCAGCCTCCCTACCACAGCAAGCTCAGGAGTCATCCTGTGAGTTTTGCTGGATGCTTTTGACAGCTCTGGCACAGCACAGTCAGCAGAGCAGCTCTTTGGAAAGCTGCAGCACTGCCTCACAAGCAGCAAAGGTGGACGTTCATCTCGGCTCCAATTTGCTTTGGTGCGCAGGTTACATTTCTGCTTTAAAGCTATAGAAATGTGAAGGTAAAAAAATAAATACAAGACTTTGATTATATTTAAAGCTGGCAGCATTTATTGTGGGAGCTGAGTTCACTCTTAGGGAAATGGCTGCAGTTACTTGGAGCCAAAATCTGTTTATCACTGCTCTGCTGTGGGCACTGCTCCTCAGGCAGAGCAGCTCTGTCCATACTCATTTGAGCAAGGCTTTCCCTGCGTTTGAAGCATTGCACTTGTATTTCATGAACCATTTTTAGCAGTTATGGAAGCATCTTGGGACTCCCAGACACTTTACAGCCCCATTACAGTTCATATCCAACAGCTGCATAGGCAAAAGTAGCTCCTGATTTAAAGGGCTTGAGCATTTTCCTCAGCCAAACAGGGATCAACAAGTTGGACGGGGCTTCACTAAAAATACTTGTCTGGCTATAGAGCAGATACAAACATATGTTGTTTGTCTGCAGTTAATTTATCCTCTCACTTCCCTAATGTTCCGAGCTCCCACCGGGGGAGCAACAGCCAGGGAGAAGTTAAATCATAATCACATGAGTAAATTATCAGTGACACCTCAAAGCACTTGCAAACTGCCCTATCATTTCAATGAACTGGAGCCCTCAGCTGCCTCGTGTCTGCATTAGTCAGGCAGCACCAATCAGGGAATTATTGCTGAGGCAAACACCATAAATCTTCATTGACCAACAGCGCCGGGGAATTTCCTGCCGCCTCCCCTCCTGGATCCTTACCCTGGAATTTTACACCCTCTGCAGGGGAAGCACAGCATTGGAGCCACCCTCTGTCCCCATTTCCTGCTCCTGGAGATCAATCACCCCCTTGGTATCTCTGTTGGTGTTTACAGACAGAGCCCAGCTTAGGCACAAAGGATTAATAGGAGCTCTTTCCAAGAACTGCCAGCCCAGGGCTGATGAGCACAGAGGTTTACAAAGCTCCCACTCAGAGCCCTGGCCCAGCAGTACAACACTGCAAATCCAGGCTTGGCCCCCTGCCATCTGACAATTCCATGGGACATGAGGAGCGAGTCACCACGCTTAGCACAGATTAACACTTGTTCTTACCACATCCCTGGCACCGGTGGGTGGCACAGCCTCTGCTGGGAGTTTCTGACTTCTCAGAATCATTTCGGGGAGGGTGAAAGTACAGCTCATGGTAGGAGATCCAAAGGACTCAGCTGCTGTTGGATCTGAAGATTTATCAGAAGATAAAGTGCTGAAGTGTGTCTGCCCTTACAGATAATACAAAATGTAAAAAAAATAAAAAGTACCTACGACCCTAGGGCTTGGGTTATTTACCAGCTGAGCACTTTCAAAGGCCCTTACGAGGGACGATTAATTCCCAGCCCTCCCACTATGGCCTGATACATAATGTATTAGGTTATAGGAGATGTGTATTCATGAGACTTGTTTGGCTTTTGTCAAAAAGAACTGTGAAAAATTATGATGGAACAATTTTCATTTCTGACACATTGTTTTTGTAGCTCGCTCATGCCTGGAAATTGAGGGCTTCGAGTTTTGTCTGCTGCAGATGTCGCAGAGAGGAGAGGAGCTGCAGAGCTCCTTCCTTGCTGCTTTGTTGCTGCCAGTGACAGGAGACCTAAAGGAAATACTTCTTGATGATGAGCAAATGCCCAGGCTGCTCTCCCAGTGTGCTGCATTAGGAGATCCGTGGCCGAGGCTTTGGGGGGCACATGAGAAGAAGTGTGTTTTATCACCAGAACTGGCAGGAAAACTTACCTTTCAATAGAGGACCCTGGAATTGTTTACAGCAATAATGGTAACAAGGACAACAATACTTATAATGATTTTAAAATCTAGGTAAAAGCTCATTGAGCTTAGTAAGCCTGCCAAACAAAGGGAATATTTTCTTTTTAGACAGAACTTTTGTTTAACTGCCTTCAGTATGCACGCTCACCCTTTTCACTGTATTTCCTGCATCCAGACATTTTTGTCTCAGGTTGCAACTGGCAGCGTGACAAATTCAGTGGCAATTAAGGAACACAAAAATCTTTTAAAGATACCAACTCCTCCTGTAGAAGAAAAGAAAAATAACAAGACAAAAATAAAAATAAATAAATAAATAAAAAAGCAGCGAAGTCATTTAAATTCAGATAGCTCGGATAGCTTTGATCCTTTTGTGGGGGTAGAAGTTCTGGAGAAAGGAACAGCACTGGAAACCTTTCAGCTTTGGTCCCTGCCTGAGCCAGACACGACCACAGTGGAATTTGTGAAGTTGCCTGCCCATGAGTTTTGCCAAGATTGCTGTAACCAGACACAATGCGTTTGCCTGGGAAGTGGAAATGTCCCTCCTTTCCCTCCAATGCACGGTGTAACTGTAACATTTAATATTGTTTTATTTGCTCCCCCTGTTTATTTTGGTTTCAGCAGGTGTAAAGCATCCACCCCAGGCTCTGGTGTCACAGACCAGCTCACCTGGGGTGCCCCCAGCTCCAGCAGCCTCTCCTGCAGGGCTCCAGCAGGAATCCAGCCCCCCCAGAACCTCCCAGCCCAACTTCTCTGAGCCCTGTCACCTGAAGGCACAGCTGGCTCTCATCTGTGCTGCAGAGCCCAAGGAGCAGTGCTTTGTCTGAGCTAAAGGATTGCTTGGGGCACATTTCCTCTCTGCAACAGGCACTGCTTTCCCTGGATCAATGCACGTTCTGAATATGAAACAGGACATTTGATGTATCACTCCAAGGGGCATCTCATCAATGCCTTTTCCAAGAGTACCCATCCTCTCCCCTGGTCACCCCACCCCATCCAAGGCAGGATCTGACATTCCTTTCTCTCAGCCACAGCCACCCTGTACCTCACAAACACACGCAGCTGCTTCATCTCCTCACTGCCCCAAAGCCTCCCACGCAGGGCAGGAATTCTCCTGTTACACCACAGAGCCCTGCATTTCATATCATTAATGTGATCCCAGCAGTTCTCTTAGTCCCCAGACAACTCACTCCTCCTACACAATTCTCCCCTTCTCCTCTCTGCTGCTGATTTCAGCTTTAGCATCAGCAAACTTCTCTGCTGTGTTCCCACCTTGGGTTCACACCACTGAAGAAAGGACTTTTCTGATCCCAAGCCCTTTATTTCAGGAACTCTGTGTCAGCTCTCATCCAGAGCTCTCCCTGGCTCCCCATCTGTCTGAATTCACCATCCAGATTTGATCAGCTGAAGGAACATTCTCCCCCAGTGCAGCCAAATCAGCTCCTCAGATATCAGCACACCAGAAGTTCACATCCAGAAAGTTTCTGCCTCACCTAAGAGATCAGATCAATCTGCTCTGAACTGCTTTTCATTGTTTTGTGCACCACTGTCTTCCCTTCCAGCTCCTTCAGGGTTTGTTCTTTAACAACAAGCACCTGGCCAGCCAATCCTTCCCTCCTTTTTAATATAAAATA
>VWYO01000899.1:0-20454 GCA_013400275.1 Rhadina sibilatrix | reverse complement strand
CTCCTCTCCTCTCCTCTCCTCTCCTCTCCCTGTTTGTTTCTTTGTGTTCCCCAGAATGTTCTCTCTTAATTCAAGAGGTTAATAAGGAAGGACAATTTTTTATTCTCCTGGCTGAGAGGGATCTTTTCATCTCTGAATTTTGAAAATGTGAAAGAGACACAGCAATGAGAGAACTTTGAGGGAGATTACTGTGCCAGCTTTTCCTCATCTGCTGCCTCAGGCACTCAGATGTTTATAAAGAAACAAAAGTAGAAATATTAAGTTTCAAGAGAGCAGTGACAAAGCCTAAGAACTATTTCTGTAACGGGCACGGTTCAGGAGGCACAAAGACATTGAATCTGAGCTAAACAGAAATCTGGGAATCAAAGACATCTTAATTGAAAGTTCAGTGTAAACACTGCAATTATTATCCTTCCCAAGGAATGGGCAATAAACAAAGGGAGCTGCTCTGGACCTGCCTGTGCAGTGGCTCATTCACTGCTCTGCACCCAGCCAAGCTGGGCTGTGAGCTGGGCTGCTCACAGAGGATGACACAAAAGTACCTGGCTCTGCCTCACTGCAACTCGCTGTAATCTTCTGGGAATTAATTTTAAGAGAAAATCCATGGAAGTTTTTTTAAAGCTTTTCTTTGTTAGAGGCAAAAAGCAAAGGCAATCACTAGTCCACTGCCATTTTCTGTGCTTTTAGCTCGTATTTTCAGCTTACGGAGATAATTAATATATGAACTTTTAATTCCTTTAAAATTTAATAAAATCAGTCTAAATGAGCCTCACTCAATGACTTTATAACCTGCCACCGCTCTGATTCTCTTGCTATTCTTTTTGTATTCAATAGCTTTTAATTTAACAATCAGGTTTCATCAAATTCAAAAGTGAGTCCTTTTTATTATTATTATTTCTGAGGAATACATTGGCATACATCATTCTCTTAAAGCAATACAAAGCTATAAAGATGTAACATTCTTTGTGGAAATCCAGCCTGGAAATTACTTAAATTAAAAAAATATCTATTTTATCAATCGTTTCAATTTCCAGTTAAAACCCGAGTAGATTTTAGGAGACTTTGCCAAATGGCAGCAAAGTGTTTGTGCTGATAATCACGAAGTTCAAAAGCATAAAAGCAAAATCATTGTTTTTCCATTTAGTGCAAAAAGAATCAACAGCAGGGCAACAATCTGGCCAGTGAAATCTACGCTTTGTTTGATTTAAAAATTAAAAATACGTCTGAACTGCTCCTAAAGGCTGATAATAACACATACACAACTCCAGCCATAGATATCACACGAAATTCCCACTGCTGGCCTAAGCTGCAGCATAACTGGAGGGCTGCAGGGATGAGCTCAGAGCCTGGGCCAGTTGTGCTGGGGAAGAGGAAGTGCAGGAGGGAGCAGGGAGCTCCATCCAAGCAGCATAAAGACATTTCCAGGCTGTGTGTCCTGGCTCTCAGCTGTCCCTGCCAGGCTGTGACATCTGTGACATCTGCAGTGGAGCTGGGAAAAATCCCCTGGCCCCTCTTCGCTGGATGCTCTTTTCAGGGAACATTATTAACCAGGAAAAAAACCAACCCAGAAACAAACCTGACACAACATTAATTGAAGCCTAGTGATTTATGTTTGTTTTCTTTTCATCCAGACCAATTCAATACCTTTCTGAATCTTTTATGATGCTTGTTATAGCCTTTACACCTGATTTATTTCCTGTGCTATCCTCTGAATCATCCCAAATGCAGATGTATTTGTTTTTAAAGATTTTGCTGAGACTTGGAAATATTTTTCCTTTTCTGTAAAGGCTCCATAAGCATCCTCTTAAATTATTCTTTGCACAAGCATACAATGACAGCTTCTGCTATTACAGAGTTCAGACAGGTTAATTTTTATCTGCTTCTGTGGTAGTAAAGGGAGAAAGTACAAAACATCATCTCCTCCTTCTCTTCCAAAGGCTGGGAGCACACAGAAGCTGCTTCAGCATTCCCATGGAGCAGGAAAATGATCCCTTGGGAGAGCACCAAGGACAGAGGGGTGTCTGAGGGGATGTGGCATCTTATCCTTCAGCTGAATTGGAAGAAACCTAAATATTTCTGCAAGATCTGCCAGTTCTATTATTTCCCAATCACCTCTCCTAAAGCTTGGTTCAGTAGGTGTTTATGGATGAGTGACTGCTCAGTTCCAGTGGCAGCTCTGAAAGAATTGCAGGTATTTTTCCAGTGGAAAATGGGGGTAAAAAGAACACCAAACCTAATGTTCCATTAATTTCAAAGTTAAACTTTCACCTTTGATGAAGGTTTTGTTGTATTTCTCTGAGGTTGCTTATGTAAAGAGACTAAGAAAAATTTCCAGTAGATAAATAATGGCAAATATTAAACATATCCTGTGCCCACACTGTCTCATCAGCTTTAAGATGAGGAAGCACTCTTTGTGTCAGTTTGATGCTTCAGAGGAGACAGGTTGCCTTCCTGAGAGCTTCTTGCCAAAGAAATAATGCTTTTCAAATTAATTGTGTACATTTCTTGATTTTACAGCAGGAATATCATAAGGTGCAGTTAAAGCATAGCTTATTGTAGTTCTACTAACTGGAGATAAACACAGATAATATTCCATTTCTTTTCTGGTGCATCCAGCCCCAGAATACTCAAGAAATCCCCCTCAGTGACACAGAGGTGCCACCAATATCAACTTTGTGATGAGACACAACCTTTTCCTGAGCACTAAAATGTTCCCCTGCTTCAGAACAAGACTCTCAGAGTATGGAAATCTCCTCCAGTTTGAGTTTTCATGGAAATGCTGTTCCCTGGTGGGCAAGCAGCCCTCAGGGTGCTGAGAACAAAACCAGTTCAGTTTACATTTGCACACCTGGCCAGGACAGCAGGTGAGGTGCCCTGTGTGGGCAGGCTCACAGAAATACCCTAAAAAAGGGACAAACAGCCAGAAAAAAGGTGTAACACAATTCAGGAGAGGTTCAAAATGCTGCACCTGGCACCAGTTCATGCATAAATAACTGGTGAGGGGCAGCAGTGGAGGTCCAACAGAGGATGCAGAGCAGCTCCCAGGGGCAGGGACAAAGAGTGACACCAAGAGCAGGAGCAGCAATCCCAGTGCTGCCCTTGCCAGATCTCAGCTGTTTCCCCCTGAAGGAAAGCTCAGGCCCTGGGATGAGCTCAGGTGGTGCTGGCAATGCCAGGGCTGTGGTTTTGGGCCCTGACTGTGCCATTCACTAGAGCTGGACTCGATCCAACCCAGAACATTCTGTGAACTCCATGAAGATCAGCTGCCAGGCAGGGGATGGAGTCACCATCCCTGGGAGTGTCCAGGAGGGGTCTGGATGTGGCCATGGGGCTGTGGATTTGGGGTGACCATGGCCCTGCTGGGCTGATGCTTGCACTGAGGGATCCTGAAGGTCTCTTCCAGCTTTGGTGACTCCGTGCTCAGCTCTGGGCACCAATAACCAAACAGAGGGGATGCAGTGAGGCTGACCTAAAGAGATAAATGCATTTCCAACAATTCTAATCCCAAATTGCCCCTAAGGCTGTTTCCCAGAGCAGACTGAACTGCTGCTATAAAATGTACAATCGAATGGCCAGTGCTGCTGTGCTCCAGAACACAACACTTAATAATGACAGGCTCTGGACAACAGGCTTGGCCTTTCAAACCTTTACCATAGTGGACAGGCAGAAAAGCCAAAGAGTGTAAGAAAAAGCCCAGCATTTTGCAAAACAGCTGAAAATTTCAGTTATTTAATAAAATATTGTCCCACAATATGTTCAATGTATGTGGACGCACAGTAGTGCCTCGGGATACAAAATTTGATTGAAAGCCTCTGTTTTACACAAAATCCCCACATTCCCCTTCTCCAAAATAAAAGGGTTATAATCAGAAGGTAATTAGATAATGAAATTATGTCAGCAGGATTTGCAGCTCACAGCTAGAATGAGGAAATAGAGCTGGAGAGGGAAGACAAAGGAAGCAGAAATTCAAAAACACCCAGAGCACCTTTTGTTCCTTTTTGCAAACTCTCTGGGTTCTTTCAAACCCTCTACATCTGCACTGTTTGAAATACATTAAGTGGATCTACAGGAGTACTTTGTCTTCCCAAAGGGGTGTTTTCAGTACAACATGTTCCACCCTCATGAGTCATCCCCTGCAACCCACAAAGCCCCGTTCTGGTAGTTCAGATGTGGGACATCCCTCTGATTTATCTTTCAAAGAAATGCTTCAAACTATTTAAGGTTTTGTGGTTTTGTTTCCAAGCCCACGTTTTGCTCCTGCAATCCCTTCCAGGCAAAAGGAGAAGCACAGGTCACCAGAAAATCCCTGAATTTCCTTGCACTCGGTGGGAGCTGAGGGGAGCAGGAACCTCCACGGCTGCCAGGGGTGCAGTTGGGAGAAAGGTTCTGCACTCCCAGCTTGCACACGGGGTGTAAGCCCTTACTCACAGCTGCTCCTGCCTTCACAGAGTAGGAGGGTAGGAGTATAAAGCCTTTCAAATTATTAACATTTCCAAACCCAGTATAACTAACAGAAACAGCCCCCCTTTTGTTTTCACCATCAAGATAATGTATTTTCACATTACTCCTCTAAACTACACCCAGTCAGTGTGTAAAATATATTGAATAGAACTATGGAACCTGTAGACTGCAATAAAAACCATCTCAGGTAGAAATTAACTCAATATTTATCTCATCTAATATGCAAATCCGGACAATGTATTCTCATTAACATCGGCTCAGCTCCCTTTAAGCTAGAACTAAATCTCCAGCCAGAGCAGGGAGGAAAAAATGATCTGTGGTTGTGTGTGAAGGTGCTGGGGGGTGCAGGACTCAGGACTGACCCTGGGCAGAGCACAGCAGCCAAGGGGCTGGGGCACCCTCAGCATCACCAAACACCAACCCAGAGGGGCTGAGCTCCAGGTACCTTCTGAAAGTCAAATGGAAAAGCATTTTCTGCAAGCACACACTGAACAGAAACAGGTTTGACACAGCCCTTGCTGACAAGCTGGGAAGCAGCAAGAGGGGTTTTCAGGAGACAGGACATTTTATAAGCTCAGAAACATTTCACTTGCTGCAAATCAGTGCATCTGCTTTGTGGAATAACTTAGTACTAACCTGATTTAGGAGCACACGGTTTTCTGCTCAGATTTATAAGAAAACCCAGCCAAAACAACTCCAAAAAATCAACCAACCAACCAAGCCCAAGAAAACAGGAATCCCCAGCAGAAGTGCACTTCCAAGGAATGGTGCTGCCCCCCTCCAGCCTCCAAAGATTAATGTGATGACTTGGTCGCTCTGCTAAATAGGACAACATAATGTTATTTATTAAACTAGTTTTAATCCATCATTGTCCTTAACGATTGCCTTTGATTAGCAATTTGGATTCTCCCACTTGCACACAGCTGGGGCAATGAGCACCGTGGCTCCCAGCAGCCTCAGGGCACTGAAAGGTGGGAAATGCTGCGATTCAGGTTTGTTCCTAATTTCCACAGGATTGTTCTTAATTTCTACGTGTTGCTGAGAGCTTCAAGTGCCAGCAGCAGTGAGAGCTGAGAGCTCCTGGCTAAAGCTGTGCAGGGACAGCAGAGGTCATGCTGCAAAACACGAAGGGAAGGGGAACAAAAGCCCTGAAGCAGCTTCTGCAGAGAGCTCTGGCTCTATCAGAGCCAAGGACAGAGGAGCCCCTCTCCCCCCGAAGGGTTTCATAGCCAGGCAGGGATGAATAAAGCCCAAGGGTGTTGGAGTCCAGGGTATTCCTCTGGAAACCCTGGACAGTCAGAGACCTGTACAGGGGGGTTTAAAACCTGTACAGGGGNTATAATGTGACGAGCTGGGGGCAGGCGGGCAGTTGTCACCTGTTGCCCGTGCTGTCCAGACCCTGGCAGAGCTCAGAGAAAAAGTTTGTGATAAGATAAAATAAAGAAGAAGAGCAGCCTTGAAAAAGAACATCTAAAGGCTCCTCGTCTTTTCTGCGGGCGGCTCGGGGCTTCCTGAGGACAAAGGGCAAAGACCACCCTGCCCTCGGGGGACAGAGAGACCCCAAGACAAGGGGTCCGGCTGGGAGGGCAGGGACACCTGGCAGGGCTGAGTCTCATCCCCTCTGGGGGAAGCTGCAGGGCTGGCCAGGGAGGGACAGAGAAATGACACCAATGCAGGTGCTTTGGAAGCCTTCAAAGAGCTCCGTGTGCTGCTCCCGGGCTGGGTTAGCCAGGAAACACAGCAGGGCCAAGAGCTGGGCAGGGGCTGTGCCACCCAGGGGGATGTGGCACACCCAGGGACAGTGCTGCATCTCCCACCCTGCCAGAGAGGCTGGCACACACAGCTGGGTGGGTGTCCTTAAAGTTTCAGCCCTAAGACCAGCACTAAAGCCACTCAGCCTGTATTTCAGTGGCAGTGACTGATCTGTCCTGCTCCAAGCCCAGCTTTTGTGTTCTTACCAACCTCCCACCACCTGCTTTACTACTACCACCTCCTCCTCCTCCTCCTGCTGTTACTGCTATCATTACTACTATTATTATTAACAGTAACAGATGTTTGCAGCTCAGGTCCTGGGTTTGTTCACCCCTTACGCCCTGCAGAGCTGGGAAGCTCACCAAACCTGCCCCCAGGAAATACATTTTTTTGGCCAGCTTTTTCCATACTGTCCATGCAAGAGGAGCACCCCATCCTCAGCTGGGGCTGGGCATTGCTGCTGTCTTTTTCAGCCAAGGCAAGCCGAGTTCCTGCACTCCAGCCTGTGGGGGTCACTCCCATTTATCCCCCAGGAGCAGCACAAGGGTCTGGGGCACATCCCTCCCTGGCTATTGGGACTCTGTCAGGAACACAAAGCACCAGGACCAAGAAGAACTAAGAAAAATCCACGTACAGCTTTAAACTCAGCAGCATTTTAAAAACCTGACAATGCTTTTATGGTTTATAAATCCATTTTGTTTTATTTTCCTTCGTCCTATTTGTGGCAGACTCATGTACTGCTACTAAAAATTCTTTTCAACTCCAGTGTTTTCCCTGTGCAGTATAATCTTGAGGAAAAAAAAAATCACTTTTCACATTACTGAAAAGACATCTACTGTGTTTTATAGTCTCCAGCACCTGGAAAAAAACATAACAATTGAGTGATATGACATTTTTGGGAGAACATGAAGGCAATCTCTAAATGAGATTTGAGCTCTTAGGCAGCTTTAGCACACTCTGATACTAATCTGGATCAGATCTTACTTCCAGGAGTGATGTGAATTCAAAGCTAGGGCCACTTTCCAATTAAAACAAGGTAACAGGCTGCTTTTTTCAGGTAACTGGGAGATACGTACAGGTCCTGACCCTCCAAGCTTTTCCAGTAGAAACCTCCATTTAGATGTCTTCTAATGTACTCCAAGTCTCAATTTTTCCCCCTTGCCCCCTGCAACCCCCAGGCAATGTCAGAACCCCCTGTCCCAGCAGATCCCCCTGCCCTGTCCCTGTCACAGAGCTGTGCCTGCTGCACCCTGGGGGCTCTCGTAACCCCTGGAGTCCCCAGGAGCCCCTGGCCAGGCTCCTGTCTGGGGTTTGGGAGCTCTCTGGGAACTCCTGCAGAATTTGCACCCTTGGGCATTGAGAAGGATCCTCACTGTGCCCCTGCCAGGAGGAAATTTCCCCTTTCAGGAGCTCAGTGACCCCACCATTCTCTCCTGGTCGCTCCCCAGTGACCCCCGTGGTGTCCATGGCCAGGAGCCAGCCCTGTGCTCCTCACAGCAGAGAACATCCCAATGCCATCTTCATCCTGGAGGAGCAGGGCACTGTCTCCTGTGAAAACCTCCCCTTTTTACACCTGGCTTCTGCCTCTGGAAACTCATCAAATGTTAAAGCCACTCTCTCTGGAGAGGGAGCTTGGTGTTTGTCCAGGGTTTCACTCAACAGCCTTGATCTAAAGGACACGAGACAAGACACCTGAAAAAGCAGAGAAATTGAATAGAAAAAGCAAACCAGGTTTCTCTCCTGGCAGATGAAATCCAGCCACACTTACAGCAGCATACAGAGCTGATTTAATGCAGGCAGGCATCTAAAAAATGTGTTAGAGCAGTTTGGGAGCAATGCAGAAATACAGGTGTCCTGTGGAATGAAGCCAGAAAAGGGGAAAAGCCAACAAAACAACCCATGAGGTTTCTCAGTTCAGAGAAACACTGGATTTCTTGAGGAATCCAAAGCTTTCAGTTTGTTGTTTGGTTGGTTTTCTTTTCCTGATGTCCAAGTAAACCCTGGAAATTTGTAGTTAACTTCTAATTTTTTCAGGTTTTCAAAGTGTGTACTTTCATCGGAGGTGAGTTTTTAAAAAAATGCTAAAATCAACACTACTGAGCAGCAACAGGCAAGTACTTTATATAAACCCAGATTTATTTGTGACAGACATGATGGAAATTAGCAATTCATATGCATGTAACATTGTGTATTTTGGCATTAAGGAAGCCCAAATCAACGTGCAAATGGGGAATATTTGTATACACACTACACATATAAAAATCACACTAGTCGGCTTAGGAAAATGACAGGCAAATAACTGAGTGATCCATTTTCCTGACCTTATAAAAATAAGAGATTTCAGAAGACAATTTCCCTCCTGGATTCTTTTTGTTTAATGTATGACTAGAATAATAGCTTACAAGAAATGAACTGATCAAGCTACTTGCCTTTAAAGAAGATTTCTTGTGTAATTAAGGGAAGTCTCCTATGCTCAGACATTACCCTATTAAATGTGACATGAAATGTAACCAATAAATAATTAAGTTTCTGATTAGTCATAAATAAAAGATCAACAATATAATATTTTAAGAGCCACACTCAATCAATTATCAGTATTAGCTAGTAATTACTTAGAGATTAACACACTTAAAAATTAAACTAAAAGTTCAAACAGAAAAAAAAATCTATTTGGAAAGGGTATGATGAAGGAATTTCTCCCATCTTGTGCAATCTGTGACTTATATCCCATATATTTAATTCCTAGCTGAGCATTGTTGGCTTGGCTGAAATGATGACACTGCCTGTCAGGAATGACACGATGAAAATGTTGAGTTTTCTACATCCCTGAACCCTGGCACTTTCCAGGAGGCAGCGTTTCAGTGCTTGCAAATATTTTTCAATAATGCAAATGGCAATGGTTTCTCATTAATTGGTGCTGTCACAACACCACCAACAGCACTGAGGTGTCTTCAGGAGCAAACTCTGCGAGGGACAGAGAGGTTTCAAACATCCCCTCACTCCTGGGCACAAAGGCACAAAGAGCTGGAAGTCACTGCTGATTTTGTGCTCCTGGGGATCCACACCAGCAAGGTCCAGGTCTAGTGTTTATTTCAACGAGGGGGAGCACATGGAGAAATCTCCACTGCTGGAGATGAGTTAATTGCTGTATTCCACAGGAAATTTGTGTTTGGCTGCTCTGGAAAACCAAGTCCCAGCATCCATGAACTCCTACATCTTCAAGTGTTGGGTGAAACATCCAACAAACCACAATAGGCATTTTAGTTTGCAAGAAAACAAATTAAATTATTAATTAAATTTTTTCATAATGTGTTTGTTCAATCTACTCATGACATGAAACAAAACCTTAACTTCTATTATTATCCCATGTTAACAAACCTTAACCTAAACAGGGCTGTTTGGATCTATCTGCGTGTGTTACATGAATTAACACAAAATTACACACACAGATAATTATCACCCTCTATCCTTCATAGTTGTGCAATGAAAGGAAAAAAGCCCAAAAGAGATGCAAAAACCCAGAACACGTTGTCAGGCATGGTGATAATTCAGCAGTTGGCCTCCCATGCTTCACATCTAAATTGCACAGCACCAGGAAAAGGCAGCAGCAGCAGCCACAGAACAGGAGAGTTTCAAGTTAGATGGTCTGTGGGCTGGAATTTTATTTAAATTATTTTCATAAACAAACATAGCTCTTTTTGGGAAGAAAGGTTCTTTTCTCTCAGTAGCTAAAATAAATTCAGACATCAACATCTGCAATTATAGATGCAGACAAATGAACACTACGTACTAACAATCTCCAAGAGAACTGATCTCAGCTGAACCTAATGCACAATAATTCACCACGCAATTACCTAAATCACAGGATTAAAACCCAGGGAGAAGAAATAGTAACTTTTAAGCAAAATAAATACATACACACAACAACATGCACAAAGTGGGGCGTAACACTCTCCATCTGAGGACATGACCTAATAAGTTCCATCCTAATGATAGGATATTGCCTCCAAGAAGAAACTTCCTTGCATGACGAGGTGTTGGAATTTGTGTTCCTCTTAGCTGGGACAAAAACGTCCCATGCAGGCAGCTGGGGTTCCATGAGCTGTCAGCATCCACACTGCTGACTCGAAATTTGCTCAACTCTTTTGACTGAATTTTCTTTATTGATCCTGGTGCTCAGAGGCTGTGATGCTATGTATAGCACACGTGGAACGTGGGCTTCCTCAGTGCTATTTCTGCACACAGCTGCGGAGCAGAACTAATACATTTAACTGATAAATACATCAAAGGGGGCACGTCCAAGGCAATAAACATCTCCTGTGGTGGTGCTGTTTATGCACTGCAGGAGGTGTTTTGCTGAGCACTGTGGCCCTTTGATGCAGTTATCATTATTCTAATGAAAGCATTAGTTGATCTGATTGCTTTTTAAACACCACTGCTGTCCACCGCGGCTCCATCAGACGTAGCTGTGTTCATTAACAGGGAATGAAAGCCTGGGTGGGCTTGTTGGGAGCATGGCTGTCACACCATAAATCCAGCTCTTTCTGTCCCCCTGAACTCCTTAAGCTAAGGTTATTGCTGGGGATCAACAAATTTGTGTTTCCACACCTTACACCAGCAAGCTGACCTTGAGCATTCCTGTCATTACGAAAGATTAATCGGTGCACAGAAAGAAACTCATTTGTATTCACATTTTTGTACCTATCTTCCTGAAAGAATTCCCATAAAGTTCCCATTAATTTCTGTTTATTAAAGTTCAATATAAATACAAGCCTGGTAATATGTTTCTGACTAAACCCTAAATGTTGCAAACCAGCCTCAGCACACCAATATGTGCAGTGAGTGTGTGTCCCCACAAACATGCTCACACATAACATTTAGTGATCAAATATTCATGCTCAGGCTTCTAAAATTCCAGTGCTTTGCTCATAGTCAGGACTTCAGGAATGACATCTTCAGCTTCTAAGGAAAGAAATTTAGACATACCAATGTACTTTTCTGATGCTGTTGTGCACCACAACGACACAGACTCCAACTTCAGAAGGCTGAAAATGATTTTTTTTTATTATTATTTTAATTTTTTTTTTATTTCTGGGGATGTCTCCCTTTTATCCTGTTTTACACAGAGCAATTCAATTGGTGAGGCAAAGACAAACCTCTTCAATCACACTGGTCAGAGCAGAGGGACAGCAAGGAGAAGTCCCTCCTAGGGAAAGGAATGTAAACAAAGTTACAGTGACAAAAAGGTGTCTCTTGCTTACAGAAAACTCCCTGGGAAAGAATTTCAGAAAACCAAAACATCTCAGGCACAAACCAGGGCTACACTTTTCTTTCTGGAATTCTGAAATTCTAGAATTCTCTAGATTTTTCTTGGAAGTTCTGATTGTTGGTCTGAGCAAGCATCTCGTTCTGGAAATGAGTGGTGTGATGAACACCAGACTGTCTCTCCTGGAGGATGTGCATGAACAGCACTGGAACAGGTTGTTCAGGGGCTGAATATTGATGGTGGCTGTTTGAGAGCTGCAGGCTGAATGAAGCTGTGCTTGACCTCATGGAGTGGCTGTGACAGGTCCCTGCGGGCAGGAGGCTGGACCAGAGCTCTCCAGAGGTCCCTGCTGTGACCATGCTGAAGTCAGAGCAGCTATCCAGTGCCACTTCAACTAAAACCAGATTTTCACACATGCAGTAATGCAAACCAGCTTCAGAGGATGCGCCAGGAATATCCTGATTCTTTTGTTGTTTTCCAACAGGCACAAGTGAGACCGTGCAGAAAGGCAAACAGCAGAGCCAGCAGAGCTCAGCGCAGGGAGAGACGAAAGAGCAGAATTAAGAAAATCCACCTGAGTCAATGCCTTGAGTGCGTTCCAAAAAAAGTCTTGTAAAAGCATTTCTTGGGGCCGTCAGCCTTGCAGGGATGACTGTGATTTCAATGCATGTCCACGGGCAAAAATACACCAGAGACAGCAAAGACATCCTTGGCAGAAGCAACGCTCTCCCTCACTGAAATTTGGAAATGACTTTCACTAGGTTACAAACAAGCTGAGTCAAATTATTTCTTAGTGTTAGAGATTAGCAATTGATAGCAGCATGATGGAATTTATTGCTGCAGATTTCTAAATACTTGGAATGACAATTTGAATTTAAAACTTTTTTTAAGAGCAATTAAAACACTCAAAAGACAACATAATTTAACACCCTGATGTCCAGATCAATGTGGACTTAAAAACATGTTTTGCAAAATAAATTAATTGCTTAGGAGAGCAACACAAATAACTTTATATTTACAATCAGTGATTTAGAAGATGTTTCTTGATTAGACAGTAAATTTTAAAAAATTGTGAGGAAGGGTTAACGCACACCAGGCAAAATCCTGCCAGTCTGGTTGCAAAATACTCTGGAATTCCTCCTTATGTGTATCCCTGAGAAGTTAATTGGGGGTGGGGTTATTATAGCCAATTAGGAAAGTGCTGCTCCACATGGGTAGTCTTCAAGGAAAGTTTGCCAGAAATTCTCCAGACAGCTTCTAAGTGCTCTGGAAATGTGAAGAGTGTTAAAAATGTACCCAGTGCCAATATCACATCTTCCCTGCTGAGTGCTTGGAACAAATGTCACCACCTGATATTTGCCAGGAAGCCTTAGGTCAGTTGTGGTTGTAGCAATCCCAGTGCCCAAAACTCCCTCTTTTCTCCATTAAGCTATTTCTTGGTGAGCATGGAAAATGTCCCATGAAGCATATGGGAATTTCAGAAGTCAGTTTTATTTAGAAAACTAGATAGATAAGAACTCAGTTAACTGAGTTTTCCTTAAAAGAGGGTCCAACTCTTTGCAATTGCCTGTGATTTGTGTCCTGCAAATGATGAAACAGAGGAAACAGCACTAATTCATGGATCCAACGGAATGCTGCCAGGAGGTAGTGGCTATTCATGAACAAAAATGTGCTGCTGGAAAGGGAAGGTGTCAAAGGCAAATTAAACTGTAAATCAGAGCAAAAACAAGGCAAAGTCAGCCACGCTGAAAGAAGCAGTTGTTTAGCCTGTGTTGATATATCACTTACAGAAGTCAAAGTTTGCATTGCTTTGGTTGGCTCCAGGCTTGCCCAGGTGTACAGGGGGCTCCCAGCCTGCCCCCAGGGCTCCTGAAGCAGGAGCTGGATGAGGAGGAGGACGGGGAGCACAAGGTCCCAATGCTCCTTGTGAGGAAACACCACAGGGCCACCCATCCCTCCATCCATCCATCCATCCATCCATCCATCCATCCCTCCATCCTTCCCTCCATCCATGCATCCATCCATCCATCCATCCATCCATCCTTCCCTCCATCCATGCATCCATGCATCCATCCATCCATCCATCCATCCATCCATCCATCCATCCATCCTTCCCTCCATCCATGCATCCATGCATCCATCCCTCCATCCATCCATCCATCCATCCATCCATCCATCCATCCATCCATCCATCCATCCCCTCAGACTGCTGAACCCACCCCAGGAATCCTCCTGCCAGGGCAGCACTTCAGCTGTGGCCCAGGAAGAGCCCCTGGCAGCAGGGTGGGGAGCAGCCCTGGGGACCCTGGGGGGACAGAACCTGGGGGTGCCCAAGCCAAGCTCGTGCTCCCAGCTGGAGCCCATCCAAGTCATTGTACAGCACAGCAGGATGGCAGGACAGCAGCTTGTGTGGGAGGTGATGTGATGTGCCATGGCTCTGCCTGCATGGCTCAGCACCAGGAAGGAAAAAAACCTCTAAAACAACCCCTAAAGGTTCTGTTAGAGGAGGAATGTGGGTTTTCTTCTTTAATATTGCTGCTGCTGGGTGGGGATTACACATGACCCAAAGCAGCATGTCCAAGGTAAAGCTGGTTGAGCATTCCCCAGAGAAGGAATTCTGTCGGGTTGCTGTGATGGTTTCATCACTTGCTCTATTTTATGTGACTAGGAGAACATAAAGAATAAAACATAAAGAGCATTCCAGTCAGAATGTTTCAGAAGAACATAATGGTTTGGGTTCCTTTTCTATCAGAAGTGCTTTCCTGCTGCCCACTGGATTTTCCAGAGAAATGTCCCAGACACACAGCTCCATCCCAGGAGCAGGACGAGTCTCACTGTCCCCCCAGGCAGGCCAGCTCCAGGCATGTCCCCGTGCCCAGGCCCCAATTCCTGCTGGGGCTGAGGGCTCTGGTGATGCCGGGTGTAACCCTTGGCCGGATGTGTCTGCACCATCCCTTGCTGGGCCCTTTGTAGCAGTGGCTGCTTCAATGCATTAATCTTCTCCAGCCAACTGTGTCCTGCATCATCAATCTCTCATTAACACGTCCCCTTTCTCCTGAACGTTGGGGTTGTTTCTTTAATACAAGGATTAGTGCAGCTGTGTCTCATCAGACCTCTTCTGTCTTTTTCTGGGACTTTGTAAGGGACCCTGATTAAAGACTCTCTCAGCTGTTGTTCTCCTCTGAATTTTCCTTCTATGTTGCTACTGATTATTAAGAATTTCATTGTTTCCTTTTATAATTGTGTTAGTGCCTGGGCACTTTAAAGGAAAAGAAATTATTTTTTACTGAATCCTTCCTTCCCTCCTCACCACCCCCCCTCACATTTTGGAAATGCACAGCATGGTTTTAGAAGCCTGGCAGACAAAGTGATTCTGGGTTCTCCTCCACAAACATCTGCTGATCTCATTGTTTTCACAGATTAATCCTCCCTAATTGAGCTGTAACTTTGAACAGAGCCTCCATTCACAAAGAATGAGCTGCCCACCTCTCGCTGTGGTGCTTTTTCTATCTGTAGGTAGAAAGACAAGACAAGGCTGCAAAAAGATCATAAGATTAAAGCCATTAGAGTGTCCACTGCTGAATAAACCCACTGGCCAGATGGATGAAATGCAACCTGAAGAAAAGCCATCTAAAAAGGTCTGAAAATTCTCCTATTCTTAGCACAAACTATCCTTAGTTTTATTTTTAACTGCCTTGTTGTCTTAGAGCCTCCACCTGCTGAATACAGTTATCTAATGAGCAGAGGGTAGTGGCCATACAATAGACTTTTAGAGCTATACATTTATTGATATGTACATTTTCCTTAAATGGTATTTTCATATTGGAGCACCCCTCCAAATTCAGAAATTTTGTGCAGTGGTGTTTTTAAAACCTCAGAAGCAGTTTAGGGATCTTTGTCCTTTATACCCACAGAGTATCTGGATTGCTCCTGAGAACCACATAACAAAACTTGCCTTTTTTTTGTGAGCGACTGCTCATAGAATGCAGATATTTTAATTCAATGCCATCACAGAATGCTTTATAACTATAGGAAAGAAAATTAGGAGATATAGTTGTAATACGAACTGCTAACTACTTTCAGCTGGCAGCACTATGTCCTTGCATGAAAAGCATCCTATTACATTTCATGACTGTGCATGAAATGTAAAGCTCATGGCTCCTATAAGAGACAAAAGGTGGGAAAAAAAATAAATACCAAAATGATTTGTGTTGCCACAAGAAATAAGGCTAACATTTGCTTTCCTTGATCCTTCTGCTCCCCTCTCTACAACAAGGTAGAATGCAAAATTTTATTTACTCTTTGAAGATATTTCTATTTGCCCAGCCCCTCAGAAATACCAGATGATTCCTAGAAAAGCATTTTAATTTGATAAACCAAAGAACAGGAGATTGAAAGAGATCATGTGAAGAGGGCTAAAAACAGGGTTCATTTTTATTTCAGGGATGAGAACGTGTTAATGTCAATGAGCAGTTAGCAGTGCATCTGGCCCTATACAGAAATAACAGTTCCACAGAACTCTAGCCAGGAATTTTATCAATTATGTAGGATCTGAACGTGAATGGAAGGCAAGGAACAGATTTTCAGTGCTCTGATGTGCTCACAGTGTAACATCTCACTTGCTACTTTCTTCCACCCTTGTGGCAAAATTTCATCCTCATGGCTGTGAGAAATATCTGAACTTGGGCACCACCTGAAGAGTTCAGCTTCTCCCCACTGACACTATCTGCTCTTTTGGGGGCTTTACCAAAAATGTCCCCAGAAGAGTTTGGCAGCTGTATTGAGCAAGATAATGATTTATGTACTTAACAGGTTAAAAAAGGCCTTTAACACACAAAGTTTTCTTTGGAAATGTCTTCTTTGCATGTGCCAAACAAGTAATTCTCCTTGAAAATGGTCTGTGATGCACCAGTGTTCTGAAACATGTAAAAGAAACTGCCACCAAAACAAGAAATGGTTTATCTGGGAGAGAAGATAGGAGCTGTGATTTGCTGTGTTCCAGGAAACAGTGAGCCAAGAACAAAATGATGCTGGAAAATAATTTTATTCATGGCCCTTCCAACATTCAGCCTCTCTTAGTAACCTGGATTCATATTTTCCTTCATTTTGTACTGAATAATTACCCCGTGGGCCACCTGTTGCCCTTGATGTCAGAGGGAGTGGTGTGCCCAAACTGAGGACAATCTATTGCTCCTCAGATCTACAGCTGGGTTTTTTCCGGCTATTTTTGAGGCCTGGCCATAAATTCATGGAAAAAAAACCCTTGAAATTTACTATCTTGTCCTGAGATACCTGTGAAATGTATGATAGTTTTTACAATTCATAAAGTAAAATCAGGATGATTTACAGCATTCTGCAATGGCTGGTGACAGCCAAGGACACCCGCGGCACGCTGCTCCTGTACCACAGCCCATAAAAAATGCTGCAGGTCCTCCCAGAAAGGGAATCCAGCCCTCCCAGAAAGGGAATCCAGCCCTCCCAACACCCCTGTGGCTGTGGGAGCTGTCCCTGGGAGGCAGGGATGGGGTTTAATACCCATGGTTGCTCCTTTCCCTGCTCCTCACAGCCCCGGGGAGCTGGCAGGCTTTGCACAAGTCAAGCATTTACCTCCTGTTCCCCCTGTCCTCCTGAGGACCTGTTGGAGTCCAGGGTATTCCTCTGGAAACCCTGGACAGTCAGAGACCTGTACAGGGGGGTTTAAAACCTGTACAGGGGGGTCTGAGAAATGTACAGGGGGGTTGCAGACCCTGGCATAGACCCCAGACAGGCAAGGGCCTCGACTGCAGTCCATGGGAAAAGTTGCCAACACTATGGGAAGAATTGCAAACTCTCAAGGGTAATAGAAAGCAGTAATATTTTAACATTAAGGGTTTTAGAATAGGGATGACCAGAGACAAGATGGAGGATTCTGGGCGTTGCCCTGGGGTCTTCTCCTTCTTCTTCGTCTCCATTTTCACCTTGATGATGACATTAAGTAGATTTAGAGGGATTGGGTCAGAGTGAAAAACACCTGTTTAGTGTAGAGTGTAGATATTGGTTCACAACTGTAAATAATGTGCACGTAATTATCTGTATATAAGATAATGAGCACGTAATTGTCTGTATATAAGATAATGAGCACGTAATTATCTGTATATAAGATGACGAGCTGGGGGCAGGCGTTCAGTTGTCACCTGCTGCCCGTGCTGTCCAGACCCTGGCAGAGCTTGGAGAAAAAAGTTTGTGATAAGATAAAATAAACAAGAAGAACATCTAAAGGCTCCTCGTCTTCCCTGCAGGCGGCTCGGGGCTTCCTGAGGACAAAGGGCAAAGAGCACCCTGATCTCGGGGGAGCAGAGAGACCCCCCGAGAAGGACCAACACAGGGACTCACACAACTGGGCTGGAGCTGCAGTGAGATTCCCCTCATGCTGCTCCTGGTAAATCCCAATTCACTGTTTGGTCCAGGAAAAGGGCCCCTGTTAGGAGCAGGAACAATCCCATATTCTCCCATCAATGTCACTGGGGGTTGTAAAATCCCTGCACCTGCTGCCTTCTGCAAGCTGGATTTCTTTCCTGACCTGAGAATGAAGTGCCTGCTCTTTTCCTGCAGAAATAGTTTCTGTGATAGTTTGTTTATTCCATCCAAACCATCACAATTGAGCACCCTCACCTTATTACGTGACCAGGGGAATATGGATGGAATCTCTTTCCATCCTTCCATGGTGCTGTTTCCAGGGCCGTGCAGACATTACCCACACTTCCCAAGCATTCTTCCCAGCCACCAGGAGCAAGGAAGGCTGATCCAGCCAGAGACTGAGTGTGCTCCTCTGTCCATGCAGTGTAGCTGGGAAAGAGGAGCAAAGCAGTGCCATTTTCCCACAGTTTTGGCAATCTGGCTGCCCACAGTGGCAAAGGAGGGAGCTGCAGGGAGTTCTCCTGCCTCCCGAGGGATCCCAGGGGGCCAGGGCTGCTTGCAAGGGTCACACCTGGAGCAATGACCACTCCTATCTTAGGAAAACTATTTTCACCCCCTGTTCACTACACACACCTCCTGCCTGACATATATTATATTATATTATATTATATTATATTATATTATATTATATTATATTATATTATATTAATTATTGGCTGTGCACATCCCAATGTCTTCAGGACCCCACTTTTTCCTCTAAGCAGTGATTTCCAACCTGGTGAAGAAGATGCTACATTTAAATTCCTTAAGGGGAACATTTTTAAAAGGATTTCATTTCAGACACACCCCACAAAATCGTTACAAATAACTTAATGTAGCTTCTAAAGCCAGTGACAAGCCTGTGCTTTGAGAACTGAATTCATGACAGGACCTCAATGAGGTTGAGCTTTCAGCAAACAAATTTGGCGGTGGCAGTCACAGCTGCCCCAGGAGCTACAGGTCACCTCCTCAACCTCACCAGGTGAAGGAACAATTCTTTCTGTTCACTGCCTTCCTTGGCTCGAGGAGGGGAGGATGAAGGGTTTTGAATGATCATCTAAAGTTTATTTTATCCAAGACTGTCACAGCAGCACATTACCTCTACATGCAAAAGCAATTTCCAGTCACAAGACCAGAACTGCCACATCCCTGCCTTAGCTTTACTCCAGACAAAGTGAATTACCCAACATTTCCCCTCTGTTTCTCCATTTGTAAAAAGCTAAAATAAAACAACCCTCACTTGAAGCTTCACTTAAAGCCCTCACTCAAATTAAGCAATGCAAGGGTTAAAGAGATATTTTAGTGAGCTTTGAAAACAATGTCTGACGATCTAATGCTCTCTTTCCTCGACAGATGGCTCAGAAGAAATCTGGGAAGCCTTACCCATGGAAAAAATTGCTAGCCTTAAGAACAATTCATATAACATATCTGAGCACATGGCTGCCTTTCAACACTTCTGCTTAACTGGGAATAAGATTCAAAAGCCACCATCCCCGAGGAGCTCTTCTCTTTGCAAAGATCCCATGTCGCAGCTCTCTTCTCCCTCTCCTCAACGCAGCCTTGCCACGCTGTTTACTGAGCTGAGGGACTGAAATAAAACCAGCGTCTCTATTACCTTATCAAGTGTTGAAATACTGCTCAGTAATTTTACAGATAAGAACTTACCACTATGAATGAAATAACCTCGAAGTGTTATGAGTGTTGGCAGAGTAGATGAAGTTTTTTCAACAAAACTAGCTTGGGGGAAAAAATGGGCGTAAGAAAATGTCTCATTTCACTTGTCAGAAAAAAAAAGGCAAAGTTTTGCAGCTCCCTGAAACTGATATTTAATCAATATTAAATTCAGGTGTACATGTAAATAAAATTATTTCAATATAAACAGCATAAAAATGTTTCCATTCAATCTCTTATTCATTGTTAAATAAAATCCTCTTACAATTTCTCACAGCTCAAAGCACCAATAAGAATGACCATCTGCCCAAGGGTGAAGCATTTGGGTATTTGCAGTAACTCGAGTCTTTTCTTCTAAGTGCCCTCACCCTGAACTTTTCCAGTCACTGCCCTGTGCCCAGGTATGGGGCAGCCTTTCCCCTCCCTCCTTGTGTCCCATACCTCGATCCTTCAATCCCATACAGCTATAGAGCAATCCCATTTTCTACCCATGAACTGACTGCTCTGTCCCTAAGTGCTGTGCTGATCTTTGATGGCCCTGTAGGTGTGGAGTGACCAGCAAAGCCCCAGCACACGCTGTCCCTGGCTGGAAATCACCCCCAGTGTCCCCACACCAGCCCTGGCTGGGCTGGCACCTGCACCCCGGGCCAGCAACCCCTGTGGGGCTGTGCCCCAGGCAGCTGGGGACAGTCTGTGCTGAACACAGCTGCTCCAGCTGCTGATGGGCACACTGAGCTGTGGGGACACTGAGCTGTGGGGACACTGAGCTGTGGGGACATTGTCCTGTGGGCACACTGAGCTGTGGGGACACTGAGCTGTGGGGACGCTGTCCTGTGGGGACACTGCCCTGTGGGGACACTGAGCTGTGG
>VWYO01000895.1:1759-19058 GCA_013400275.1 Rhadina sibilatrix | reverse complement strand
ACACAAAACACCAAACAGAACCCTAGACTTTTCACTTTTGTCTTTATGTAGTATTTCCTACAATATTTATGGGATTTTTCCTAATGCAGCACCATTTTTGCTCCTCAAAAGCAAAATTTTGCAACATATTTTGGAAGACTTTGGTGAAGTAAAGGACTTCACTAACAAAAAAATATACAAAAATCTTTCTGCTTTTGTGAGTCTATATAATTTCTGATGTAGGCCCCAAACTTTCTGGTTCAGTTGAAATAATTAACAGTAACAAAGTTTTATTTGCACATGAAAAACATGTATGATGAGGCACTTTATTCAGCCTCACAGCTAAAAGCACTAGGTTGAACATTAGATCTGATTTCTACATAACCATGGAACTGTGAAGCCAAAAATGTTAAACCCTGCTTAAAAGAAAGAAGGTAGGCCCAGGTTTACAAACCAGAATTTGAAGGTTGCCATAGTCAGTTTTAACAGCACTGACACGGAGTGAATTTAGAAGGGTAAAATGTCTTCTTTTACAGAGATATGTACTACAGCACAAAAAAGAAAAATCATCCCAAATGTAATGATTTCCAGAAAAATCAGACATGCCAAAACAACGCAGATCGTGTGCCTGAGTGAGGAGTGCACTGCAAAACCCTTAATATGACAGTAACACCTATTTTTCAATCATGCTACAAAGTCTCAGGCATGTTGCCATGGCATGAGATGCTCCAGGGACATAAACAGGTTTACCTCTTCATTTCTAGAACTCCTCAATTGTCTGGTCTTTCTTATATTTTACTTTCTCTGTGAAAAATGCATGTTCATTTGTTTCTTAAACTAACTTTCACTTTGATGCCTAAGGAAAACAACATAAACAAGTCAAAGTAACATCTCTGAAAACACCAGCCACTAAAGTTCTGTGCAGTGAAAATAAGGCAGATATTTCAAGGCATGGTCAGCATACAGCCCTTTAGGCAAGATTAATTTTCTCTACAGCTTTCCTTTAAAATAAATAAATGTCCAGCACCATTGCTAGGAGATGAAAAACTCTGGCTGTTTGAGCTGATGTGGAATGGGAATAATGCGCTGCATGGAAAAGAAGTCTTCTGCAAGAACTTCCTAACAGGAGCAATGGCTGGTTTATAGTAACATAAGGTATTTGTTTGCCTGTAGACATTATGTGAGCCAGTAATTTTTGCTGCTTTTTAAATAAGTTCTGGAGATCTCATTCTTGTTTCAAAAATTTATACTCACTCTCACGGCTGAAATTATGTCTTTTCATTAAAATAAAGTTTAAAAAAAACATAATGTACATGAAAGTGTTCAGATAAGGGAACAAGCAGCTTTCTCTGAAATACCATAGGAAGAACTGGAGTACTTGTCATTCTGTTCTATGAACAAACACCTGCTTTACAAACACCTTTGCATCAGCAAAACAAGCAAACACCTTTTCCACTATCCCAGACATCAACTGAGAGTAGAGATGGAGAATGATGTTGAATCAACAGGAATTCAAAAATTGCCAAGAGTCCTCAAAGCTGAACTGTGGTACATTGTGGAGTCTGACCTGGAGCAAAAAAAACTGGCAGTGTTTTGGATTTTTACATAGGCAGACAGAGAAGCCCACCGTGCATAACAGATATTTCTGTCTGGCTTCTAAGACCGAGCTCATGCTTTTCATGTATAAAAAACAACTATATTTCAGCACTGCTCTGTTGGTGACCTCCATGAGACTTTTAATCAAAACTTGCATATAGCTGGGGCTTCAGAGATTATTCGATTTCTTCTCAAGAAAGAGCAAGACAGCTCTTGTTTCAATTAATATTTCAATATCACAGAACACTGCATAATCAAAAAATGAAAGAGGTCCCCGCAATTCCAAAAATTGAACTCAGAAATTAAAATAAAGATTAAAAAGTATCATGAAATCCTTATGTGGCCATACCAGTATAAATACACTTCAAGATACTATAACAACATTTGCTCTTTTATTATTAAATAAAGTATCTTGCAGGCTCATAAAATGCCTGTCAATGCAGACATATTTTGGGCTTCACTCCATTGCTCTGCCCTTCCTCTGCTCTTTCTCTTCTTCTGAGCTTGTCTTACTGAGACACTAGAGGTCAGTCTTCCAAAGAAAACTAACCACTGCTCAGCTTTAAATCCATGAGGAATTGTGGCATGTGGAATTTAATGCATTCGAAAGTGTCACTGGAGATGCAGCGATCACAGAATCATGGAATGTTGCATGTTAGAAGAAACCCACAAAGATCATGGTCCTGCACAAGACCAGTCCCAAGAATCACATGTGCCTGAGAGAATTGTCCAAACATTCATTGGACTCTGGCAGACTTGGTGCTGTGACCGCTTCCCTTTCCTCCACAAAGAACAGAACAATGCTTTGGTTTCTTCGCCTGTTAAATTTAGCACTGTTGCATTTACCAAGAAAACATAATTCATGAACAACCTGATGGCCTTCCTGATGAAAACAGATTAATTTGGGCACAAGGGGAGAGCAATCCATGTCACGTTACCTGAACTTTAGCTCTTTACACTGTCCCCTAAAACAGACACATATCCAAGCCTGTACTTTACATTGGATGCATAGGCAACTACGTGGATTAAAAACTGGTGTAAGGCACCACTGGAAGAAGTTCAGTGTGGGGTCACTGTGTGGTTGGTGTCTGCAGCATGCACCCTGTGAGGACAGACTGAGGTTCCTGGGCTTGTTCAGCTTGAGAGTTGGGTTTGGAAGAAGAACCACATGGAAGAATGTTACAAAAAGCACAGCCAAGCCCTTCACAGCACTGTGAGGGGATAAGGAATAAAAGGTATAAATGGAAACAGGAAGGGATACACCTGGACACAAAAAAAAAACCTTCATCACCTTGGGGCAGTCAAGCAGGGACAGAGGCTGCCCAGGAAAATGCAACCCCTACTAGTAGACATTTTAAAGGTCCAAATTGATAATTCTCTGAGTAGCCTGACTTCTCTGACCAGCTGACCTTGCTGTAGTTTGGAGTAAAGAATAACTAAGGTCCCTTTTTATCTGAATGGCTTTGAGTCTTTTCATTTCAGAATATGCTGTTTAAAAAGTCTGTGAAGGATGTTCCCTTTTTAATCTTTAAGTTTAGCCATGAAATTACATAGTTTCCCAAATAAGGGGCACAAAAATTAGATCTCAGTTTCAGTCCCTACTTTATCATTACTCTGTAACACAATCACTCCTATTTCAGGTTGAAAGGCTTTGTACAAAAGTAAAACCTTCTGAGATAGCACTGACCTGTCCTTCTCATCCCACAGTACAGCCACAAGCACTTTAAGGTGGCAGAAGTTACTTCACCTCAACATGACACAGGAGTTCAAGAGTCCACAGCAGCACTACAGCAGATATCAGGACAGGAGGTGAGGCAAAGCAATAAAACCATTAGAAACTCAATCAGTACAATATTATGGCAACTACCAGAAGAGAACCTGCTGAGGCTCAAGGTGGGAAATCTCTCTTGTGACAAAGTCAATCATTTAGATGTCACACAGCTAAATGCAGGGGAAGGACAACCATGCTAAACCCTGGGATCCTTATTGCCTCCTACCACCTACTAACCAGGCTCGCTTTTATTTTGCTCAGTCTAGTGGAATCACAGCCTAGGGTATTTCCTTTGTTTGCTTATTTTGTTGAATGGCCCTTTTGTCTCAAACCATTCCTTTCTCCCTCCTTCTCCAACCACTCATATTTTCCACGGCTGTTTTCATGCTCAATTAGCTCTCCTTTCTCTCTAGGTAGGCACCACTGCTCTCCTTCAGCCATAACCACTCCCAAATCAGCCACCTCCAGCTCTTGCTAATAACCAGCAGGGACCCACGGGAAGCTGCAGGTGACATCCCACATCTCCTGTGAGCTGCAGAGACGAGCAGCAGGTCTGCTGGCAGCAGTGTGACAGAGCGTGCACTCCCACTGGCTGCCAGAGAGCCATCAGAGCAACTCTGTATTAGTGGCTGCTTCCTAGTGTAAGGTCTGCATTTTTAGTTTCATGACTTGATTAAAATAAAGGTGGAAGGGAGACAAAAATTGGGATAAGGCTAAATGGAACTATTTTCAGGAGCTGCATGCATCTAAATTAGGACATGAGAAAAAGGATGGCAAATGGGTGAATGATATTTTCTCCTCAGCAATACAGAATATCACTGCAACTTCTAGCAAAAAGTAATGAAATGGATAATTCTATCCTCTATACATCAGTGGGGAGGAATCAACACAAATCTGTTGCAGACACAGGAACATACATCACCTAAAGAATTACCTGTTGTTTTATAAGGAATCTGTATTTTTAGAAAAGCAGAAAATCTTTTGGCTTGTTGAGTTTGGGTTTTTTTCCTCCTTTTTAGTGCCTTCTTCCCTCATTTTACAAAAGCTTATTATTTAAACTAGGCATTTGGGATCTGTATTGAGGATCAAAGACATGAAAGCACAGCTTCAGTCAGGCTGAAGTTCCTGAAATTGTCTGCCAAGCTGGATCTTACCAAACCTGTCTGTCACAAGGGACAAAACCAGCATAACTCTGTCTCGGTAAGAAATTGCCTCCATAATCAGTTCCAGCACACACAGGAGGATCATCTAAAGAAGGAAGGCTAAGAAACAGCTGTGGAAGTAGAGGGAAAGGAAGACAGGAAAGAGCTACAAAGGACACTTCCTTCCTCCCTGCATAATTTAAGCCGTGTATTATGAAACACAATGAAGGTCTAATTATGTTAGCTTGCAATGAACACTTAAGTACAATTAGCCACAGTTTCAAGCTGGAGGGAACAATTATTTTTATTGCTGCTAATTAACTTACAGGATGCAGTGTAAGATTTTTTTTTTTCTCCCTAATTCTAACAAAGCAGCCTCAGCCACTTCATTGCTTTCCTCTTTTAATATGGCAGGTTTCAGCCCTGCCTTCTCTGCTGTTCATCAGTCTCATTCCACTTATTTTTTTGCTTTCGTTAATTCTTTGGAATTTTCCAGCTGTGTAATTTCTGTCCATATCACAAATACAGCAAAGCAATATAAAGTGTTTAAGCATTTTGTTAAGGTGTGTAGTCCCACTAACTTCAATGGGTTCCTCAGAGCTGGATTACAGAACATTTCAGCAGATATTTTCTTGAATTTTTTTTATTTCTTTTTTTTCATTTTCACCCTCAGGCATGTAAAAGAATAAAATAAAAAAAAATAAATAAAAATAAATAAAAATAAATAAAAAAAAAACCCTAACTCTTTTTTTTCTTATCTTCAAATTATTTGTGATCTTCCATCCTCCAGTTCTTCTTTCTGATGTCTTCTGACAATCAAGGACAGAGACTAGGGAGTCAGGTCCAGCTTCACAGCTTTGACTTCTTGGTAACATTCCAAAACAATCTGCTATATGATCATCCTGCTAGATGCTATCACCTCCTTATGCCTCTTTGGGGTTGAGTAGGACTGTTCCTAATTCTTGGGAAAATTGATACAAATTTGGCTAGCACATAATTCCCTACAGCTGTATTATTATAACAGAAAATTATAGCCTTTTACCAAACTCAGCACATTCTGATCACTCAGAATGCAGGCAGCTCTACTCAGCACATTTCAACTTGGAAATCCATTCAAAAAGACAAAATTTGCATTTAAAATTGCCCTTTCCTGATTTGTGGCATAATGATAGGCCACAATGGGGGAAAGCTTGCACTCCTCTTGTATTTCACCAAGATTGAATAAACAGAAATATTACGTTGTCCAGAGAGTATTTGTGAGAAACACTAAAATCCCCTGGAGCAGTCATAACCCAGACACAGAGTTAGTACTCTGGCAAGGATAAAGAAGCCCTGGATTTTTAAGAATATATGCCACAGTCTCATATGTTACTCTGCTGTTCAATTCAATTAATGAAACAACACAGCACCAAAAAACAGGAAAGATGTAAACCTCACTGTCTCAATAGTTACACTCTAATAATTTCAGGGTGGAGGGCATTATCTCTCCTTACATTTTCATCTGAAGCACCTGATACAAGCCATTACTGTTGGATATGAACACCAGAACAAATGGACCACAAGGTCAATCCACTACAATGATTCCCAGTGTCTCCTGCTAGTCACTGCCATGTCCTCATCTGTTGCAGCTTCCAGGAAACATCAGGGTCAGAAAAAATGTTCCTCAGAGATGGTTCATAAATCCACAATAAGATACCATGATGTAGCTTAATGTAACACACAAATTTTGTATTTTGAGTTTCTTTCCTGCTGCACCCTCCTACCTTGGCTTATACTTGTTTGGAGTGTTTTTTTCAAACAAGTTTCCCCACACTACTGATAGCAATGAATAAAAAAGCTTCAAAGATCCTGAGAAGGGGGTATTTGACCTCCTCCATGGCAATATGCATGTACACTGAAATAGTTCACAGCACTCAGGCTATTACCAGGTGGGATGCTTTAACATGACAGACATACAGCAGCTCATCTTCTCCTAAAGCAGAGAGAGGAGAAAAGGAACACCATGTTCTGTGAGCACTTTGTGACATCCCTGATTTATGCAAGACACAAGTTAATGAGAAAAGAATACATGGATTCCCCTCATGGAGTCCCAAGCAGCTGCTGTGATATGTCCCTCTTCTTACTTTCCTGCTGCACAAAACAAAACAACACTAGTAACTGAAGATGCCATTGGATTCCCCTATAGCCTCTGAATAATTTTGTGACTTTTTCCTTGACAGGAGGTAAATAAAACTGTGAGGGCCAAACCTATTTCTAGGAAAGAGACCTTTTCTGAGAATTCTTTTTTTCTGTGGATAATTCAGAAACCAGAATCTGTGTATTAAGGTCACCAAATAAATCAACCAAATAAAGAAAATTAAATTATAAGCCATGCTGCTGCAAGTCCTGAAGTGCAATGCAGCACTCTTTGCCCTCAAAGCATTAACACCAACACGCACAAAACAATACAAGCAGAAAAACACTTATTACTCTGGCTGTCTGCCTGAGTGTTACTGTGCTGAAATACAACTCACAAAGCCACGTATTTACCACTCTCATCCTGAAGGGAGGAAGTCTTTCCCCATTTTTGCCACTTCACGCTGCTGGGGGAAGCCACCAGCAATGTCTGGGATAAAGCACAGATACTGTGGTACTTCTACATAGGTACCTCATCCTGCAAGGCACAAGGAATTTCCCCAGGATTTGGAACAAGTTGTTCCTGGCTTCAGCAGTCACAAGATACAGTTGTTTCTGTTTATTGGTATGGCTTGACAGTGTACACCTTCAAAAAGCTCTTGAAAGTTTTTTCTGAAGTCATCAGAACTTCCTCCTCACTCCCAGTGAGTGTGAGGCTGGGATTTAGGCATTGTGAAATTTGAGCACTGTATTTTCACAGAGGACATGGTTTGCTGTTGAACAAATGCCCCATTTTGGCATTCCCCTGCTGGGTCTTTATACCCTCATCTCTTTTAATTAGGCTGTAGGACCCAGCTGAAAGCTGAGCTCTAAATGAATCATACTTTCCAGGGTAAATTGGAGTTGAAAGATTCCCAGCTGCCAGTAGGAAGGCTGGAAGTTGACCACCAGTGATGGGAATGACTGTGACCCAAGTTTTCCCAGATAATTTTGAGCCTCACTCAGATTTTAAGCTTTCCTATTCCCCACCAGCTTTTGCGGGTAATTATAAAGCCTTGTTATAGCCACAACATTTTTTTACACTGCTAATCCATAAAACACTAAAAAGGAGGAATAAAATATTCAAAATTTTTAAGTGTTTTAACACAAAGAATCTCATATACAGTTAATTTAACAATGTCCTTCTAAGTTCCCCTGATAAAACATGACTGAATTTTAACCACNCCCCCAAAAAAAAAATGAGAAAAATAAAAAAAAAAAAAAAAAAAAAAAAAAAAAAAAAAAAAAAAAACCAACAACAAACAAAAAACCTTTTAGTCTTTATTAAGGAAGTCCCTTGCCCTTCACCACAGGATGACTAAAACTAATCCATTTCCTCAGGATCTTACAGCTCTCTCAGATACAAAGACCTTTTAACTTGCCAGGGCAGTGAAAAATCTAAACCTTTTTCCTAGCAAATGACCTAAATAATTCTATTCTCTAAGTTTTGAAAGCCTAACAGTCTCTCCTGATTTCATCTGGTCACAACTTTAAAGTGTCTGAAACATTAAGACTTTTCTGATTCCCACACACAAGAGGGAAAACAGTAAGAGCAAGGTTTAAAGGTGCATCAATGTGCATCTAATTATTTTTGAAACAACTGATGTTTTTCTCGATGAGAATTTCTGTCTGCTCTTTCTCTGAGGAGTTATAAAGGACAGCAAAAGGAATCCAAATCTTTTTGTTCCAGGATAATTATGTCGTAATAATGATGGAAAGGGATTGGTTAAAACTAAGGGAAAGGTTAACTTATTTTAGTATGTCCATGTCTTCAAATTGCCTTAAACCAAGACCCAGAACCATTCCTCAGGCTTACCTCCTTCAGATACATTTTCTGCTGCCCAGGAAGACAGAACACATCTCACACAACCACATTTTATTGGCCTTTCACATCCTCCAAGGTCAGCAAAGCCTTCTCCAAGAAGGCAAAATCATACAGCTCAGTTAAGGAAAAAAAATTAATCCAAGATACTGAAAATGTCCATTTCCATTTATCTATTGGTAAACACAGTAATATTAAAGAGGCATAGCATACAGATATTTTGTTTCAGCCATTATTAGACCTGAAAATCACAGTGGTTATTTGGTTTCCAAGGACTACGACTGGGCTACGAGCCAAGTTGTCAGACTGCCAGATTCATTTGCACCCTACTGGAATGGTGCTTTTTAGAGGCTAAAAAGCTACATTTACTACTAAATCGACAGAGCCCTGCTAAATTACAACAGCAAGGAATGCAGCACAAATCCTCAATGAATTGGATTTGGCTCAAGTCACAGAGCTGACAGCCTCTGTCTCTCAAGTCACCTTTCAGCAGATAAGCAAGCAGGCAATGACAGCAGCATCCCAGCTCTCCTGTGCCAGGAGGTAAGGAGCACCAAGAGGGAAAGGAGGCTTTAAAAACCTACCAGGCCAACCTTAGGCACAAGAAATTCAGCTGAGCCTGGTGTGCTTGGCATCAAGGATGTCTTGTTACTCAGTAAATCAGAAACAGCTGCTCACTTCTGACCATGTCCTCTCCCCTTGCATGACCAGCAGCTGGTTATATCCTCCCTATCTCAGGAGAAGGCAAACTCATCCTGCATCTTACAAAGTGATATTAAAACCTACTGAATAAAGCATTAAGTCTTATTTATCTTTACTTTGTAACTGCCAGAGGGTTTCACTTGTATTATGGTCAGCCAGGACCATCTTTCTTGATAAAGTAAGTCCTGAGAAAACTTTTCTCTTCAAACTATGAATCTTGCAGGTGTTATCAGCTAAGAGTTAGTTAATTGTTGCAAATTGCAGCCAAAGTCAGTCTGTACTTGAATCCAGTTGGCCAAGACAGGCTTCCCAGACATGACTCCAAGCTCTTTGGGATGGATCTGCCTACCATGGAGAGAAAAGCACTGGATCAGCACTGGTGTAGAACATTGCCCTCAAGACAGCAGAAGGAGCCACACTGAACCTTCCAGCTACTGAGTAATTTTCACCTAAATATTGCAGAGTTTCCCAAAGCTGTAAAGTCTTCTCCACCACCTGCACCAATCCACATCAGTGTTCAGTGCAACAGACACATCTTTGCCTGTCTGGGTTTTCAAATTGACCCCTGAATGGATGGGAAGAATGTCATAGCACTAAAGTTGGCTTAGACTGGGACCATTCCTGCTCAGCTCTTCCACATGCAAATGAAAAACACAGAGTGCACTTGTCCCTGGTGACTTCATGGTCACCACACAGCCCCACTGAGAGCTTGGAGGCTGCTGCCACTCTTACCATTGTTGAGGTCAATCTTGTGAGTTTGCCCTCTGATTTCAGAAAATGCCAAGTTATCAGCCCTTCAGACTACTTGGAATAAATCAGAGGACCCTGCCTGCGGTGCAGTAGGGAACTCTGGCACAAAATGCTCTGCTGGCAGGACTCCAGAGACAGCAACCTCTGATAGAAGGTGGGTTATGAAGAGCATGAGCATAAAAACTAAACCTCCTTCAAAGCTTCAGAAGAGGCCCTTTGCCTCTCAGCTCTCAAAGGTGAGATTAATTTCACTTGTGATTGAAGACTGATGGTATGCTTTAGCAGCCAGTGATCTCCGAGCAAAATAAAAACTGATTAGAAATCAAGAGCTGGGAACTGGGTTGAAGTTAATGAAGTCAATTTATCACAGATCCTGTTACAAGTGAAAATAACAGTGTGTGTCTCATGAAAGTCTGGGATAATGATTTCTCTGGCCCCAGTCAGCGCTTCTAGAGAAAACAGCAAAATTAGTGGTCAAGGAAATTAAATGTACACAGTGATTTATATGCAGCCCTGGGTATTATCAGTTAAATTAGCAAAATTAGCTCCAGATATTATTTCTGCTTCTTAGGTAAATTATTTGAAGCAAATGTCAGGAAAAACATAATTTCTGTATTAACTGAAAGGGGCCTGAGTGAGAATGCATTTCCAGGGGTGTAAACTTTTGGGGAAAAAAATTGCAAAGAGAGATTCATGTATCATGATGGAAAAGTAAGGAAAAAGGTCTAAAGAAAATAGCAGTTTTCATCATTAAGGATTTGTTAGAGAATTAAGTAGATCATTCATTCTATAGGTTAAAGTGCCTGAAGGAAACAGTGTAATACCGAAGGTAGAAAAATTGGGAAAAAAAATAAAACATTTTATTTGTAGAAATCATAAAAACCTAAGGGCCTCTAAGTGGTTTGCAAGTACCATAAAAAAAGTGGTTCTGCTCTTTTCATTTTCAGGTGGAAGCAGTTGTGAGCAGACTGTGATCAATTGGTGCTGGATAGTAGAGAGAAACAGGAGTGGGAAGCATCAGCTGAGTTAACTCCTTTCCATTTTCCCATTCCAACTTTTTTTTTCCTTTATCCTCATCCAGCCAACTCTCCCAAATAATCATCCAACACAAGTTTTCTTTCTAAGGTGTGTAAGAATAAACCCATCTACTCAAACATCAGTAGCATATCTTCAGCTGTGTGTACAACTGAATGTTTTACATCCAGATGCTGCATTAAGGGAGAATTATTATATTTCATAAGAAATGTCCTGAACTTCACATCTCAAAAGTGCTGCTCTATTAAAGACAGGAATGTTCTCCAACTCCTTGAATGCATCTTGAAAAATTATTCTCTCTAAGAACCAGAAAAGCATACTTAGGGGTTTTGACATTCACAGAGATGCTGAACATGGAGTTAGGCCTTGTTTTAACCAGTTCTGAGAAATTCCTTGGTTTCAAGCACCAACCACAGCAAACAGCACAGAATAAAAGTCAAATACTGTGCATGCAAAGGAGCTGACATCACAGGTGAGCAGAATAATGCATGTTCCCCATGCTGTGGGAGAAGTGAGCAAGAGCTGGATTGAGATAACACCTCCTGATTTCACTCTATTATTTCCAACTGGTAACAGGTACTACCAGCAGTGGTGATGGGAAAGCACCACCTTTGGGAGATGCCTACAACATTAAGGGACTGAAGGGGAAAACAGACCTTGCTGCTTATTTTATCCCCACTCTTGCTGTATCACACGCTGCTTCTTTTTTCCTGACATGACATTACCCACCAGAAAGCACATGGCTGAAAGATCCAGTGAGCATTTTAGGAAAAGGAGCCCAGTATAGCCAATGACAGAGGTACTCTCAAACCAGCAGGTAACTTGGAGCTCTCCATTCTTTATAGAAGAGTCCCTTCACAGGAGGGGGCTCTGACATGAAAAAGTCTCAGAAAAAAAGGGAGGAGATAGTACTTCCACAGTTTATAGTAAGGATAAAAGGCAGGAACCTGCTATTTTTTTAGGGTTTAAAAGTGGGTGGAAAAATAAAAGGTCTTTTTTTTTTTTTTAACCATCCAGAAAGCAAACTTTATTGAACAAAGACATTAGGACTGCAGTTCAAAGTCATTGCATCTGCCCATCCTCCTGCATCCAGCACTGTGGTTAAAGGTTCCTGCTGACACTTACACAGCTGCAGCCCAGTGCTAATTCTGCTGCAATAGTATCTGGCCCAAGCAATCAATTTTCTACCCTTCATTCTCTCACTACCTGTTCCTCTATCTTCCCTTCCTTGTGGTCCTGGACTGTGCTTTCTGCACTGAGGCATCTTTTCTGAGGCCCATCACAGATCACCTTTTGCCACAGACAACTCACATTAATATTCCTCTCCCATGACCCCTTTGGAAAGAATTACTGATTTTGGTGGATCATCATTTTAAGAGTTTTGTGTTATCTAGCTTGTCTCCCGCAGCTGCATCACTGTTTTTGGAAGTATCCCTTTCCATATCCCTCAGCCTTCCCTTTCTGTCACATATCAGCCTTTTTTAAAGGCCCCAAAACACTTCTAGCCCATATCTCACACTGAAATAGCTGCTATATATCTATGTATCTATATATACAGACAACATGCAAAAGAAGCCATATAGCCACAAGTTTATTCCCATTTTCCTGTGGGACAAATAATCATTCTGGGGATCTAATTTCCAAGTCAAAAAGACTCCAATTTAGAAATGTAAGAATACGGAATACGCAGTGATTCTGCAGAATTGCAGCTTTGAACTGCTTCCTGCAGATCAGGCAGAATCACTAATATCCAATGTCATTTGCTGGAAGTGTGGCAACTCAAGCACAGCCCATTTGTAATTACAAAGCTTGTTCTGTCAGGGAGAAGAAGAACATTTGATACACACATCACTATCCCCTCTTACAAAAATTACCCCTTACTCATCCATGAATGAAATGGGAGTTTTGCCTCAGCTGAGAGTGCCCAGTTCAGATGCCAGGAAGTACCTCCTATCTCTCTATCAGTGAAAGCACATCCTTCAGGCCATGCTCTAGCTACCTGTAAAAATAGGCTCTTACTTATGCAGTGCTTCAATTGAACTTCCAGTATCAGTGTCGGGCTCTACCATAAGGGAATGAATAATAATGATTGCTTCTAATAATTGCTTCTCTTCTCTCTGTCTAGAGCAAAGTGTTCAGCTCTGTCATATGATGGGAAACTGGGCAGCAAAACACCACAGATCTATTACAAATAGATAAAATTCTCTGGATTACAGTTAGTAAATTCCCTTCTACAGGGTGGAAGGTGAACTCCTAGAAATTTTTATAACCATCCAGACTATCAACATATCCAAGCACACAAGTTTGTTGTGCTAAAGGACCAATTGCCACAACCATCCTGGCATATTGGGGTTCCCAGTACCTGTGAGGGTCCACCCCTTGCAGAGAAATGGCTTAAAATAATTAGCGAGACGGCATGGTCGAGTATGTCTTGAAAAATCAAAAGGTTTAATAAAAGAAAGAAAATAATACAAAACAAAGAACAAAGCTGAGCACAGTAGGGGCAGGTCCCATATACCTGCTACAAACACCTCGAGAATGCATCAAGCATCTTTGTTCTCTCTCTTTTCTCTTTAAGAATCGAGGAGTGTTCCAGTGGCAGACTGCCAATAGAAAAAGGTACAGGATTTGAAGAACAGCAACAAGGTCCAACAGGTGCTTTTCTCTTAGCACTGAGCCAATTACTGTCAGGACAGCAAAGAAGTTTCTGGGTCCTTTACCTTATAAGAAATACAAGGAGTGAGTCTCAAACCTTTCCCTATATGGAAAACATCTGCTTGGGTGTGGGGTACATTCCTACACTGGCAGTGCTCTTTTATCAAGGCACTATGGAAATATTCTCAGTGTCTTCATATCTGCACCCTTAGGACTCCCAATTTAAAATGTTTACCAGTGTGAGATTTTTTTGGACCCTTTTTCAAATATCAAGAGCTTGTTTGGTCCATCTCTAGGTAACAGATTATTTAGGTTAAGAGTCCTTTATGTGGAACTAGGTTATCACCATAAGTCACCAAAATAGCAGCACTCCAGAGGAATAAGAACTAAAAAGATGAAAGTTTGGACTTGTCAGAGCAGATAATTCTCATCTTTTAAGTCTAGATATGACTCATTACCAGAAAAGGTAAAATGAGGGAAATCATGTCCTCTCTGAATATACCTTGTGTCTAGGGTTTTGAGACATCTGTAAGGATGCAGCACAGATTATGCTCAAGCATTCATAAAATCCTTCCTCCATAAAAGCACATTGCCACCACCAGCATGACAAGAAAAGTGTTTCTGAGCAAAGACAGAAGAATGGAGAGTTAAACCAAGAGAACATCAACAGACCCGAACTCCAAAGAAATGTCTTGCATTTCACATAAACAAGAAGGAAATAGTAACCACTGTAAAGGAACCAGGGAGAGATTTTAAGATACCCCCAAGAGTAATGGGCAGACATTCTTACTCTGACATTTCAGGTTTTGCTAGTATGAACATTGCTTGCCTCCCCACATCAAAACACACATTTTTGAATTTGTGACCTTCTTCAAGCCATTTACAGAGAGTGTGATTGAACCAACAGCTCTAACCAAGATCTAGATGCACAGCCCCACACTCTTTCCCTTCAGAATCTTCCCAACTGGTCAGGAGATCCTCTGGCCACACTCAAACTGATATTACATCCAGTGCTGCCAAAGGAAACTTCCACTTGTGCTCCCAACCCACTTCTGGCACAAATTAAAGCTTGAACAGCTGTTCAGCAGCTCTGAAAATAGCAAGAGAATGAATTGGTTGAAAGCTTCGTATTATTCTACTCCTAAAGACAAGCAAGAGCAGGGCACTGCATCATTTCTTGCACATAGAATCTCAGAGCATCCACAGCAGAGGCCACTCCATGATAAACTACAGTTCAGAGGAGATGAGGGCCAGGAAGAACAGCCCAACCAAGATTTAGCCTCCCATAAACACATGAAAAAATACTTTATCACCTCCATCTGTTAACAAAAACACAATTAATAGCTATTTCTTTGTTTCCTTGATATTAACTAGAGAAATGAAATGCCTATTGTACCAAGAGTTCTCACACTTCTGTGCCTCCTGTATTTCTTTTTGAGATGTGCTGGTTCATTTGCTAATGCTAAAGGCTGACAAAGGTTTCTAAGTGATGGATAAAGATGGATAATGTCTTTCTCTTTGATAGAAAGACACTTCCATTGGAGCACCATTATTCTCTAAAGGCATTTGTTGTCGTGGGGCCTTTTTTATCAGTATAAAAATCCAAGTTGCAAAGATTGCATTTGGGATACTCAACCCTCCCTCTTATGTCTTTACTAATTTCAACCAATAATAGTATAGTAAAACAGTATAATAGGATAATAACATGTACTGTGAAATGAAGCAGAGAAATAGCTCAGAAAGGACTGAACCAGATTTTCATTTGACCTTCAAGATGACTATAAAATATGGAATAAAAGGTGTGTATGTTCTGTACATCACATTTTAACAGCTCATTTTAAAGATCTCAAATGAAATAGTTCGCCCTGTGACACAGGCTCCAGTGCACAAGAGACAGAATTACAAACAGATTAGCAAGTCTAAGTATTAACTAGACATGCAAAGCTGCCATTTCATCATACAAGCAGACAGTCAAAAGCTGACAAAATCAGCTTAAAAACAATCCAACTCCTGACTATAGGCTAGGAGTTCCTGTCAACCCCACTCCCCAGCTAGAAAGTGATTGTACTTTAACCTATTCATTCAAAGTTGTCCAGTTTATCTCAGTCCAATTTTGTATCTAATGATTTTTTGCCTGTTGCTGTTTAACTTTTTTGTAAACTGGGCTCTTTTTTCACTTTAATCTATTCATATTTGTTTCTCTTTATTGGTGGAAAGGGATTGGTTAAAACTAAGGGGAGGTGACTGATTTCAGAGTGTATCCCTTAAACTGTCTTAAACTAAGACACTTGCCTTCTAAATATATGTAATATACCTGCTTTTAAAATATAATCACCAATCAGCAAGAAGCTGAGAGAAATTGTTCCAGGATCAAATCATTTGTCTTGACAGCAAAAGTCTGCATACACAAGTGTGCTATTCTAAAGTTCTCATTTTTCAGTTAGCTGACCTTTTTGTTTTGCAATTTAGTTCATTCTCCCTCCCCTTCTTCTTTCTTCCTTTTTGTTTTACCCCACACCTGAGCATCCTGGATCCCAATCCCCACCAGCAGCACCATTCTCCATGTAGATATTCACCTTCCTCCTGTTTGCTATTCATTAGCAGCACACAGAGATGTCTGTGCCTTTTGACTTCTAAGTTTTGTTGGGTTTATTTTTTAAAGTTCTGTTTTGTGAAACATAGAGTCTGGAGTAAAAAGGATTCATCATAGTTATCGTTATTCCACATTTATCTACAGTGAACTATCTTTCTTATCTGTTATGCTTTAAATGATCTAAAGCCTCCTATCTGCTCTGTTCCCTCTTCATTACCTGCTGTTCCTGTCTCATCCATTTCTTACCAGCACTGTCTTTGTTCTCCTTCTTTCATTCTCTGAGCCACATGTCAATGCTGCTCACCATGATCAAGAGTTTCACAATGAGGGGCCACACAAATTATTTTCTAAAGGTGATAATGATCACAAAAACTGATTTTATGCTGCACATCTGGATACTGTTGTTATTCAAACTGAAGTAATCACTCCAGCTGCCCCCTTACCTTCCAAGTTTTTCTCCAAAAACACTCAGAAAACAACATTGCTAGACTATAAACAATGATAAAGACTTGACTTTCATCCATCCCCACTATCATCTTTTACTTCCATATTCACTGCTGCACACACTTGACCCTGTGACTTTTTTATTTCACATGTTGCATAGTAGACATGCATTAGACTGATACACATTTCTCCATAGCCCTGACATCATCTATTAGCAGTGGCTGAATTACTCTTGGCACACATTTTTTAGCCTTCTAGAAGATACTGCATAAACTGCATTCTTAGACAGCATTCAGCAAAGTTATTGCTGGGGGAAGTGACTCAACTACTCAAGTTATGCTCCATCAATTTCTGCTATTTCATAGCATGGACTGCATGCAGCTGATCAGTCATCAGGTAGCTACAGATGGCTTTTAGACACCAAACAGAGCCAACCTGCCTCTCAACAACTCTGGAACAGGAATTTCTTCCTCAGGGTGTTACTACTAGGAAATATTTCAGTGCTCCCTTTCTACTTTTGTGTACAGCTCTGGATGAAATATATGTGTGAAATACAGCCAAACCCACAAGAGGAAAAGCATCAAGAATATGGCACAGGCAACCCTGTCCTAGAAAAAAAAAAAAAAAAAAAAAAAAAACACACAACCACACACCTC
>VWYO01000894.1:121709-134162 GCA_013400275.1 Rhadina sibilatrix | reverse complement strand
CTCCTTCAGTGAGGCTTCCTGCCGGGGCAGCAGGGATGCTNCAGTGAGGCTTCCTGCCGGGGCAGCAGGGATGCTTTTTTTCGGTCGGCTTTTCTGCTCCCCCTCGATCCCTCTTTCCACTGCCTGCAGTATCTGAGGAATCCGAGGATCCAGTCCCTGTCTCCGGGCGCCACCTGCAGAAGAATTAGGAATGGGACATCACTCCATGGTCAATATGATCAAAGTGAGCCATTTATTGCAAAGTGACAGTACCTTTTACACAGTTTTCAGCTGCTATCACGCGTTACATGCTGCTTTGCCGTTGGATATACCCTAAAAGCACACGTTAGCCTTTTAGCCCAGATTGGTTGATGGGTTTTGCACACACAGCAGGTTTATGCAGTCCTTCTTTTGGCTTCTCTCCGATTCTCACACTCTGAAGCTTGTTAGCATCCTTTGTTCTTCTTCTGTTAGCATCCTTTGTTCTGTCATCCCTTGTTCCTTCTTGTACGTGGCTTTGCTGCCCTTGAATGGTTACAGGCCTTATTTATCCAGATAAGCTGGATTGCTCACATGTCCCCATTTCTGGAGGAACCCATCCTCCACACTGCTCTTTAGTTGTACTCGTGCTGTTAAGGGAGAGAGGGTGAGGTAGGGTGTCTTTGTCTTAAATACAGTGCAAAATTTAATTAGTTAGTAAATGCCTATAGAAAGCTCTGTTCAGCTTTGGATAATTGCTGTTTGCTGATTACAAATCTAGCTTAGGTAAAGTGAGCTCAAATGTTTCCACATTAAATTGTTCTCAGTTCTAGGATTCCTTTATAATAATGTTGTTTATTTTAAAGAGTGATAGGTGTATTTCCCTGCAAGTAAAGAAAAAGTTGTTTTGACAGTACTTGAAAGAGAAGAAAATTGTTTAAATATGTAATGACCTGTTGATGGTGCTTGTTTGAATTATGATGGTATAAAAAGAAGATTGTTTTTCAGGCCATGTGGACTTTACAGTGGAAGTTGAACGTTGTTTGAGAGTCCTGGATGGAGCAGTAGCAGTATTTGATGCTTCAGCTGGTGTTGAGGTAAAATCAGCTGTAAGATTTCTTTTGTGTGTGTGTGCAGTCTGTCATGGGAAAGAGGAGAAATTTTCTTTGTGTTTGATTGGTTTGTCAGTTCCCAGGAAAGATGAGACCCTTGTGCCCAGTTCAGTCAGTCAGTGTCTCATTGTGGGGACCCAGGGACCCTTCACTGAACAGACCACGGGATCAGAATGTGGTTCAGCTGCCTTCTTCAGGGTCATATGCAGACAGAAGGACGCTCTCCTGAGGGGTCCTTAATTGTTCTCTTGGCCTCTGGAAAGATCCAGGGATACATGCCAACAGCCTAAGAGAGACCCTGGGCCTCCACAGTGCAGTATGTTACCTGCTGCCAGCAACTGTTAGCACTCTAAAGGACTCAGACTTAACAGTTTATGGAATAACACTCCTCACTAATGTAATTGAAAACTGTGGCAGTTTAAGGTTTGAAGACTTCTGGTGGTGGCATCTGGCTGCAAAAATGTCTTCAAAGCAGTATGCTAACCAGCTCTAATACCTAACCAAAGTTAGCTTGATGTAGTCATTCAGCATTGATAGAGTACAGTTCTTACCCAATAGATGTCGCTGTGGGAATGAAGACAAGTTCAGCCTCTTGTCTGATCCTAGAAGTTCCCAGAAGTATCTAACTTCTCTCCATATTTAATTTACTTTTATACTATTTTTGTGCTTAGGTGGAGCCTGAGTGACTAGTCATGCATCATGTTCACTGGGGGGTGGTTGTATCTTGTACATGGGTAATATGAGTGTTACATCTGAGGTCACCTTTAAGATAGAGGTGTAAGTCTGTGATCTTGCCACGGCTGCTGGTTCAACAGCAAGAAATCTTGTTTTCTTCTTCTTTGGTTGACAGGTGCTATTGTGGCTTATCAGCTACAAGGTACCCCTGAGTTCCCCCTCTTGCAAGGATTTCAACAGAGCCTGGACTGAGTGTCTCCACTCTGCTCCAGCCTCCATTTAGTCCCCCTCAGCAAGTATTGTGTGTGGGAAGTCAGGCATGCTGACCACATCCTATCTGGGGAGTAGCAACTACATTTTACCCTGTAATTTCCACAGTTACAAATTCTGTTAGAGGGTGAATGTACCTTCCCAGTTTTCTCTGATTTTACCTCCAGTCACTCTCGGTTATTTTCCCACCATGTCTAATGATTTAAATCACACTGAAATAATGTACAGAGATTTTTTTTCTCTGTATTATCTCTCTCACTGCCTTTATCAGCTTCAGGAAGCTGGGCATTTAATTTTAAATCCTGTAGTGCACAGGAATTTCCATGGTAATGAGCAGTAAATAAGCAGTAACGTTATAAGTTCAGGATGTTTTTGTTGTTTTGTTGCTGTCTTTTACAAATATTGATTGAGGTAAATGCTTCTGACTAGCTCCACAAGTGGAATAAAATTAATACCTGTCAGTTTCTGATTTTCAGGTTTCACAAAGAAAGTAGGTAATTTTCAGCAGGTTTTCTCCCTCCCCAGTGGTTTTTTTAACAGAATGCAGAAAAGATGGAAGCAAGCTAGAACTGGACTTTTATAACATGAGATGTTTCAGTAGTTCAATCCTGTAGAAAAGTTACATGTGAAATCCCTCTTGCATGGGATGTACCTTTTTCCCACAATGAGGAATGAGAAAACTCTTAATCACTGTAAGTCACATTATTTGACTTGCTACTGGAAGAGTTTAGATGCCATTAAATATGAACCTGAACTGAGCAATAGCCTCCACCCCCAACAACAAAACAATTAGATCTTCTTGTTTTTTTTCTAAAACTGTGTAGTAAATTCTTGCATTATTCCATGTAGTGGTGAGAGACTATTACTGAATCTGAACCGATGTTTTCTATATACCTGCTTTAATTTTCAAATAAAAATACATATGATAAATGGCTCAGCAGTGCACAAACTACTGTTAAAACCACAGTAGTTTTTAGTGTTGTTATTTGTAGCCACAGAAATGCTTGCCTGTGTGTGCCTGAGTAATTTGGCAGTAAAGCATGAAGTTGCCATATTACGGAATTTTCCCTATAGATGCCCCCCATAATGCTCAGTTTCTCTTCACATTCCCTTGGCGCTATGCCTGCATGCCCTTAGAGCAGGAAAGGGAATGACAACAGCTGAGAGACAAGATAAGAGAAAGCTGCTCGTGGAGTTCATCTGTGATGCTAGATACAGAATTGTCACAGTACAGAGCACAGTTCCCTCCTACTCTGAACTCAGACCTTCAGTGGTGTTGGAGAGTTCAGCTGTTGACACTAATATTTCCAATTTGTCTTTTGTTCTAGGCACAAACTCTGACAGTCTGGAGACAAGCAGACAAATACCAGATACCACGGATTTGCTTTTTAAACAAGATGGACAAAAGCAGGGCAAGGTATTTAGGCCGTTATTTTAATAATTGCTAAAAAGCTTATAAGAGAGTGTCTAGCATTTTCCAGTTAAGCATGGAGTGATGCCTTGGGAAGGCTGACCTGAAACAGAGACTGGCAGAGCTAGAGAATAAAGTAGATATTTTTTGAAGGCCTTTAGGATACAGCTTGGGCAGCACAGGAGCCTGACCAGACTACACCCAAGGTGGGCTAAGAATGGTCACAAAATGGATGACCAGTCACGAGGTCCTGTACTTTTATGAGTTTTTGTCCATTTGCATTTTGTCCATTTAATTGTCCAATTACAGCTTCAGGTTGTGACGTCCCATCCTTTTTTGTTTTCCTTCTTCAGTACACTGTTGTTTAAGCTTTGAGGCCTGAAAGTTGTACTTGGTCTTCAGCAGGAAAAGGATTTGTTGTCTCCCTGCTCGGTGAAGGGAGCTTACTAGCGCTTAATATGAGGCAGCACAGAATATGAAAATCATGAAAGCTAAAATTAAAGCATCAAGAGCTACCAGTTAATGTCAATACTGATTTTATGCTCCTTTGATTATGCAAATGCATGTTTTTCTGTAATTATAGGAGTAATTTCTGCAGTAAATAGGGAATGGTGAGTCCATTTTATACTGATATCATAAAGTTTTGTGTAACTTCTGTCTGTTATTCTTCTGTAGTTTTACATATGCTGTTGAGAGCATCAAACAAAAGTTGAAGACAAAACCTTTACTATTACAGGTAAGCTTAGAAATTAAATGCTTGTTTCCTTTCTTTTGAATGAACTCCTTGGTTAATTTTTTGCAGCTGTCTAAAGTCTCCGTTCTATTTGCAGTTGCCCATTGGGGAAGCCAAGACCTTCAGAGGACTGGTTGATGTTGTGACTAAGGAGCAAATAATGTGGAAATCTACTTCTGATTTGGATGATGGAAAAAATTTTGAGCGAAAGCGGCTGTTGGAGAGTGATGATCCAAACCTGTTCCAAGAAGTCCAGGATGCAAGAAATACCTTAATAGAACAAGTAAAGTTCTAAAGTAAATACGTAATATATTTAAAACCATTACTCAGAGCTGTAGGAAAAATAGGCTGAAAGGGGCCTCTGGAGGTGTCTGGTTAAGTGATCTGCTTAAAGTAGGGCTGACTTCAGCTTTAGGTCGAATTGTTCAGGCTTGTTCAGTTGAGTTTTCAAGTCAAAGGACAGTGATCCTCTGTAGGCAGCCTGTCCCGGTGTTTGGTCATCATTTAGTCCAATAGGTAAAGTCCAATGGGATTTTGCCATGTCACAAGCTGGGACAGCCACGCTGGTGCTTTCCTTGTGTACCTCTGAGGAGAATCTGGTTCTGTTTTCCCTGAAGCAGGGCCACTACCACTATTTCAAATAGTAAGAGACAGTATCTGCATCTTGCTTTAGCCTCTCGAAGCCAGACAAACCCATCCCACTGGGCCTCCAGGTGTGCTCCAGCCCCATTAGTGGTTTCCCAATGGAGCTCCTACAATTTGTCAGTCTCTTTTGTGCTGGGGAAGCTAAAAGCAGACAGTGTTTGTACTGTCTTAGATGCCGAAATATATTTGGTACATTCACACGAAATTTGACAGATGTGACTTGAAACCTGTGGGGTATCCATACTCTCCTGAAGCTGGATGGGATGTTGCAGCCTGGTCAAAATGGCATTAATGCTGCGTTAGAAGCAGCTCAATCCAATCATAAATTGATCCTTTTTGTTGGAAGGGCTGCCTTCCACACAACTTTGAGTAGCATTGTGCAAGTGCATAAACAGATGATGCTAGCCTTCCGTTTCCTTTGAAATTGGAGAGGTTTGTTTTACATTGCCCTGAGGTCAGTAGAACATATGCACAATCTGGTTTTCAAACTTAGTAGGTTTTAAATGGCAGTGTTAATACCCAGCCTTTTATCTTAAGAAGTATATTGTCAGATAGAAAGGTTTGTAAGAACAGTGTTAGTTTTTCCCCTTTTTTTTTTTTGGGCCCTTCCTGAAGGAGGAAGAGGTGGACCAATAGTGTGATAATTGAGGTAACCTTATGTTTGTAAAATATTTTTCAAAAAGCTTTCTATGCTGTTAATATTCCTTATCAGAAACGCTTTAAAATGTCGCATTTTGAATACTGGCCCTTTTGCACACTTTACTTTCACTTAATTAAACTATTTCCTTTATTGCTCATGTTTTAACTACTAGCTTGATAAGACTTCTAATTGCTTATCAAGGGTTTATTTCAGAATTTGGCCAATTGGTGTTGTAACCAATAGAGGGGGCAAAGTGCTTTCCTGTGCTTGGGTATCCTGAGGCTGTGACAATGCAGGGATGTATGTGAGACAGATACTTAAAGAGTTAAGCTGCATGTCAAGCTAACTGGTACAATTTGAAAACAGAGACATGCTCTTGGACCTATAAACCCTTGACATGAAGAGGGCCAGAATACCCTGATGCTTGTCTGTTTTTTCCAGCTCTGTATCTGTTGGCTTGCAAAGGTTGCTTGCTGCTTACTTCAGACTTCCCCGTGTTTGCAGGACTGAAGTACATCAGTTAAACCCTGCGTGGCTTTCACTGTATGGAGGGGTTTTTCCCATTTCACGGGAAAGCATTCTCTCTTCCACTGACGTTTTGTTTGACAGCAGCTTTATAAGTGGGGTTTCTTTTCCCCATCCATTCTTGAAGCCTTCATTTCCGTAATTTTATATGATTTGAATTTATAATTGCTGATATCTTTAAAGGCTTTGTTCCTGCTCTGTTTAGCTATATATCCTAAGTAAGATATGTAACTTTTCTATGAAACTGCTGTATGCCAAATAATAAAGAGCTATCCTGTTGAAGGTTGCAGATCTGGATGATGAATTTGCTGAACTGGTTCTAGGAGAAAATGATGAAAATTTTGACTCAATACCAGCTGACAAGGTATTTTTTACATTTACAAGTGTTTACTAGCTCTTTTGCAGGGTTTGGGTTATTCTTCCTTTGACACATGCAAATTATGATTTTGCAGATTTTTCAAATTTTTCAATAAAAAGAGAGATCATACCATCTTATATTGTAGTGTGACGTTGGAATAGAATATATTTGGATTCTTAGGCATGCTAGGCATAATTTCAAAAGTTGAGTACATTTATTCAGGAAGGTGAGGTTTTCTTTTTTTTGAAAGTTGGACTGCTGCGTAAGAGTTTAGAGAAAGGTGAGTGGAACTTGCAGTAGACTCAATGCAGTTTGTGACTGAGCTGATGATTCTCACTAACAAAAATAGCATCTCAGCTACTTTGAAATGGTTGGATCTTTGGACGCTGCATGTTGAAAGCAGTGAGTTAAAACATACTGAATTAAAAGGACTTAGAACAAGAACAGCAGCAGATCTGTGTGAAATGTTTAGAAATCTTAAAACTAGTGTCTTCTGTTTTAGTCTCTAAGTGTTTTGGTTTATGGTTTGGAGCTTGCTAAAAGCAGTGAAAGGAGTTTGGATGAGTGATGTTGTCTTTACAAACATACTTTTTAGCTTTTTGGGTATTGGTTAGCAGTATCTGATAGCTGGAGTGCAGCTTAAGGCAAAATTGCAGATCATGCGTTAATAGAAAATAATTATTTTTTTATATAATAAAATAATTATTAAAAAATATTTTTTTTTTTTTTGCAGTTGCAGTCTGCTATCCGCAGAGTCACCCTAGCTCAGAAGGCTGTCCCTGTCCTCTGTGGCAGTGCACTGAAGAACAAAGGGGTGCAGCCCTTACTGGATGCTATTACTCTGTACTTGCCTGCACCTAATGAGCGCTCACACGAGTTTCTGTAAGTACAGGTAGAAAAGGAAATTCGGGAGAAAAGGAAGAATAAATAGGAAAACACAAAAGGAGAAAATGGAATACATTAACCAAGCATTCATATTCTTGAAAAATATTTACCCTCTTTAGGTATTGAGTAACAGTAGATACGTGTGGAAAGAAAAATACATTTGAGTACTGAACCGGCTGTGGTCAGTTCTGCTGGAATTGGATGCATTTATCTTCAGTTGTCAAGGCTTGAACTTTGGAGTTCTTCAGTCATTTTTTAATCTGAGGACATTCTCATTTTACAAAAGTATGATCTAGGAATCATGTTTAGTATTGTCTGAATCACATAAGATGCAACCTAAGAGGCATGTAAGATGCTGTAAGATGTTACATGTCCTATTGGAGCTGGAAATGTTTAGATTATTATTTCTTGGTACAAATTACAGTTTTTGAAAATCTGCCTCCATTAACATTGCAGTAAGAAACGTATCACCTCTTAAATGAGTAAAAAAATTAGGTAAACGTGAGTATGAGTGGATTAATCGTACAAGTATGCTTTTTGTTGTGCTTTTTATTTTGCAGACAGTGGTACAAGGATGACCTGTGTGCCCTGGCCTTCAAAGTTCTTCATGATAAATGTCGTGGACCGCTAGTTTTTGTTCGTGTTTACTCAGGTTCATTGAAACCTCAGTCAGCTGTATATAATATTAACAAAAGTTGCACGTGAGTAAGATTGGGGTGTGGTTCAGTGTAGCTTTGGAATGTCTGTTAAAAGTTCTGAGTAACAGAGAATTTAATTTTCAGAGAAAGAATGAGCCGGCTGCTCCTGCCTTTTGCTGATCAGCAAATTGAAATACCATCACTAATGCCTGGCAACATTGCCCTGACTGTTGGGTTAAAACAGGTAATGAAAAATACTGAAACTGTAAAGGAGCTTGTTTCACTAATGTGCTTTCCACTCCTATGTTACTGTATCTCAGATATGTTCTTGATTATGGTGACATATGTAAACTTGCTTTATTTGAAGTACTTTTAGATGTATTTCCTCCTAAAATTAAATAACACAGTGTACAAATATCAGTAATTGACCTGGAAACTGCAGTGCTGATTGGAAAGGACTGAAAGCTGAAGGTGTATTTTGTTAAGAGTTTGAGCTTGTATTAATACTGTAACTCTTAAAATACAGTGTAATGTCACGAAGAGACCTCCTGTGGGGAAGGAGAATGATGTTCTGAATCAGTTACCCAAAAGCAACAGTTTCAAGTTCAAATAAATGTGTTTCATGCTTGCTTCTATTAGTTTAATTATTTGTTACTGTCTGAATTGGCTGCATGAATCTCATTTGCACAGATTTTCTAAAATGTAACCAACTATCTTTGGCACACATTTTGAGTTTGGGGTTTTTGATTGGGTTTTTTTCACATCACTTCCTGTGTTGATCTGTAGAGTGCCACTGGAGATACCATAGTGTCATCAAAGGCTTCAGCCATCGCTGCAGCACGCCGAGCTGGAAGGGATGCTGGGGAAAAGAAGAGGTCTGTGAGTGGTGTGGACAGTCTCCTGCTGGCAGGTGTTGAGATCCCTGAGCCTGTCTTCTTCTGTACCATTGAACCACCTTCAATGGCCAGACAGCAAGGTACAGTGCAGCCACCTAGTTGGATGAGTGAGTTGCACAAACTTCAGGGCCAGTGATCTAGTATGGTTCTTTCTGGTGCTTTTTATACTGATGGTGTACTTCAGGTCATGATTGTCCATATCCTTTGCTATTACAGTGTCGAGCTGTAGTGGTACTACTACTTTCCTAGTTTTTGTGTCTAGAAAAGTAGCATTTCTTTATTTAGAAACAGAGATGGAGGCAGTCATTCTGAGTTTTGCTGCAGTTACAGTGGTGGGCTGTACATAGTATCCCAAGTACAAATAACCTTGAAATGTGGGGTTTTTTTTTCAGCTGGCATTCAGTTTTACTCTATGAAGTCTTTATATGCCAGGACTTCTTTCTGTCTAGTTAGGGTGCATCCTTGCAGTCCTGTTATCCTGTCTTTCCCAACACTACCTCTACCAGATGGCTTGATAATTTGACTCCTTCTGGAAATACCCTTTTAAATTCTGTATCTTTGTTCTAACAAAGCTTGTTTGAAGCTGAGCTTGTTTGGGGGTGAAGAGGAGGAGGGACAAATACCAGTGTACTGTGACAGAATTGGAGTAAGGTAGAAAACAGATTTGGAGCAACATGCTTGCAGGCTGAGCCACTGGGTTATAAGGTGTTACTGATTTTGTGGTGTTGGGATATTTTCATTTGCATTTGTTTGCTTTTGTTGCTTTTTCTCCCCAAAGACTGTAAGGTATGATGAATGCATGAATGAAGGCTCTTGGTTCATCATTCTGCTGCTTTCCTCAGCAGTTAGATAATGGGGAATCAGAAAAAATCCCAAAACACTGTATAAAAGACTATGTACATTTTCATTTGGACCACTTCATGTCAAACTCATCTTGAAATACCTAAGTAAATCGTGTACCCATTGACATTTTTCTTATCAGTTATTTACAGATTCATGAATAATTTGTAGGTTCCTGTCTGTCTTCACAGAAGCACAAAAATTACTCTGAAAATAATATGTATAATAATTAAATTCAAGCACTCTGTAGCATAGTTAATTTATGGGATAAAATCAGAAGTTGCTTGTTAATTGTAATTTGACCTAACTTTGCCCAAATCTATGCTTCCCTGGGATCCTTTTGATTGTTTTGAGGAAAGTGATATTTAGGCACTTACTCTGATCTTCAAATAACTGAATTCACTTTAGATACAATGTTTGATATTTTTGTACAGACTTGGATAATGCATTGAGCTGCCTTCAGCGTGAAGATCCAAGTTTAAAAGTGAAGCCAGATCCTGACACAGGACAAGTAAGATGAATCTTCTATTGCTCATCTTACAACATTATTTTAGAACATCAGAGCCACACCTTAGTTAGTTCATTTGCATATTGAGTTTTTTTTTAATAAAAAGGACTCTGAATGTTACTGTGATCCATGTACAAGATTCTGTGTATGAAATTAAAATGGAGTCTTGGGCACTCGTGCTTTACAGAACAGAGGGAAGTCACCTCATTCTCTGCATGTTTTTAACAATTCTGTATTTTAAAAAGTTTGAATTACATAGTTGTTAAGGTTAGTTAAGATAATCTTTTTTATGGTGAGCACGGTACTAGTAACAACCCTCTCAAATATGTTTATGTCAGATGACTTAAAGCAATGTGTTTCTCTAGGGTCCTTAGAATTTGAAGTATTATGGCCATTAGAAGCATATGTTAGAGACAATTTGAAGCATGGAAGTCCTTGCTTAAAGACTTTGTATTAAAACCTGAATTGTGCATGTTTTTCCACTTCTCTCTTAATTATCTTCTCACCAGACTATCCTCTGTGGCATGGGAGAACTACACATAGAAATCATTCATGACAGAATCAAACGTGAATATGGAATTGAGACTTACTTGGGACCTCTTCAGATAGCATACCGAGAAACCATCTTAAATGCTGCCCAAGCTACAGGTAAAATGGGTGAATGGAAGGAACATCCTGTTTCTGGTTTTGTAGCTTGATTTACTTTAAATGATATATGAGTACCTTTCAGATTAATTTTATGTGTTATTTTTTTCCTCCCCCTGCAGATGTATTGGACAAAACGGTAGGTGATAAACGACACTGTGTAACTGCAGAGGTAGAGGTGAGGCCAAGGTCAGGAGAAGGAGCAACAACAAAACCCATCATCAGCTATGCTGAGAATGTCAGTGAAGCACTGCCCAAAGAACTCCAAGGAGCTATAGAAAACGGAATCACAAATTCATGCATTCAAGGTAAAGGAAAAGCTGTCTCAGCTATACTGGTCTAATATTTTTGTAAGAGGCAATTTTCTTGAAGGAAAGACTGCTTGATAGCTCGAAAACTAAAAAACAGCACATATACAGACAACTAATGTATATGTAAGGTACAAAGGAAAATTACAAAATGTCTTCAAGTATAAAAACTGCCAAACACCTTTTTCTCTCTGCCAGGAATGGAAGTCAGCTTGCCTTTGGTTTGCTTTTAAGGTTGATGTCTTCTTAGTCACTCATCAGTGAGCTTGGAGTTATTTTGGTTTATTTTTTAATCTGGTATAAGAGATAAGATATTTACTCGATGACAGAATGTAAGACATAGTGATATAACAGAAATGGTTTCATAGGCCAGCATGTATTACACTTCTGTTACTGTTACCAATGCATGGTTTTGATTTTCAAATATGTTAAATCTGTGAGTTTTCAGTAAGAAGCTTTACCTAATTGCAAATTCTGCATTTTCTAAAGGACTAAAAGTGTCCTTGACTTTTGATTAAAAATAGGAAGTTGTAAGTAACTTGTGTGCAAAAAACTGCCTTACAGTAAAACCAATAGGTAGTGGATTAACAAAGGAGAATTTCTCTTTAAGAACAGCATGAAGTGATTTTTCAAAGTTGTTTTGTGGAATTCGAAAGCATCTCCCATCTTTGCCTGTGGAATCTCTTAAACATGTGCTTTCTTTGTGCTTCTTGAAGAAACTTCAGAACTGTGCTGTCTCCAGCCTAAAACTGATGCCATAAAGTGCTTAAAAAAAATAAAGATACCTGGCCATGTTCTCTGTTTAAAAAAAGTGATTTTTTTTTTTTTTTTTCCCCTCAGATGTGGTTCAGGCCTCACATCTAATCTAATACAGTTTGGTCTGGTTGAGAGTCCTGGGTTGGAGGGAGGTAATCTGCCTAGGACACTAGCTTATCCTTTATGGAACTGAGTTAGCCCTAGAGTTTTGGGTATGCATTAGTATCAGGCATTGCTGTGATTATACTGTGTTCAAAAGGAAAATAAAATATTCTGGCTTCTGGTTTAGCAAAAATTTTCCCTACTTTTTCAGATGATGTCTTGCTGAAGAGACCAGTTTTAGATAATAAAATGTATTTAAAAACAACTTTTTGGTAATGCTTGCCTGGATGAGTATATTCAGGAGCTTCTGGTTCTGAATATTACCTGTGCTTTTGATAAAGAGAGTAAGAAAGTGAGTCTGCATTCCTTTGTCTCTTTTGTCAAAGTTAGGTAATGACAAAACATCAAAATGAAGAATGTGACCAGTAGCCACACCCCTGGGGGGAAGAACAGAGAAGGAAACAGCAAAGAGGAAAATGAGAAACTTCCAGTTAATTTTGAAAATTTTTTGCCTGTGTCTTAGTATTCTGAAAAACAAATGACCTTTT
>VWYO01000894.1:91030-121666 GCA_013400275.1 Rhadina sibilatrix | reverse complement strand
TTTTTTCCCCTCCTTTTATCTCTTCCCTATGGTCCTGCCCAGGACCTCTGCTTGGATTCCCAGTTCAAGATGTGGATGTGACAGTGCAATCACTGACAGTGCACCCGGACACCTCGCACACAATGGTATCAGCCTGCGTCTCCCGTTGCATGCAGAAGGTACAGTGAAACTGTAAGCTGCTGTAAACACAGCAGCATGATCTACTGCCTGGAAAATGTATGTGTATCAATATCTGGTCATTGTTCCTCTTGGCATGCCCCTGTAATGCCGTTACTGGGGAATTTATAGCTGTTGCAAGTAGAGTGTTTGAGTCAGCTTCGGTGATAAAAGTACTTATTGTCAATTTTATTTTAAAAGGCCCATAAGAGTACATCAGCATAACTTCCTTCCTTTCCATGTAGGCTTTGAAAAAAGCTGGCGTACAAATACTGGAGCCCCTGATGAACCTGGAAATCACAGTAAGTGAAGATCATCTCAGTGCAGCACTTGCTGATCTTGCACAGCGGAGAGGCAGTATTCAGGAAATCCAGTCTCGTCAAGATAACAGAGTTGTGGTCGCTGCTGTTCCACTAGCAGAAATGATGGTATGTGATCACCTGACCAGTGGTAAAACTGATCTTTTTTATACGCTTTAAAATACTTGGCTTCAGTTTACTTTTCCTTTTGTTATGGATAAGTAAATTTAGAATGAATTTTTTAAATTGTATTTTAATTACTGAAGGTCGGAGGAAGTGCCCACAAATTGAATAACTTTTTTAAGCCCAATTCAGATTGCTAAACCAGCTGTAAGTTAGAGAAGTAGTAAATACTAAAACAGGTTTTATGGAGAACAGTTTTTAAAAAATATTATTATGGACTCATGTGTGTGTTGCAATTCTAACAGTAATATTAGAAATTAACTTATTAGTGCAGTGCAGTATATTTCTGACAGTCTTTCTCTCTCTCTCTGGTCTAAGTAGTTTTCTATGCCAACTTACCTTCCCCTTATCCTGACCTGAGTGATGTGTGTTCTCCATTTTGTCTAGGGCTACTCAACAGTTTTGCGTTCTCTAACATCAGGCTCAGCAACCTTCACGTTGGAACTTGCCAGTTACCAAGCCCTGAGCAGTCAAGAGCAAAGTGCACTTCTTCAGAGAAGGATGGGCTTGGTGTGATCTTTACTCTCTAGGGACAGTATGTTCTATCCCCCTGTTAAAATATTTTTGTATGTACCACCAGTGTGTTGTTCATCTCAGACCAACTGATGATGGAAAAAAATGAGCTAGCAGCTGGATGAACAGACTGCTTTTAACTGTCCAGGGAGGAAGGTTCAAGAGACTCTGCTCTGGTAGTGTAACCTCGTGATTGCAAAGCAGGGATGCAACCACAAGTTGTGGCTTTGTAAATTCTTGCAGACATCTGTAATGGGAAGTGATGCCAATAGTCTTCAGAGAAATCAGCACTAAGTCCACCTTAACGTGCCACTGGGATTGTTTTCCTAATCTAGCAAATAAAGTTTGTGAAATTTTTGTCTATCACTGAAATAACTTCACAGTTTTGGCACTCTGTATCTTGATTTGTTTTCAGCTCTATGAAAGGATATGGTTAATAAGCACTTTAAACTGTACAACTTACTGGTATTACTTCTACTGGTAGAAACCAGTTATGAACCAGAGTTCAGGACTGGGTGTAATTTCTACCTGCATTAAGCAAGTAAGTGAAATAGATATTTCTGCAAATCAAGTAAGATCTGTACAAAAAAAATACAAGGCAGTTTTTCCAGGACAGTAATTCCTACCTGCCACCCTACAGTATGTTGAAAAAGGATTTGTTTGTTTGTTTACCTTTAGGAATTAGTGAATTAAGCTGTAATGGTTCTGATTTGCTATGGGTTGCAGTTATCTGTTACCTAGAAAAGTGGCAAGTGATAACTTTGAAATAAAAAAGATAGTTTGCCCCTAATTTAAATAGTGTCTTAGCTTTATTTTTCTTCAACCTTGCAGTGTAAGGAAACTGGAATTAATAACTCTGTGTTACCAAGTTTCATGAATTCACAGTGAAGAATCTGTATTTTTGAAAGGTTAAAAACAATCATTTTTACTCCAACAAGGCTGTCAAATAATTTTATTTTAAAAGTAAAAATTTTAAGTCTTGATTCAGATACGAAACCACACGTACATATTCATCCCCAGAGGCACTTCAGGCTGTTGACAAGTACTCTTTGCAGCAGTTAGGGCCCTCTTGCTTCGTGGGCACAGTATCCAACAAACACGGGCTCGGCCGCTATGCCACGGCTGTAAAATAAAGCGGAATGGGTATGACTGTAATCACACAGCTGGCTGCTTGTGTAGGCAGGAAGAGAGATACTGGCAATCTAGTTTAATAACTACATAAACAAAACTACTCCCAAGAAACAACAGATGGCCTATTTAGGGAGTGATAAAGGGCCCTATTCTGCTTTTGATTGTACCTCTGTTTCAATCAGAAGGCACCAAGCTATTAGCAGAGGTGTTGAAAAGCTTAAATTGAGAGGCTAGTTCTTTTGATGTTCCGCAAACTCTTGCTTTTATGGAAAAGAAATCATAAGAAATGCAAATACTAATCAACTGACACTTACACACTCTCCCCTCTCCCAACATCAATGTTTCCTTCATATGCGCTCTAATTCTGTAATTTTCACTTTTTGGGGGGAAGGAGTCAGGGTTTCTTTCAGCTTACACTATCATAAATTATTCTGGCATTAAAAACAAACCAACCTGTGGCTTATAATGGTTCAGTAAAATAGAATAAAAACATGTTTCAGAGTTAAAGTAGTTGTAAACAACATTCTATTTTTCAAATGCTTAAGACATAGATACTACTGCTACTAATGTTGAAAAGTGGTGAGTAATAGCTCAGCTGAACGACTGCTGCCACTAAGCAAGAGATACTCCTTACTAAAAAGACAAGGCTAGGTGTCTAGGTCTCTGGAATATATGCTCATCTTCCTGTTTCCTTCCTCCCATCACCATTTCTCTGCAATCTGGTCTGCTGGATCAGAAGAAGCTGAGTTTAGATCTGAATAGTACCTACTGCATTCACAGTACTATTTCAAGAGCAGTGGCCTCAATCTTCAATAGGCAGAGTTACTGTTCTTCCAGTGACCAGGATCTAGCTGTTAGAATGTGCTACCTACCCATTTCCCTTGCTCCCAGAGCAAGCCAGAGCTGTTTGTTCTCTTGGAAAAGCCCCTTGTCCTGCTACAACTGCCACAGTCTGTGCATAGGCAATGAATCAGTATCCATTATTACATTATTATGTATCCATTATTACATTAGTAGGAACACAGAGCTTGTGTACATGCTAGGGACTACAGCAGCTGGATACCAGGTCAGCTCTTTGACAAAGCCCCATAGACATGAAATGCAACCACTGCAGCTCCACGGAACATTCATTTCATCAATAGAAAAGGAATGGTTTCTGTAGTGTTTTTCTAGTTCAAAGCCTGTATAAAAAGAATAATTTTCAGGACACCATACCTTTTTTACTTTCCAACAGGAATTTCTCATACTAAGCCAGCAAAAGTTTTTCCTTAGACTACTTTCTGTTGCTAAATATGTGCAACAAGTACAGGGAGTAGTTCTTAGTCTGCCCCTGCATTCTGTATTTCTCATGCCAGCACTACCAGAGCAGCTGCCATCATCTGGACCAGCTCCCTGTACAGCAATACAAGTACCATTGTTAAGGAAGAAGATGCAGATGCAGCAGTGGAGTCAACCAGGTCCAGGAACAGCATAGCTTAGTTCACTGTAAAACCCTAATCCTAGTGGTACAGCCACTCTACACTTAACTGTTCAGTTGCAGCAGTGTTTTCTTGAGCCCCACCAAGAGATGCATGACCCTGGCTAAGTAATAGGATGTAAGTTTTGAAATACTTTTAATCTTGTTTTTAACACTTATTTGTCAACTCTCTCTTAATGTATCTATTTTTCTTATGACTGAGGGAGATAGCACAATTTACATATAGCTTTTTCCTACATCATTATTTTAAGCCAGCCAAGTCAAATCTTACAAGTGCTTCAGTCACTCTTGATTAAAGAGTGACAGTAAGCTAACCATTTACTATATACTCTAAAGTGATTCCAACTGATAATCATGCTAAGACTTCTTCATCAACATGAGAAGAGAGCTTGAGTTTCAAGCGCTGATTTTAACAGCTCTTGTATCCTCTTCTTTAAAAAATTGATTTGTATCTACCTTGAACTACTACACAGGGAGTTGAGATTTTCAATGAGTTGTCATAAACTTCCTTAGAGAAACAAAATGGTATGTTTCACACTTGCTGCAGTTCAGCTATTCAGCTCTCTGATTGTATTCTTCAAAAGTGGAGTCAAAATTGGACTCAAAACCTAGAAGTCATTCATAGCTGCAACTGTGAATGTACAAAAACAACAGTAGCAAAAAATAACCAGTAACTTGTCTAGATACTTTTTAGGAAAGAATTGGGAGAAGAATGTGTTATGACTACTGAAAACAAAGTCAGTTCATAAAAAATGAATTAAAATTTGTCATGGACTGCTTATCCACCCTTTTCAGCCCCTAAAGTAAGACAACACCTGAAAGAATAGCTTGCCCAAGCTCAACTCTCAGGCAAACAGCTCCAACTGATTACCTGCTGCAGGTTTTTAATTATTATTAATCATAAATAAAACACCACTTTTTTTTTTTAACTCCGCTTTTCCTTCTGTCAGTGTACTCCTCCCATATACCCTTTAATATAATTTTTGTCTGAAATAAGTCAAGTCATGGTGCTCGTTTTTCCTTTACAAGAAAGAGAAACACAGATGAGTCCTAGTTTTTCACTGAAAAAAGGGAGTTGTGAAAATTCTAGTTGCAAAACAGTCCAGAGCTCCTGTCTTGATACAAAACCAAATGGGATTGCATTTACAGTCAGGTTAAGCTGCTAGCTCTCTTCCCTTCCTCTCCAGGTCAGCATTTCATGCCTGTAGCTTTATTCCATTGGTTATAAAACTTGAGAATGGAGATACAACTGAGATACACTGTAGCTACTAAATCCTACCGGAGCATGCGGCATCGATGATTAGTTAGCCTTTTGTAGGCATCCTCCAAGTTGGTCACATTGCTGCTGCTCCAGAGTCTTTCCCCAACAGCACTTGCTCGAGGCCTGTAAAGATATAGTATGTTTTAGAGTAGGTATGGTCTATAAGCAAGAATGGACTTCTTTTTTTTTTTTAATACCAGGTCTAATAAAATAACCAGAAGCATTAATTTTTGTAGGTGCTTAGGTTCAGCACTGAGCACTGTTACCACCAGCATACGTTCCTGTGGGATTAATTAATGCTTTTTGTAGCTGTCTTTTTAAAATAAAGCAGTCCATACCATAATCTTGGTGTGAGGTTAGTTGCATCCACGAATTCTCCCCACAAGCAGGCTTCTCCACCTATTACAAGTTTCTTCTGTTTTTCAGATCCTGAATTCAAAGCAGAAAGTCAGTGTTTCTGTCCAGAAGATGGGCATATATGAACAATTAGACAGGACTGATGTTCAGTTGTTTTCATATAAAATACCTATCCTGAGCATTAACTTACATTTTGGTAGTCTTGTTACTGAATGTGAGAACCACCAAGCTCTTTGTCCAGAGAAGCCATTTCTCTGCTCTGTCAGAAAGGATTTTACCTTTTATGCTCTCAAGAGATTCCTCAGTTTTCTGACATTTCTCAGAGATTTAAATCCTGATGGAAATCGTTGATTCTGCATAATCACATGCAGAACATTCCTTGAAAAAAATTACTTAGTCAGGTACTCTCCTTAATGAGCTCTGAGAACTCCCTTGCACAAAATGAACGCCCCATGGAAAGTGTAAGATGTTTGTGTCAACTTTAGATAGAGAGAGAGAACATGTCTTTTTCTAGACTAACTTAATACTCAAGAAGCTTGGTAACATAAATTCAGTGCCTGTCTACAAACAACCATTTTATACAACTCTGCTCCTAAAGCCCACCTAGCCCAGCACTCTATCTTATGCAAACACCAATATCAGCTGCTTGAGAAGGTAACACCTCTCTCTGTGAGAAGGGCAAAGTTACTTTTTTTTTTTTTTTTTTAATTTAAAGAGTTTTCCAGAGTTCTAGCTGACTATAATCACAGTGATGGAATGGCCACTCTAAACAGCCCTATTTTTTCCATTTACACTGTACTATAAACCAAGGAGTTTCACGCACAGAACATGCATATAAGAAAAGTAACAAACCAAGGAAGTTGAGTGGCTCGACACTGTAATATTTCTTCCAGTCCTGCCCATAACTAATGTAGTCTAAGTACCAGGGTGCTGACAGGACAGCAGTCAGCCCAGCTCCAGTGACACGGCTCAGTTCAAAAGCATAGTTATTTTCCATCCACACTTGAACTACGGTGTCTGGTTTCAGCTGAAAGAGGAAATGACAAAATAAGCAAATTAACCAACTTAGCCCAGAAACATTAATGACAATCCTAATTGCTGTTTTCAAGGAAAAGGATAATGAACTTCAAAACTCTCCATTTTGTTTTGAAAAGGAACATTTTGGAAACTACCTTTTGTCATCTCTTCCCTCCCCCCCAAGTCTAAAGCTGATTAGCTCCTTGCTGGTCTTAAACACTCAACTAGAGTGAAGCCTAGGTTATACTACAGACAGTTAATGCTCTAAGAGGATTCCTACATGCCCCACGTATCTGCCCAGCTCTTAAAAGCTGAGCATTTGGTGTTATGAGACCAGATACACAGCTATATGAGGAAAAAAAAAAGCTCATAGAAACTTCTCAACCCTTTACTCTGATGTTTTAAAGCATATTAATGATAACTGTGTTCGCCTTTAAAAAGCACTTCAATGCTGGTGTTCCTGTTTCACCTGTTACATATTCAACAAATGATAATTTCAAGGGATTGAAATTACCCACAGCTGGAGAGACATGCTAATGTCAGCAGACTTGGTTTAACTCTTAAGAGACAAAGCCAGATCTACTGATTAGTCTGCTTTGGAAGCCTCACGCAATATTGTGCTGTTATGCAAGAGCACCTTACTAATTTTCCCATCTTACCTGCGCTTTGTGATCAAACACTTCTTGCCAGACCATTTGTCCTTTGTTGTAGGAGGAAACAATGTCCAAAAGGCTAGAATTTAAAAATAAGATCAGGTTGGTGAACTTCAATGAGATTAAGTACAAACCCTCAAAGTAGAGCAACATTTTCTACCCCAAGGCACATCAGTCCTTTCTCACCACAGCATAGGGGACCAAGAAAAAGCAGGCTGTTCTGGTTTTGGCCTCAGAGTTGTGCCTTGCAGAGCATGTTCTACTTGTAGAACAACATGCACGTGCATTAACACCAACTAATGTTCAGAACTACCAGGAACTCATACAGGGTGACTATATTAGTGTTATTTAAGGAGGGAAAGGAATGTCTGCAAAAACTTCCTTCCACCCTGTGTGCTAACATTGCAGATACCTAGTTTAAGATACCCAATACATTCACAGTGTATGTAAAACTAGCCTACATATCCGTGCTGTGTCCCACATTTTAAAGCTATGAACTTCAGACCTGGTGTTTTAAAATAAAGCGGGTAGTCCCAAATATGTGGCAACTTTACAAAATAATGTAGATACTAACTCAGCTTCCATATCTGCACCTCAATGCCACCCTCAAATAATGGCTGTGAAAAACTGAGCAAGAATTAAAAATCAACATACTTCTGGATATAGTAAGATTCCAATTTAGCATAGTCAATGCCAAAACCTTGCTTCTTCATGAACTCTTTCACTTCAGGGTTAGATTTCCTTAAATAATAACAAGAAAACAAGTTAAAAGAAAAAAAAGAAGATTATTTTGTTATGTTTTAAACCAGATTACCCAATCACTTCTACTTATGTGCAGCACACTAACTGATGCGTGCCACACAACCTGGAACACATTGCAGAGCAGAAGCAGCAGGTTAACATGACTTAGATATTTGGAAAGATTTTCATCCTGATTTGAAATAAAGCCGATAGACCTAGTACTCTGGTAAATCTGCTAAAGTCTCTGTTCTGAAGCAGTCTCTGGCAGGCTGCCTCAACTCCTAAGAGCTTTGGGGTTCCTGGCATCTCAGCCACTTTATGCCAGGGTTATCAGCAGTTTGAGAATTCAACAATCTTGTGTTTCTACCACAAAAAAACAAACCAACTTTTTGTGTCAAAGCATTTGCCAGAAGTTTTCCTTCTCTATAAAAATTAAATCATGTCCTGAGTGTTTGGATTTGATCTTAAAAGAGAAATAGAAGTAATTAGTAGAAATACTAACTAGATCAATTTGAATATTCATCAAAATACTTCAAATTCTTTATTATTAGATAGTCTCTCCAGCAGAGAGACTCCAAAGTATTCAATGTGCACAACCAAATTAAGAACACTATTAAATACCTTCTGTACTTCTAATACAAACACACATGAATCTGTTTGGTAATTCTTACTGTCAACAGATTTTCTGGTGGGCAGAAAATGCCCATTTTTCAATGTAAATATCTACTTTAATACAAACCATTTAAATGTTAATTTTCCTATCTAGTACTTTTCTAACATACTAGTTCTCTGTCCTGCCAGGGAAATTTTCATAAATAAATCCTTTAGAATACCTGAATATTTATGAAACTATGAGTCAAAGCAAAATTCTGCACATCAGTTGCTTTTTGAGGATCACAAATGATCTGCCTGTAAATAGTTACAGAGGTAGGAGTGGAGATCTTTTGCTTAGGTAGTGAAAACTGTCTTATGCAACTGAGTTCCATAATTGATGGAGGTGGACAGGTTTAGGAGGCACTAAATATTTGTTCCTTGAATTATCACCATACCAACAATTGAAGTCCACTTCATCTCCTCCCAAATGAATGAATTCATCTGGAAATACACTGCTGATCTCTTTAAAGAACTTAGTCATGAAGTCATAAGTTGTATTCCAAACAGGATTTACAGGTCCAAAGGACCCAGTTGGCTGTCCTTCATTGTAACAAGGAGTGAGAAGATCTTTTTGACCTAATAAAAACAATTAATAGATGATATTCAGTTTCATGTTGCTATGCTAACTTTGCTAGGAGGAAGAAGCAGTTAGCCTTATTAAAAAGGTAAATATTCATGACCTAAGTGCTCACCTATTTTAAGTATAATCAAATAGAAGCAGGATAAGATAAGACAACTTGTGAAAGGTTGAAGAACCCTCTACCTGGCAGTCAGGACTGTGACTTTCAAATCTGTGATTTAACACACACTAATATATGTTACATCTAATATATCACAATACCTGGAAAACAGCATTTGGATAACTACTTGAACAAAAGAAAAAGCTTTTATGAATATCAGAAGGAAGCCAGTTAGAAGAAAGCCAAACATAATGAGTGTGCTTCAGAGGCTTCTTTCCTCTTTTTATTACTCTGCTTTTTTTAACACCTACGTCAGTGTGAGGTACGTAGTACAAGGCAGAAGGAAGTTCTAAAGCAGAAGATACCTGTACCCTTGCACATACATCTTGCATAGAACACATCAACTTTCTTAACTCATTTTATTTCCTGTAACCTCTAAAGGTCATGACATCACTTAGTGCCTCTTCCTTACCTCTTACCAAGGGCCTTCCAAAGCACTTTACTGGTTACTTCTTAAAAAAATAATTTGCCTGCCATTACTTACCATAGCCTCTTAACAATTAATACTTTCTTGGGCATACCTTTTCCCCAAGACTGGGTGTGTCCTGGCGTATCAAACTCCGGGATAACTCTGATGCCTCTTAACCGGGCGTACTCAATCACCAGGCGGACATCAGTAGGAGTATAGATGAGATTAGAGGAGTATGCTCCCTGTAAAATATTCACAAGTAGAGATAACACACTATGCCAGCAGATCACAAAATTTGGATGGAAGTATTTTACCTTAGACTGGAGAGCCGCTTTGCAAGCTGGCTGTGGTTTTATCAACTGCACAGACAGAACGTTTCACTTAACTTGTGAAAAGGAAAAAAACCACACCAAAACAACAAACTCACAACACCGAGACAGATCTCCTTGAGGAGACCTTCCTTTCCTCCTTAGCTCACAATTACTGAAGAACATAGAAAAGCTAGTTTCTTTTCCTTCAGAATTTTGAGAGATATGGTTTTCAATTCTTCTGTACAGAGGCAAGTTATTTTTGCCCATTAGCTCTGAAATATAGGGCCCTTGCTACATAATATACAAGATTAATGGAAAAATTCTGCCAAGTCAGAAAGAACTTCCAACATCTCTGCTTCTCAGTTGTGATACAGTGACCAATTTAGCATCAGGACATGTTTCTTCTGTGACACTAAATTAGAGTGTAATTCCACTCCTACACAGCCAACAAATATGACAATGACCCAGATTACTACAGTTTGGTGAAGCAGATGCTTGCCTAAGAGCAAAACTATGTAAGAACACATCATGACTCTTCATGATTTATAGCACCTTAAGCTTCTGTTTATCTGAAAATGGTTTCCACAGCTGAGTTACTCAAAAAAGGAAACAGCAGACAAGAAGCCTTTCAAAGAGAACCTCCTTGAGACAAAGACCATCTCCCTCTCTAGCTGTCAGTAGGATCTATGACAGAACTCTACTAGAATTTGCCTTTACTAGACAAAATAATCTGACTGCAGTATGCAGTCTACAATTGCAGTATGCTGCAATTGTATTATAATACAATAATTTTTGTATTATAAAATTCTTCACAGCATCTGCTCAAGCACTGCCAACATAATTTTCATGAAAGTCAGATTCTAGCACACATTTTAAAACAGAATCACAAATCTTTAACTTAGGCTTAGTCTACTTAATTATTCTTAACTATTTAACAATGTTTGATTAGGCTCCTATTGTACCGTGACTGAGCAAGAACCTCACGATGGCTCTCACTTGTGTAACAAAGCCTACTATGCCTCTAGAAATAGTCACATTCCACTGTGTTTGTTTCAGGAAACAACCTTGTGCTTTTGGATCTCTTAGAGACATGGTGTGTTTTGTAAAGCTAACTAGGTATCAGACAGAGCAAAAGTACTATTGCAGTGGTGCCAAGAGCAGGCAGGAAAATCTCTTATATTTGTTTGGGTGGCAGAAGTCAACCAGTTAAAGAAACTCTTCAACAGGAATCCAAGCAGTGTTCACTCCTTATTTGCACACCCTTAGGGTTCGAAGGCCAGCAGACACTGAGGAACATTCAGAAAATTTGCACAGAAGAGTGAAGATGGTAATTTACCATGTATCCAAAAGAAGACTCAAAAATGGTCCACATAGAAACTCAGGCAGGATCCTAAACGTGGACTTCCTGGTTATTGGTCCCATGGTACTGTTTTGCAATCAGCCAAAGCAGATGTACTCGAGCATTGGTAAACTCTGCATTTTATTTTCATGAAATATGTGCAGATTTCTGCCCTTCCACCCTGCTCCAATGATGTTCACTCACCTTATCACTTAATTCAGGAAAATAAATGCTCTGGTAAGGGAAGGACTGATCATCTACTATATGCCAGTGGAGAACATTGAACTTATTAAAAGCCATGGCATCCTGTAACAAATAATGGAATAGAGTCTAGTTAAACACCTCATTCTCACAGAAAGTCCATACAAAAAAAGTGGTCTTGTCCCAGCGTATTCCTGATGCCTAGAGCAACAACTAAAAAAAGAAAAAAAGTCAACCAAACTAAACCACCCAAAAACCCAACTAAAATCCACCAATCCCCCCACCAAACAAAAAAAACATTCTATGTTTCACTAAATCCAAAGAGCGCATACCTCTAGCCCCACCCCTCTGCAATCTATTTTCACCACTGCTGTCAAAGAACTCTTGATCTGACCTCTGTTCTACGAACCGGTGTCACATGAACTGCCATGAACTTATGAATTTCTTCCACTTCAGAACACATACCCTGAGATTAGCTCAGGTGTGGAACTGTTAGTTCTAGCCAGGGACAGAAGACGCTAGACACGATGGTATCTCGTTCAGACTCGGTTGTTTATTATATCTTACCTAAGTTACAGTCTCAGAGGGTCTGAGCTCTCTCTTGAGAGAAAATTTTCTTGAGCAAGAAAATGGCCCCTTCTAACTTGTTTCAAAGACTTTTAAACAGTAACCAAAACCAATTAAATCTGATACCTAAGTTATTTTTATTTATAACCCAATTAAAGATCACTCAATGTCTGCACTGTGGGCCTCTACTAACCAATTAGAAAAGATTACCCAAACCTGAGGAGAAAGAGGAAAAAGAAAGTGAAGAAGAAGGACTCAGACAACGCCCAAATCCCTCCATATTGTCTCCTACTTATATTAGTATATTCCACATCCCAAAACCCTAAACTTTAAGTATTTCACCCTGTGACATCACACATCTCTGTACTACTACACACACGCATGCTCCCAGTGCTATCACTCAATTTTGGAAGCCGTTCCCACGGCCTCAGGTCAAAGGCAGCCCCCTCCTGAGGGTTACCAAAGCCTGGTATTTTCAGCATCCAGGGTTCCAACACTCAGGTGCTTACAGCATGGTGCTACTAACGCCAAGGTTGCAGCAGGTTTGACTCCCATATGGGCCATTCACTTAAGAGATGGACTTGATGATCTTTCTGGGTCTCTTCCAACACAGATGGTTCTGTGGGTAATTACCTATGCACTGCCAGCCATTTCAGCTTACAGAGAATCTTGTACTTTTATAGCTAAATACCTTGGACTCGAAAACAGCATGAGAGTTTCCTACTACATAGTACATCCCCTCTTGCTAGTGACTTCTGCAGAATCCATTTCAAATGCATGCAAAACAAACTACGTATTTGCCCTGCAAAAGACAGTGTTCCTCTTATGTTTTTGTTCATAGCAGTGTCAGTACTTCCCTTTTTTTGATCTTGAAGATAATCGTGGTCAATGTTAACACACTTATTTTAGACTTATGACTCCAGTTGGACAGTTACACACATACCTTGAGTTATGCTGGCTTGTTAGTCACTAGAAGGGTGCTGTGAGCAGACCAAGTGTTTACATTGTCCATCAGTGACTGCAACACAGCTGCTCCCAATCCCTTGCCACAATATAATTGTTTTCACCACCCACTCCTCCTATTCTTTTTTTTTTTTTTTACCTAAGTGTATTTAAAGACGTAATAAAATCTCTTCAGGAACTCCCACCAAATACAAAGGAAGATTTGTATCTTGTCCATTCCCCAAATTTATCTTATATGTTTCATGACACTGCAGAAGTTTTAATTGCCATGTCTTCATGCATTTTTAACAAATGCCATCCTTCTGCATAGAAAATTACATCTTTGGACCTTCAGTTCCCCTACTCTTTCCTCAAGGACAATGTCCTTCCTGGCAATACAGTGCAGTAGCTGAACACAAGAAAGGTACTTGAACTGCTGCCCTAAGTGTCTAATCACCACACGTCAGAGAAGAGATTACTGATGCTTTTTATTAGTCTGGATTCAAGCAGGCACAGAGGTGGGAAGAAAAGCGTGCTTGCTCTTAAACCAGCAAACAGCACGCAATGTAGCTCTGATAATGTATTAGACATGCAATTTAAGGAAAGAAAGCAGAATAGCAGCAGTTACAGAAACACTAAAAATAGTTAGAAATGCAAGTCCCTTTGGACATCTCTTTTAGACAAGACAAAAAATATTGACATAAATATTTGAAACTTTGAAGCATCTTCTGTTGCAAATGTAACACTACACAAGCATTACTTGCTGAACAGGCACTGACCTCGAATGTGAAAACAAGTGGTAAATACCAAAAACACAAGTCCTGAACATACTTCAAAGATGACCTCAGAAACTAAAGAGGTTTTTATCTGCACTTTTTCTGCCTATCTTAAACCTGTTTTTCAAAGTTCTGCAGTAGGGAGGAGAAATTTTGAATATTATTTCATCTTGGAGCAGCAAGACAGACAAAATAGGAAATTGCTTGTTCCTCCACTTCAACTACCTAAATTATCCCTCCTACAAGGACTTCAACAACAAAAAAACGGGGAGTATAAAACAGTAAATACCCCAGGTTTGGCTGCTAAGCTTATACAAATACATCACCTTTCCATCAGGACTAGAGCACATTAATTCTTAATGTGCTTAAGCTTTTTGGAGGACGTTTTATTTGGTTTTATTGGATATTCTGGGCTTATTTTACAGTAGCTTGCAGTGAGCATTCTGAATTTCCTCCCTTGCTCTGTAATACTTAATTACTGGCTTGTAAGGAAGAACTACCAAAGTCTGCTCCAAAAGACTGGCATTTTCCTGAAATCACTGCCACTGAAGCCTAGAATTTGCAAGATATCCCTTGTATTGCTTGGTAACAGTCATATGTCTAAAAACATGCTTCCAAGAAATAATGCATAAGCTGGTTTAGGCATCAGAAAATACAGAGAATCTGAGATACCACAAACCAGTCCCCTTTACAGATTCAATCATCATTCTGTCTGCCCACTTGATTCCTCTCCAGTCTATTTTCAGGCCTTTGCTTATCAAAGTTCACTGTCCTTTTAAAGTCAGACAGAGGAGATGGGTTCTTCTTTCATACCAGCTCCAGTTGCTACCTACTTCAGAGGCCAAAACACAACAACAAAACACCTTCATTAGTAATGATACAAAACTGCCTACTTACCAGGTTTGTAAGAATAGATTTCAATGGTAAATAATGCCTTGAAGTATCTAATAAGACTCCTCTATGAGCAAATCTTGGGAAGTCGTTGATTTCAGATTCATTGACAAGAAACTATGAGAACAAAACTTAAAAATTAGAATTTTATTTTCATGTTCATGATTTCAAACAGGAAATACTTTTTCAGAAAATGATTCTTGGAAATACGTAACAAACTGACATGTTTTTGAGTGAAACTGGTAGATCTGCTGTTTCTAGAAAAACAGGCAGCTACCAGACCAGTGGATTTAGTTAATAGCCATACTTACACTTCCATAGTCATCTTCATGAACCAACTGGCTGAAGGTTTCCAAACCTGGAAAAACATCCAAGAAAGGGATCTCAATTACAAGCCAGTACTTGCCCTTAAAATTTTAGTTATAAACAGCACCATAACTATTTACAGGCACTCCTGTAGCTAGAAAGAATGCTTTGTAGCATGAGTTTCTTTCTCTTTAGCACAGTTCCCTTAATTGCTTAAGCACCACCATTTAAAAAATTCTGGAGAGAACCATTAAATTCTCTGTTATGCACAGACATTGAATACTTGTGCTACTGCTCAGCTGTAGCAGATTAATCCCCAAACAGTAGGAAAGCTACTGGGAGTAAGGTGGGAATTTTTTGTCTTGCTGTCCATCTATTCCTGTAAATTCTGGAACTGATGAAGTTTCTAATTCAGCACGAAAAATCTGTTGATTTATAGGCAACTAATATACAGACTTAACATTCCAGTAAGAACAGCAGGCTGAAATGTCAGGATTATTATTCTTTGTGCTGTGTTCAGCATGTCCACTTTATAGGGGCAGTCAGAAAATAATCTGTTCACACTGCAGTTTAGGAAGCTTTTTGCCTGGCCTGGCTTTTCCAGGCACAGCAAGAATGTACTCAAGGAGCGTGCCGCTGGATTTGAGATGCTGAGCATCTGGACCAAGGGTCCAACAGATACACATCTGAGTGTCCTTCTGGCCTGACTAAGCTTACTTACAAAGAAGTACTGAATGAGGGCAAGGCTCAGTGGTCAGCTGGTTCTTCATGGTCTGCCATGAAGTTTGTATAAGGCCTAAACAAATAGCTCAAGGTAAAAAGTGTCAGCTTACCTCTTAAAGCACCCCATACCTCAGGAGCTTTCAGTACAGCCACAGGCTCAGTTACAGTTAAATGGTCTAAAGAAAAGAAAAGAAATGAAATGCTTACTCATCGATAAAGAATGAATTGACAGGACAACGCCAAAAGGCATTAAAAAGATTCTTCAAGTGCCACATCTCCCTTTGTGTATTAAACTCCAATCAATCCTGCTTTTAATGGTGATAGCATGCAATTGTTTTTCATCTGTGTTTTCCTGTATAAAGCAAACTACTGTTCAGAGAGTCAACAGCTAATCAGAAAGATAAAAGAAGTATGGTGTTTAATAAGAGCAATGTTAAAATACTGTACATGAGCCAAAATTCCAGTCAACTTTAACCCAATTGACTTAAAACATAACAGAATATATTTTTGCATTTAAGACCTATGTGAAAGGGTCAGGTGGCTAAGCCAAACCTAATCATGGAAGGTTTACTTCTCCTTTTATCTTCCTTTTAGTAGTTTATGGTTACTTTTTTTTTTTTTTTTTGAGATATAACTTGTCATATAATATGGTCAGGTGCTTACAATTAAGGTCTTACTATTAAAACAAACAAACAAACAAACAACACCTTACTGATCAAAATACAGACTCACAGAATATGCTGAGTTGGAGGGGATGCATCAGGATCACTGAATCCAACTTCTGGCCCTGCACAGGACACCCCCAAGAGTCACACCATGTGCCAAGAAACATTGTTCAAATGCCTCTTGAACTCTGTCAGGCTGGTGCTGTGACCACTTCCCTGGGGAGCCTGTTCCATGGCTCAGCCACAGCCTAGGTGAAGAACCTTTTATCTGATATCCAGCCTAAACCTTCCCTGACTCAGCTTTGTGCTGTTACCTTGAATCCTGGTCATGGCAGTGAAGAGATCAGGACCTGCCCCTCTGCTTCCCCTCAGGGGGATGCTGAAGTCCAGAGTCAGGTCTCCCCTCAGCCTCCTNCTTCCCCTCAGGGGGATGCTGAAGTCCAGAGTGAGGTCTCCCCTCAGCCTCCTCTGCCCCAGGCTGAACAAACCAAGAGACCTCGGCCACTCCTCACACAGCTTCCCCTCCAGACCCTGCACCATCTTTGTGGCCCTCCTTTGGGCACTCCCCAATAGTTTTATATCTCTCTTTTATTGTGGCACCCAGAAGTGCCCCCAGCACTGGAGGTGAGGCTGCCCGAGTGCAGAGCCCTTGCCTGGCTAATTCTGTCCCTGATGCATCAACAGGGTGCCAGGTCACTCTCCTGACCTGAGCACCAGTATGGGGGCAAGTCAGACAAAGTACAGGAAGTAAAATGAAGACTGGTACCTGAAGGAATCCATAACAATCCTTCCTTAAGTATGAGTACTGAAGTATAGTACAAAGTACTAGTAAAAAAAAAAAAAAAAAAAAAAAAGGCGCTAAAATAATTTCGGTTTTGAATTTAAGATGATTCAATAAATTTTAGAGAAGAAACAAATATATTTTAAGTATTTTTTTAAAAATCACACACATATATGCATAAAAATATACTAAATCTATAAATTTATATTATTATTCAAACATCAAAGCAATAATTGCATATCTGAAACAGCAGAGAAAAAAAAGAGTTGAGTTACTATACAATGACTTTTTTGATCTGTGTCAGTAGAAAGAATGGTTGGCTACAATCTACACAGTTCAAACATTTATCTAAACTACCAGAGAAAAGCCATTCAGTGACATGAAGAAAGTACCTCAAGTTTCCACGTTAACCTAAGCCCTGATTACACACACTGGAAGTTTGGGGTAAGAAAGAGAATTTAGAAGACTTCTGCAATCTCCAAAGGTAAACTGTAGAGAAAATGTGATGAATTGTCAACGTTTTATTTCCAACACAGCAGGGTTTGTTTGTTTTGTTTTTCTGAACAGCTACCATACCTTAAATGAACTTGGAGAACTTTATAATAAGCTACTTGAAACATTTTACACAAACAGGTAAGAACTCAGCAGGCAGGAGGGCAGATAACCTGGACATTGATAACATATCCAATACTCTTGCTACATCTTGCTACAAGATAAGAGTCACTGACTGGTCCATACTATCTTTATTAATAAGCCAAACCACCCAAACCAGCAAGTCACCAATAACAGCATTTTTCAAAATCTGTACTCTTAAAAAGATGGCCCATTAAAAACCAGAAAATTAAAACTTGCTGAAGTCTGGAATGCTCGGCTTATTACCTGAAGAAAACATGCTATTTATAACAGAAAACTTATTTCTTAAAGCAGGAGGAAAACACTGCCTGTTCTAAAGAATGTAACCTAAAAATAACAGGGTCTGACAGATTCCGTGACAAGACAAGAACCAGCTAAAATCTAAAGTTCAAAAACCAGTTCAAAGTTCAAATAATAATAAAAAAGCAGCACAATAACCTGACTGGCAGAACAATGTTAAGAGCATCAGCATTTTTGCTGCTCTATTTCATTTGCATTGAAATGTATTATAAGCTTGCACATAAAAACTGAACTCTTTGGCTGTATGTCCCAAAAGGATTGAGTAAATTTAATATTAGTACATTCTGTCCCAAGTCAGGTGGAATTAATCCTCCTGCGGATGTGTGATTTGAGATTAAAATGAACTTTTTTCTAAGGATCTGTATCCTGGATACCAAACAACAGAATGCTATCTCAAAACAGGACTAGATTAACTGAGTATGTTGATTTTTGTGTTAGCCTGCCCAGACTAAAAGCAATATTACTGCTCAGTCTTATTTCTGTTAAGGAAATTCTCTGGTGAGTAGTACTTTACTTAAGAGTCCTTCTGCACACTGGACTTCAGTTGCAGAACTAAAGAAGCATAGGAAAATAAGTCCAATATAAGCATCATGTTTTAAAATCCTTTCTTGTATCTACAGATAGAAAGGAAGTAGATTTATAGCACTGCAAGATGAATAACAAGTTCAACGAGCACTTTCTGGTTTTCCTGGAAAAACAGGAAATGCCATGTATATATCTCAGTGTAAGTAGCTTCAATCCAAACGCAGTCATTTCTTAGGAGACGGGTAAGCAGTGACAGCCTTCACTCAATAAACAGCCTGTACTGAACGGGATCATCTCCTGACTGCGCACAGATCTCATCAGAGATAACCGGCTATTGCACACTTTGGTATCTCTGACTCCTAATGCTAGAAAGGACAGCAGCAGGTAAGTGAGCTGTGCGACGGCTGAACCGCAAAAATCACCGGGGCGACACGTGACGAGCTTCGTGATTCACTGCGAGCTGAGATTTCCAACCGCACCAACAGCAGGAATTACCTTCTGGTCGCCGCCGCTGCGAAACGTTTTTGTGCGCTTCCGAGAGCCCTTGCTTTCCACCACTTCCTTTAAAAAAAAAAAAAAAAAAAAAAAAAAAAAAAAAAAAAAAACACCCCACCCNAAAAAAAAAAAAAAAAGCCACCCCAAACCCCGCTGACTTCTACAGCGGACACGTGATAGGAAAACAAGCGCTTAACGGTGCCGCCTAAGCCGGGGCAGGAAGGAGAAGCGCGGGGAGCGGAGCGGCCGGGCGGGTACTCACAGGCCTCGCTGGAGGCGAGGTGCGGGTGCCTGTCACAGCCAGGGTCCCCCGCCTCGATCACCACCTGCAGCTGCAGCAGCTCGGGCTCCGCTCGGGCAGCCAGCGGCCTGCGGCCCCGCCTCCGCCACCGGGAATGCCCGAACATGTACTCGTAGTACCTGCCGGGGAAGCAGAGGCGCCGGCGGGGCTCTGAGGCGGCTNCCTGAGGGGTGCTTGGCTGGGGCGAGTGGCTGTTTCACGCTGCCCTGAGGGGTTTTCTCACATAAGGAACCATTAACTATTAGCGTCCAAAGGAGAGGCGCAAGGATGGTGGAGGGTCTGGGCAGGAAGCCCTGTGGGGAGCGGCTGAGGTCACTTGGTCGGTTCAGCCCGGAGGAGACTGAGGGGAGTTGTGGTTTTCAACACCCATCTCTTCAACTCGGGTAACTAGTGACAGGACTTGAGGTAACAGTACGGAACTGAATTAGGGGAGGTTCACGTTATTATCAGGAAAAAGTTCTTCACGCAGAGGGTGGTTGAGCGCTGGAACAGGCTCTCCAGGGCAGTGGTCACAGCGCCAAGCCTGACAGAGTTCAAGAGGCATTTGAACAATGCTTTCAGGCATGTGATGTGGTTCTTGGGACTGTCCTGGTCAGAGCTAGGAGCTGGGCTTCAATGATCCTTCCAGCTCAGCATATTCCATGACTTTCCATCAGCTGGCACCATGAAATCCTGCACATGGCACTGCTCTACAGAGTAAGGGAGTGTGGCTGGGCCAGCTGAATTTCTGCATGGAAACAGTGTGTATGAAGGAAAGACTCCACATCTCTTGTAGTGCTACAAAACAATTTCAGTCTCAGCAGAAACTACTTTTTCACAGGCTTTCTACAGATTATGTTGTAAACTATATGGTGAATAAGCAGGAGTCTTGAGTTGCAGTGAAGTATTTTAGCCTGTAACCAAACAAACCTGGTGTTTTGGCCAACCTCAGTGCAAACTTGGGGAAGTTGTTCTGGAGTGTTTGTGAAGAAGGCAAATCAAGCATTTCAAGACTGGAAGTCTTAGTGGGGAGGAATTCAGGCTTCTAAGTGGAATGCCACTTCTAATTGAATGGTTAATGCAAAGACTGAAGTGTCCTCGATGCTTTGGCTAATGCACCAGTTAAACCCACAGCATGGGTGGGGGGAGCTGACACCTGCACTCTGCTACTGCAGAGTAACTGAGGAGCTGGTTGGCCATTCTGAAGGGGATGGATCACAAAACATCCTAATTTTGCCATTTGCTGTGCCCAGCCATGCAAGTGGACTGTGAAGGCTTGGTGGAAAGTGTTTGAGGCATGCTATCCATAGCAGAACGTTATGTAATCTTGTAATGCTATAAGTAAAAGTAATTCTTTATTAAGTGATATCGAAGAGGCACAACAGGACATGACACCTGAAAGCCTACCCTCCTGCCCTTGCGTATCAGGAAGCACATGGAAGTGGCAGTACTGTCTTTTCTGGTGCTCTCAGAGGCAATTGTAACACTCTACTCTTCCAGCTGTGGCAGAGGTCTCCAGCTGCCCATTACATATATCTTATGTATCTTTCCTTTCTTTGCCTGGTCTGATTGCCTCCTCAGCTATGTTGATTCAACTGTTCCTGCTGCCTAACCTTATTCATCATTTTAGACATACTTAGAAATTATGGATTGTTTCATAGATTTCTTTGACATATCTGAGAGATCAGTAAGCTCTCATGGGAAGGAGAGGGTAAGGATAAGTAGCTGCAGTTGCAGCGGGGACTGTAATACAGTAAACAAAATCATCTGTCTACAGGTAAGTATTTAACACCCTGGCCACTCCTAAGGTAATTCTCAGACACACTGAGAATTTTTTCTTTCAGTTGTTTTCAGTGGCTCTATCTTCTGTAGAGCAAGTCTGTTTTATACCAATGAAGTGCACCCATTCATTAGTCATCTAATAAATATTCATGTAATCATTTATTATTATCATGCTTTAAAATACTTATTCTGTGCACAAAATAATAATTTAAATTAATTTTGCTTTTTTATCTTCTCTGTTTAGATTTTCTGATGATCAATAAAGAGATCAAGTAGTCTTTCCTTGTGTAAGTCCATGAATATAGCTTCTTTCTTTTACTCATTGGCACACTTGACAAAATTGTAGAAACTTGTTCTCTTTGAGATATTTATATATGTGCCAGTTTTGCTTCAATTTGGCCTCTGGGATTTAACAATTACTGGGTGGAGTACTCAGACATAAACTTGCTATCCTCATTTTCTAAGGAAACCTTGCTGTAGTGTCTTTGGTTACCACAAACAATCTAAGCCTGCATTGGTGTTTTTAGACACTTAGGTTTGAAGTGATATGATGTAACTGAGTTTTATGTTGCATCTTAGGGCTGGTTCTAAGCTCACAGTAGAAGATGAGCAGGACGCATAAAATTGAAGAGTGATTTCAGTGCGATTTCCATAGGACACAGCAGAATGTTGAAACTGCAGAGCTAGGACTGTAATTGTTTCCAGCATTCACAATCAAAGAAGACATCCCTGTGCCTCACACCCTTAAAAAAAACAAAACAAAAACCAACAACAAAAAAACACCAACCAAAAACAAAAACACAAACCATCAAAAAGAAACCCAAAAAAAAACCCCCAAAAAACCAGCTCCAGTATCAGCTCAAAATCTTGAACATGGAAATCCAGCATATTTTATCCTTAGCCTGTTCTCTAAGTTTGAAGTCCTTCTGAGAGGAATGGATTTTGATCTTTCTTTATTGTTGACATTTTGTCTAGATTGTAAATTGTGTTAGAATGGGAATGTACTCTTACCTAGGCTGGTAAAGATTTACAAGGTTTTATATGTTATACATACCCACTGAATGAGTAGTAAAGTACTATTTTGTATCTTTGTGGAAAAATTGAAAATGCAATCATGAGTTACTCAGATCAGGAACTTGAATCTCCTGTTTCTACCAGAGATGGCTTTTCCATTCCCCAAGATAAAAGTTATGTGTCATTTAGTTGCAAACTAATCCTTTCTGAAAACAGGAGGAAAATTGCTGCAGTAAAAAAAAAAAAATAGTAAACGTAGCTGAGCTTGACTCCTACAACAGAATTGTACAGATTCCTTCACACACATTCCTGTGTTAAATAGGAATTAAAAAAAAAAAAAAAAAAAAAAAAAAAAAAAAAAAGGCAGAGTAGTTTTGGACATTTGGGATCTCAAAAGTTCACCTTGCTAACCAAAATGGTGGAATTGGGCTGCACCCCAGTAACTTTTATGGGATAAAGGTCTTCCATTTGTGTAGCTCTTAGTTCTTGCCCTTGTTCTGTGGCTACAGCAGTCACTTCAAAGTGATAGGAGACCTCTCAGCAGTGTTTCCTGGTGTGCCAAGAAATGTTCCATATAGTCCTACTATTGACTCCACTGAAAAATGTTCCATATAGTCTCTGCTGTTGAATTCTTATTTAAGAAATAACAAAGCAGCAAAGAGGAAACAGTGACTTAATACCACTGAGTAATATTTTGTGACCACGGTAGTCTGGTCAACATACAGGATTGTTACTACCTAGTAGACTAGGGTGTGAGTTGAGACCAGACTGGGAACTGCACATCAGTATCTCACAAGGACATTTTTGGAGTATGTTAAAAGTTCATCCCTTAGATTTTGAAAGAAATTCATCACTGTTAGTGAAAAGTATGACTTTCCCATTATTTGGAAACCAGGTGATATTTTGTTTGCTCCATTGCCAAGCTAAGCTAAATTCTTAAGTTACCTGAAACTGACAGGTCACAGGTGAATGTTTTTTACCATGGTTGTAATAAGTTAAGTTCTGCTGTTCCACTGTCTGAGTAGTGGAACTCATGAGTAGTACATATCCTTTGCAGATGGGACTGAATCTTTCCATGCACCTGATTACTTGCTAGGTGCATGGCATAGGGTACCTCAGATGAAGGTCTTGCCTACAAGGGGATGTTATGGCTCAATAAAGTAGGACAATAATTTCATACTACATATAGCTGCAGACAATAATTTTGCATAGGGAAAGATTGTGAAGATTCTGCAGTTTGGAAGTGTAATAAACTTCTAGCAGGGAATCACTTGCTGCACTGTAAGTTCCTAACCTAGCTTGCACACAGTCTTCTCTATGGTTATTGTATGCCCACATTTTTCCAATACATCCTTTTCATCCTGGCCACTTTGTATAGATATCTTTTTATGGATGTCTTTTCTGTATCAGGAGTATCCAGGCACTGATTACATCAAGAAGGCTGGAAACCCTGACAGCCTAGAAATTCTGTGTGTGACCAGTGAGTGCTTGAATGATGGGTTTAGAACTGTCTGACTTTATGTTTGTTGGCTGAAGAGAATTTCCAAGTGGAACATAGTATATGACCTGTCTGTGAGCTACACACTGAGAATGTTGGTATTGATGTTGACATACATAATTAGGGATAAGAACTAATGAAAACAGGATGTTTAAATGATGTAACTTCAAGGAAACTCACAGGCTGAAAATGTTTCAAACAATAGCAAGGACGGTTTGTGAATGGATGCACATGCCAGATGCATGATTAGTGTAAGTAGGTGAACCAGCTAGAAAGAAAACTGTGGACACAGCATATACAATACACACACATTCTTTTGTAAAGGGAATTGTGGTTTAGGCTGCCAGCCTCATTGTGTGCTACTCTCTAACTACTTTTAGTATTTGTTACGTGGTTTGGATAGAAAGAAATCTGAATGATTCTAGTAGTGGGTCAGGTCCGTGGCTTCAGTGCCTAAGCACCTAGAAGGTGTGAAAAACACGTTGGGAGAAAGTGCTAACATATGTCAGATACAGAGAGGTTCTAGGCTACTGGATGGCTATAAAACTCCTCACAGTCTTTTGTTGATTTGTCTTTTTTGTTTCACAGCTGTCTGGGAGTTCTGTGAAAGTCAGATCTGGAGCAGTGCTGCTGCTCGGCTTGGGGACTTCAGACTTGTGGAGCCTCCTATTCTGATAGAGATATGTTGCTCACAAATAGATTGCTCTGGGGTCTTTGGTTTCATCAGTGCAGATTCTTTGATCTCCAGCAATTGCTATGAGATATCAGAGGGAGAAAAAGGCTGAGTAAAGCCTTTTGTACCGTCTGTTGTGAGTAATGGTTTGTGCCTCTTCATTAACTGCTGATTTCTCAAAGTGCTTTGGTCATCACTGCAGGTGCAGTTTGCAAGTAGGACAAGTCAAGTAGGACATAGATAGGGCTGTCCTGGATTAGAAGCATGTGAAAAAATTCACAACAGCAGATGTTTATGTCCAGAAAGGAAACAGATTGAGTCCAGTAACTTTATTCACTTTATGTTAGAGAGGCCATGGGGCATTCCCTTAGGATCTCTCACATTGTTGGGTGACATAACCCCCTTTTTATCCTGAGTTCCTGGTCACATCACCCTCTTCCTTTCTCCATGGGCTGAGGTACTTGGAAGGTACTGACTACCTAAACCGCCTACACTTGTCCTCCTCTACTATACACTCCCTTTTAAATTTTTTTTTCTTTTATAACAAAAACACTAGGAGTGCCAACACAATGTCTGAGTTGCAGAACCCTTGCAAGTTTTATGTGCTGGAGGTTTCTTTAATAATCAAAGAGGACAAAGTCTACACAGAGAGGTTTTATTGATTTGTTGGGTGATTGGTTGATATCTAACTGTTATGGGGAAAGATGTCGAAACCTTTTCCTCCCTGCTGAAGCCACGTCCCCACCAGCAGGTGGTGCAATGCTCTCACTGCATCAGCGTCTCGTTCCTGGGGGCTTCACCCTCAAAGCGTAACTACAGGCGTGATGGCAACAACAATTATTCTCGTCTGTGCATCTTGTTAGCTGATTACAAACCGTCCCAGGATTGCATGCACAAAGTTTTTTTTTTTTTTTTTTGCTGAGTTTCTCCATGCTGTGCTTATACAGCAAAATAAATATTACTGCATTTTGTCACTGAAGAAATCCATGCAAATTAGATGCCTACTTAATGACTATTTGTATTCTGAGTAGCTAACATTCAAATCTACTGATTACAGATTACAGGATAATAGGAACCCCAGTGTACAGGGGCAAGTCTGTGTCCTCTTTAGGGAAACTAGAAGAACTTTCCAGTGGCAAAACCCAGCTAATTCAGCTATGTTTAGAGAGGCAAGAAATAAAATTATTATTTCTCAGGACCTGAGCAGATCTTGTTTTGTTTCTACCTCCTTCCTTACTGTCACTGAAAACGTTGAGCTTAAACTGTTAATGTTAAACTATTGTGGCCTTGAAAAAGTTTTCATGTCTGTAGGTCCCTGGTAAACAAACACACGCAACGTTTTTTCAAGTGGGGACCCGTTGGTCTGTTGTGATGAAATATCCAATTTATGGACAGTACAATTTAGTCAGAGAGGGTGACATACCTGCAGGTACAACTTCAGAGAGACTTTGAGAAACTTAAGGAATGGACTAACAGCTCATTAACTTCTGTGCCCTGTGCATCAGAACAGGCTGGTTGGTAATTTCTTCAGTGCAGCACTGGAACAAGCACTCTGGAGAGGCTATTTCACCCTTAGGGCATTTGAGCTTGACCAGGCAAGGCTGAGTCTGACCTCACCTGTGTTGCTGTTAATCCACTTTGTGCAGAAGTCCTTTCCTGCTAGTACTCCTTTAGCCATGTTGCTTTGGCTTCGTGTTAGCTGCAGTAGATCTATGTTGCACACTGTATTTAAATTAGGAATATGCACTGATTAATGTGGGAAATTTGTATGACATAAAACTTTCTAGGAATAGTAACCTAATGATATTGTCTTCTGTTCACCTAGGATACTCTAAGCCAGGTTCATCTGCTCTATGTCACCTGGCCGTGCTTTGTCTCTCTGCTGCAGCTGAACAGAGGGACCCTACAGCTTCACTGTTGTATGCTGGGGTGGGTAGGGTTTACTAAAGCTGGTCTGGACATGGAACAAAGCTGTGGCTGCAGTTATGTTGTCCTGGAAGAGAAGTAAGTTTTGTAGGAGACCTAAAGAGAAGAACAAAAAAAGAGGGCATGCGTCATTCAGTGCTCCAGTTTTTCTATTGAGATGAAATCCCATAGAACAAGTTCTGGCTCAAGGGCAGTAAGATCACCTAGCAAGAAAAGGTAAAAGGAAGAAGTGCTCCAAGAATGGAGTGCTTGTGTTTCTCTTTCTGTTGTAAAGGACTCATGTCTTTGCCTCTGAACTGGGGAGGTGTGGATTGGATGGCTGGATCACTTGGTGGATAACGAATTGGCTAGATGGTCACACTCAAAGGGTTGCAGCCTATGGTTCAATGTCCGAGTGGAAACCAGTGATGTGTGGAATTCCTCAGAGGTTAGTATTGTGACTGTCCCTGTTTAAAATACATGGTGACATGGACAGTGGGACAGATTGCAATCTCAGTAAGGCTGCCAACAACACCAAGCTACATGGTGCAATTGATGTATTGTAGGGCAGGGATGATATCCAGAGGGACCTTGTTAGTCTTGAGAGCTGGATCTGTGTAAATCTCATTAAGTTCAACAAGGTCAAATGCAAGGTCCTACATCTCCTAATCCCAGATATGGGGGGTGAGGGGAGGGATAGAAAATGGATTGATACTACATTGAGTCAAAAGACTTGAGGGTGCTGGGGGATGAGAGGCTGGACATGACCCAGCCATGAGCACTCACAGCCCAGAGAGCCAAACATGTCCTGGGCTGCATCCAGAGCAGGGTGGGCAGCAGGGCCAGGGAGGGGATTCTGCCCCTCTGCTCTGCTCTGCTCTGCTGTGCTGGAGCACTGGGGCCTCCAGCATAAAAAAGGCATAGGCTTGTTGGAGTTAGTCCTGAAGAGGGCCATGGAGATGATCACAAAGCAGGAACACCTCTCCTGTGAAGACAAACTGAGAGATTGGAGTTGTTCAGCCTGGAAAAGAGAAGGCTCTTGGGAGACCTTAGAGCACCGTCCAGTATATAAAAGGGGCCTACACAAGAGATGGAGAGGGACTTTTTACAAGGGCATGTAGTGATAGGACAAAGGGAATAGCTGTAAGATAACAGAGTCTAGGTTTAGATTGGACTTTAGAAATAAATCCTTCACTGTAAGGGTGCTGAGACACTAGAACAGGTTGCCTGAACAAGTTGTGGATGCCCCATCCCTAGAAATGTTCAAGGTCAGGTTGGATGGAGCTCTGGGCAACCTGTTCTAGTGGTAGGTGTCCCTGCTGTGGCAGGGAGGATGATCTTTGAGGCCCCTTCCAGCCCAAACCATTCTGTTTGTGATATTTAGGTCCAAAACGTCAGATAGTGTTGCTGATCAGTAATGTGTTCTAGTATATTGCCAAACTAGATCTGGTGCACTATTCACTGCTGGCAACTTGTTACTGATTTTTTATTATTTTCATACAGCATTATGATCCCCAAAAGCAGCAAGCTGTATGCAGTCTCTTAAAAAGAAAGTAATCCAACCTTTTTTTTTTCTTTTGCCATGTCAAGTACGGTCTTCTTGATGCAGGATGGCATGGATGGGGAATATGGAGGAAGGAGATATAAATTATCCTCCTTAGGCTCATTTAATTTTTAACATGAACTTTGATTACAGAAGAGTTATGCTTTATGGAGCAGTAAAGAAGCCAGTGCCTACAAACTCTTCCACTGGTCCTTATAAAATGAAACAAGAACATGTGTTAGGATTACAGCATGTATGCAAACAAGACCCAGAGTACATAAAAGGCAGATGCATTTTCTAGATCAGAAAAATCAAAGATAAATGCATATCCTTTTTCCCTTGGACTTCATGAGAACTGCGAAAGGAATACCCTATGTTTTAGACAATAACATAGGTAACAGTATATTAAAAAATCTCCGGAGAGGAAAACTTTGAGGATACTGTTTTGTTTTTAACAACACTTGTCTTTCTCCTGGACAGAGAATAGTCCAGAAATAGAGTGTTACAGTGAGAGCTTGCAGATGCTTTCAATAAAAACTGATAGTAGAACACAGGTGAATGCATTACTCCAAAGGGTGAAGAAGAGGCCAGTTGTACCTGCCATATAATTTGTATCTGTTCTGATTTAGCTTGTGAGTGTTCTGACTTGGTTAGCCTGGTTTTGGTTAGCATGTTACATTTAGAGAGCCGTGTCTACTTTGCAAAGTACTTGGAGACCTCCTAAATAAACACTACTAGTAGTATTTATTATCTTTGTATTCGTAGCTTTGGAGAAAAAATAATTTGAGCATAAATGTGTAAATCTTGTAATGTGTGTAGCAAGCTGCTTGTTTTGATTTTTTTTTTAATATGTGTTTATACTTCTATAATGAGTCAATTTTAATTTTGTTCTGTTGGATACATTATAGACATATTCTAAGTGACAAATTTGATTCCTAGAGGTGTCAGGATATTTAGCAGTGCAGGTAGTCTGAGTAGTTTTTATTTTCAATAGCGGGAGTCATACAGAATCTCAAGACTGATTTAACCAGGCCTTTGTGGGATCCAAAAATGAATAATTCATTTATGTTTCCAACTCAGAAACATTGCAGGTAATGTATAGGCATTGCACAAGTGCATTGTTTCTCTCTTCTTGCTGGTGTTTGTACACAGAATATTTCTGTATGCTCTGTCCTCCTTGAGCCTTTCATTGTGCAAGCAGAGTCAGGTATGCTCTTGGTCCAGATTGCTTTCTCTTTACAAAGAAAGAACAGAGAGTTTCTAAAAGAAATGCAATGGTAGTTAGGCTAATACATACAGTGAGAAATATTAATTACCTCCTTAGTCTTTTCACACTCATTACACACAAACCTTTAGACATGGGATGTAAGAAGTCTTGTGGCTTTGGTCTGAAACCACACTGAAAAGCCATTCAGCTGGCTATTCACAGCAAGGCAAGTGAATAGCCAGCTTTGTTTGCTAAGGATAATCTGCTGTGCTGTGCTACTCAATCTGTAACTCTAAATGTCCTTGCCTTGTAGTTGGCAGTACACTAAGCCCCAAGTTTTCTGACTGGTTTAGGGGCCTCCTGAAATGCTAACCAATGAGATAGTCATTGGAGCTGTCTTTAGAGAAGAGAACTGATGGATGCAGCAGGACAGGTCTTAACTTGAGAAGTAGGGTAAATGATTGGTCATCATCTTAGCTCAACTTCTGAGGAATTTTCAGTGATGGTGGATCAACCACTATATTTTTCATGGACAGAATGACAAATGTTTTCCCATCTTTTGAGTCCTTAAGTCCTAAAACCTTGGGACATTTTTGTTGTCTTTGTTGGGTTTCAGGTAAATACAAGTTACAGGGTCAGGGTATTCATAGGACTGAAATGAATTATACCCTCCTAGCCTTATGTATTTCAAAAAACTTGGGAGTTTTTATGTTTTTAGTGGATATAGTGTAATCCTGTTTTAAATGTTGGTGTTTAGTAAATTAGAAGAGAGGTAAACAAATTAATCATTAACTATGAAGTCAACCCTAGACTGTAGCCTCCAGGTTTCTTTGAGACCCTGTTAGGTTGCCTCCCTTCACCTGAAATGTCTGGGTTTGGTTGTTTTTTTTTTTAATGGCTGTGCTGCTGCTTGGGATTTACTAAAAATGAAGGCATGGTGTGAGAAGTAGTATGTAATTTGAAACAGGACTCACAATGGATTGAGCAGAGGAATTTAGGTTTTCAGTGCCAGTGTAGGAAATACTACAGGACAGAAAAGACACTGGGGTTAATGTTACTTTTTAGAAACAGAAGTTATGAGATCATGTTATGATGCCATTTTGAATAGGATTATGAAGTATATTTGCTATAATCATTCTAAGATTGTTGCTTTTGTTTGTTTTCAAGAACAAAATCAGAAATGTCACACTGATACATCAATTATTCTAAAAATGTGTGTTTTCACTTGGTAACCTTCACATCTCTATATATCTTGTATTTCATTAAACCCAACCCTGCATTTAATAAAATATACTTTCATTACAAGAAAAAAAACTAGTGGTTACTGCCCAACCCCTATATTAGTACCTCTTTTTTAGTGGCTTTCTTACAATTCTTCATTTCTACTTTGCTGTGCTTAAAGTCTTCTGTGTCCTGTCTCTTCAGACGTCTTGGTGAAACACCGTTTTTATGACATAGTGTCTGCTGCTTTTCCTTTCTTTTATGTGCTCACCTACATGCCTTTTCATCCCCTCCTCTACCTCATACTTTTACTATTGCACTAGAAACTTGTTTTTTATGAGGGACGCAAACCAGCTTTTCAGATGCCATATGGTTCTTTGAGAACTGTCACTCTAGTTTCAAATATATTTGAAAATATATTTTTGTTCCTTAGAGGCTAAAAAAAAAAACCCACCAAAAACCCAAAA
>VWYO01000894.1:75514-89476 GCA_013400275.1 Rhadina sibilatrix | reverse complement strand
GGTTTGGTTTTTTTTTAATTATTTTTATTTTTATTTTTATTTTTTTTATTTTTCCTTTTTACTCTACAAAATCTCCTCAAACAAATTAATCCTCTACATGTGTATTTCCAAATATGTTACAGTTTTTTTTAAAAGCAAGTGCATCAAGGCCAGCCTTGACAGGTGTCAGTACTAGAGCCCCCACTACTGCATCCCTCCATTCATTAACTTTTATTGAAAGGAAGTAAAAGTCTGTAGGGATGCTGGTTTGGCAGCTATGAAATATGTTTTGTTTTTTAAAACTTTGTAAGGGAACTCCAGCTATTGCAACAATTTGCTTAATTATTTTCTGCAATAGTGAAGACCAGAAATCTTGAAGCCATCCTTGAGTCTGACCCAATTTCTAAACCTTCTATAGGATTTATAGAGCATTCCTTACAGTTTGCTTGTTTGTCACTGACCTTTCCCAATCCCTACAGCACTGACAGGCTTCTTCCTTAATTCAGCTCTGGCTCTACTGAAATACTTATTCATTCTTGAATCATTTTTCTCAACTTTTTCAGCTCTTTTTAAATAGTTCTTCTAAATCACTATAATTTTAAGCTTCAGGAGGCACAGAATTCTGTGCTTAGATTACTTTTTTGTGTATATCCTCCATCTATCCCTCTAGTCAGGTATCTTTGAATTCAGGTTCAACATTAAGCTCCTGCTTTTTATAATTCTCCCTGGATTTGTATCTCATTTTCCACTTTTTAGTCTGTGATGAACAGGGTGGGTAGACATGCTTCATTCAGTAACAAGATTGATGAAGGCAAAAGAAAACCACGGTGTAGAGAAAAAGGCCTGGCATTCAAGTTCAAGATCCAGTGTTCCTGTCAATCCTTTCATTACAGTAGCAAATAAACGGTGATGTATGGATTTATTCATAGTCTATGGCCGTGGCAGAGAGGGATGGCATGTCTCAGCCTCAATGTATAATTCAGATACGAGGGACATGAATTGGTTTCATCAGGAAAAAATAATTCTAAGCCAAACTATTAGAATGCTCCCAAAGTCCAAATTGGAACAATTTTTTTGAGATTTGTCCAAAGACACAACCTGCTTTGATTCAATCATTATTGGCCATTGATATCTCCCCAATATTCAAGACATACAGCAGGCACCACAGGAAACCAATTTGGTCAGAGACCATCTGACTGAGCTCAAAGACCAGAAAGGAGTGTATGAAAAGCAGAAAATGGGGTGTACTACCAAGAACAGAAACACCATATGGGGATGCCAGGATGAAATTAGCAATATCAAAGTTTGGCTGGTATTGAAACATACAAAGCATGTGAAGTGAAACAAGAAAGGTGACTGCAGGTATATTGGCAGCAAAAAGAAGACCAGGGAAACCACAGGCCTGGTGGTGAATCAGGTACCTGCCTGATCTGCTAATGAAGGGCATGAAAGATAATGATGTAGCTAATGCTTTACTTATTTCAGTCTTTACTAGCAGAGTCTCCTGCTAAGCCTTCCAGGTTCTGCCAGTTCTGTTCGATCTTTTTATCAGTGATCTGGATGCAGGAGATGAATGCACCATTATTATGTTGATGACATTAAACTGGGAGGTGCTTTTGACTCTGTTGAGTGATGAGAGGCCTTGCAGAGATATCTACATAGAGCATTATGCAATCGTCAAGGGCATGAAATTCAAGAACAAGTGCTGGGTTCTGTACCTGGCATAGGATAAGGCTGGACACATGTACAAATTGGAAAAGGAGAACAGCCCTGCAGAGAGGGATGTGGGGTGCTGGTCAGCAGCAGCTCAGTGTGAGTCAGCAGTGAGCCCTGCCAGCCTGGCAGGTAAACAGCAACCCAGGATGCATCAAAGACTGCACTGCCAGTGCAAGAGAGGTGATTATCACTGTATTCAGCATTGGTGCAGCCTCTTCTGGAGTGCTGAGTGCAGTTCTGGGCCCTGTTATTCAAAAATCATAGAATCAGAGCAGATGTTTCAGCTCTTGAATGTGCCCCAGGGAGGGTGACAAAGCTGGTGAGAGTTCTGGGAGATGTATTCTGTGAGAAGTCACAAAGGAGTGTGGGCTTCTTTAGTTTGGAGAAAAGGAGAATGAGGGGTGACCTCATTATTCTCTACAGCTTCCTGAGCACAGGGAGTGAGAGATGTCCATCTCTTCTCCCTGGGACCCAGTGATAGAATGCGTGGGAATGATACAAAGCTGTTCCAGGGGAGGGTCAAAGTGGACATTAGGAAGCATTTCTTTACTGAGAGGGCAATCAAACACTGACACGGGCTTCCTGGAGAAGTGGTCAATGTCCTGAGCTTGTCACAGCATTTAAGATGTTTGCACAATGCCCTTAATAACATGCTTTCACTTCTGGTTGGCCTCAGTCAGGCAGCTGGGCTAAATGATCATTGTAGGTCCCTTTCAACAGAACTAGCTATTCTATTGTGTTCTGTTGTGTACTATTTTAATACTCAGAGAAGGGTCAAGTTAGAATATACTTAAATGAGCTGGAGATATACAAACCCATGGAACCTTGCAACCATGGAACAAGCAGAAACAAGTTCAACAAGTGTAGAGGCCTGCACCTGGGGCAGAAAACCCCCATGCATGGGTACAAGCTGGACACTGTCACAAGCCCAGCTTTGGTGAGCAGCAGGTTGAACCTGATCAGCAGCATGACCTCACAGCAATGATGGTGAATGGCGTCCTGGGTGGTGGAAGTGCAGTTCCAGTTCACCAGGGGGTGAAGGGAAGTTAATACTCTCCATTCTTGAAGATTTTTCAATATTTCTCTGGAGATTTTCAAAAGGGCCATAAGTAGTCTTATTTAACTGCAAAAATAACCCTCCTCTGAGGACTAGAGACCTCGAAGACCCTTTCCAGCCAACAGTTTACAATTTTGCCATAACAGAGAAAATAATCAGATATACTTTAGTCATTATAGGAATCTCAGCTGTCAGAATTAACTTTAAAGTAGCACTTAATGGGTAAGTACAAAGTAAATTTGATGGAATTTGTGGAATTTATATTGAAAGTTTATATTTTGTTTATAAGAAAGTCTTTAGATTTGAAATATTTTAAACTTTCTGTGTGTTGATAAAGTGAATAATAGATCCTTTAATATATAATCAATATAATTATTGGTATGCACACCTCCTCAAGTCCCTTATCTTTACTGTGAATATTTAGTTTATTATGATAACATTTTAAAAGTACAGTGTAGAGCCTGAAATATCAAAGAAAATATATCTAAACAATGACTCAAAATCCAAAGTGCAACCACAATATAGCTAAAAGGCTTTTGTAAGCAGTATTTCACAGTATACTTAGACCTGTTGAAAAGAATTTCAAGATTTATTTGGAAGTATTTTGGAAAAAAGAATTTTTAAGTGATAAATAAAACCTTACAAAATATCAAGTTTCAAAAAAACCCCCAAACAATACATTTAAATTGAACTGTGGATTTTAAGAGCTGCAGAATGGGTTTGATTGTAGTTAAATAGTAATATTTTCTTTGTATAGACCCCAGTAACAGATGTTGCTTTTTTTTTTTTTTTTTTTTTTTTTTTTTTTTTTTTTTTTTTTTTTTTTTTTTTTTTTTTTTTTTTTTTTTGGCAATCTGTAAGTAATCTCTTTTGTTCAATGAGCTCTAAGGCTTGTGTATTGTGTTTGCAGTTTAATTTTTCAGAAGTGGTCAGATCATGTTATTTAACTCCTGCCTCTTTTGGTCCTCAGTATTTGTATGACCTGGATGCTTTGTGTAAATGTTCCTCATAGGACTGCAATGAATAAGTGGTATCAAAACTAGACTGTACTAATCTAAAATGTCTTTTATTATTAATTTCAGCACCTTGTTTAGTCAGCTGAAGAGTGCTTAGAAAGCCAGCTTTGTTCAAGTCAACAGTGTAAATAGGGGGAATGTGCAGTCAAATGGCACACGGTGCTTAGAGCTACCACGACTGATGCTGACAGGGCAAAAAAAAAAAAGCAACCCCCTGGGTGGAGGAGTCTTGTGTTACTCTCCTTTTGTGTTCCCTAAGTAGTGGATGTGTACTGCCATATTTCTGCTTTCCCTCCCCAAGGGCTCTTGAATGTTAAAAGAAGCTTGGAGGGTGGCGGTGCTTTTGTTTTTTGGTTTTTTTCCCCTTGGCTGTATGTGGAACTGGAGAAAAGGAAACAAAGAGAGGAAGACAGTTTAAACTGTGTCTGTCTGCTGCTTTCAGTTCTGCCAAGAGTTCCTATACTAACATGCCAGTTGCCTAATATTATTATGCATATTTTTTATATGTAGACTTAATTGTTTTTTAAGAATAATCACGCAAAAAGACACCTCAGTCAAAAATAAACACCTATAGACAAAGAATCTGAAGTCATAATTACACATTTTTATAATGCTTAAGTTAATTTTCTGATGAACAGTGAGATTTGGATCTATATATTATCTTATGTTTCCTTGACTCTGTTCTAGTTATGCAAAACTATATAACTTAGAATCTTCCAATGTTTATTTTACAGGCTTTGCTATTCAGAAAGAAATAGGAGAACACTTAGGTCCTGAAAGAGGGGGAAAATGTCAGGAAATAGGCTTGCAGATAGGAGTTTGATACTCTATATACATGACAGTATAATGTTTTGGGGTTTTTTCTGTTCACAAGGCAGAATGGTTTGAAGTTTAGAGTTGTGTCTTCCAAGAAAAGAAACACGTAGAGAATGTGGTGGTTTGCTGAAGGCGCCCAGTTCTGTATCCAGCAAAGGCAAAAGGTAACTTGTCTCTACTTCATGAAAGCATGACTGGATGCCTAATAAAATGAATGTGTAATACGGTATGATTGGCAGTTCCTGCTTAGGAAGCCAAAGAATAAAATAGCAGAGGTGTTGACATTCACTGGCAAATTCCCTCTGACTTCACAGGAGCTGGGTTTTAGTCTTAAATAAATAATGTTGAAAAAATGTACTTCAGAAACCTTGGGTTAATCTGTTGGCTCAGATCAGGGTAGAGTGGATAACTGTGCCTGCAGGCAGTAACAGGTCAGACCTATCTTCTCGTGGTTGTGGGATTTACTGAAATAAGTGGATCAGATAGGGCGTGCGGTACCAAAACCTATCAGGGTGGAATCTGTGCGATCCTTCCAGAATCTGTCCATTCCCAGGGTGTGACTGAGTATATTTTGGCTGGGCAGTTGGCAGGCTTCTCTCTTTGCAGCTCCTTCTACCTTTATGGACGAACACTGCTAAGCTAGGAGGGCAGCTAAGAGAAATGCATGTTTTCAACAGTTAAGGCACATGATCTCACTGTGCAAAGACAGAGCAAAACAGGAATTGTGCAAAGAGGAATATATGCAGAAAAAAAAGGAAAAATGCCATTGTAATGAGTTCCTCAGGAATGTGTTTATCTATAAATAAGTAATTGTACTGTAAGTAACAAAAAAAAAAAAAAAAAGGGAAAGGAATGTATTTAAAGAGGGAAGGGTGGAGATTGTTTTATATTTGTGAGGAGATTGTTTTATATTTGTGAGCCTAGATATTATAAATGCATGTCTGTTTCACTAAGCATTATTGCCTAACTCTATAATAATTAGGGAGACATAACCACATCTCCAATCATCTGTCTACTATCTTCAACAAAGCCAGCATGTACTCATTCCTTTTTCAGATATCTGAGTTTGTTCATGATAATGGATTGACTAAACAGCGAGTTTAACATCCTTTCTCATGAGCTTTGGGCAGTCTCTTGCCTTGCCTGATGCCACATGGTTGTCTCCTAGTCAGGCAGGGAGGATGCTCACCTCCTGCATTGGCGCTGACTTGGGCAGGCCACCTCACCACAGGGAGAGTGGGGAGAGATGGCTGCAGAACTCAGCCCAGATTTTACAACTATCACAGTTTGAGAAGTGGAGTCTAAATCATTATACCTAACAAGTACATAGTTGAAGATTGTGTTAATTCCCCAGTAGTAGGTGCTGTAACTAACAGTGGAAGAAGCCCTGTTAAAGTAATAAATGATTTAAGTATCTTTTTCTTTTGGCTCCTTAAACAATGGACTGGATTTATTTAGTTTTTTAAGCTAATTTCTCAGGCAGGAATACATTGGAGTAGGTTGAAATATAAAAATGTTTAAAGTATAGTAAAAGGAAAGATGTGACAAAAGTGTCTAAATTTAGACACTTGTTTAGACACTTTAGGCTCCTTGTTTAAATTTATTCTAAAGATCACGGGCAAAATTTTATGCTTTGTATTTGGATGGGCTGAGAGTCCTGTGTTTTAAATGTATTTTCATTTCTACAGTTTGTTTATTGAGGTGCATTAGCATGAAAAAGCTAAACCACATCACATTACTTACTGTGTGTTCTAGAAGTTCACATGTTAATGCTGTCTGGTGGGAAATGAGATGAAGGAAGTCTATAAAATTTAAAACTGTTTTGCTCTCAGGCAACACAACTCTTTTGCAGAAACACATCTTCACTATACTGCTCAGAGAACCAACATAAAATAATTCTATTATGAATTTTATAGAAACGAAATGAAAGCTGCTGTGTCAATCATAAAGGAGAATTCTTAGTTGTTGGAGTTTTTGTTGTTGTTCTGAGGTTTTTTTAATCTGTTTTTTTCTTTTGATCTGCCTATGATCTGGGGTGATCAATGGCATCTAATGAAACCATTTAAGATTTTTGTCAGACATTTTATATCTCTAAGATTTTTTCCCCATTTAATGGAATGGAATCAGGAAGAGCCCAAGTAAATGGAAAGCTTCTTAAAAAGTACTTGAGCAAAAGAGAAAGAAAGGGTTTTTCCAAACTGTATTAGTCATAGGAGCTCAGGTGATACTCTAGCTAAATCTTAGGATTCTGTTTGCATATGAATGCAGCTTCCATTTGCATTAAAATATGGTAGTTCTATTAATGCTTATTGAGATTTTCTGTTATTTCCAATCTTCATTTGAGCATTGATAATGTAAAATTTGCTGGAGATAATTTGATGTCAAACTTCCTGTTCTGGTGAATTTTCATATAATTGGTCATCCATAATTTTGTTGTAGTTGTTGTTTCTAAATAAGAAAATGTGACTACACATGTAACAAACGCAGGTTCTGGCTGGGCCTGTGCATCAATGTGTATTTGTATGTGTGCCCATGTACCATAAATGTACTGGCATGTGACATAAGCTACTGAGCACTAGAGATATCTGCCTAGATGCTTTGGCTAACTATCACTTTTGAACTACTAAATCCACTTACACGTATTTGACCACTGCTCTCTATGTACCACTGTTTCAAGGCTGTCAGCCTCTACTCCCATCTGTTTATTGTGATATGACAAAGCTTCCACATATTCTCCTGTCCAGAATACTTATGATATGTGTCATTTATCACAATAAGCAATGAATTTCAAGATATCTAGAGAAGGTGTGAGTGGAATTCTATTCTTTTAGCCATTGAAGGATAGGATTGCTTCCACAGCTTTAATCTGCATTAGGCCTTTGAGGAAAATCCAGAGATTCTTCCAATCAATTATTTGGATGTGGTGAGTCACTAGGCTTTGTTATTCTATTTGAGCAAAATTAAGTTCACATATAGATGAAAGCAGATTCTGAAAAGGAAATTGCTTGTTAACTGAAACCTTAAATAGTTTTCTTTAAGAAAGCACAAGTGATCAGTCAGCTATCTTCCAACTATGCACTTCAAGGTCTTTCTAATTTAATGTATTACCTCTTTTACATCTTAACACACAAGACTTGTTACAGAAGACAGAAGCTGTCTTTTGTATTTCCAAACTACAGTCTTTTCTTTAAGCCAAAATACACATATGTTGACGTGCCAAGTGGCTCTTCAGGAGGGAAAGTAAAAGCATGTTCGGACATGTCCTGGAGATTAGGAAAAATGTGAGAAAATGTTCAGCTCAAATAAAGCATCAACAGCTTCATTTTTACTTTCAGCAGCAATCAGATGTCTAATTAAATTCCATTAGCCTAAAATAAGGCAGAGCTTTGAAGACACAAATCAATAACCGAGTAAGTGCCACACTGACTGTGTTAAGAGACTTTTGAAGCTTTACCCACAGTACACATTCTTCCAAGTTTAAGCCCTCTGACTTAACTTGGCCATAACTAAATCATCCAAATTAACATTTAGAGGAGTAATAGGCCTTTTTGGAATACAGTTCACCTAAGATATCTGGTTTCCTCATCTTGTTAAATGGGTAACTTGCAAGGCTTTGCCTGTTAAAATGTGACATTTCTTCACTCAAAAACTCACTTTTATTTTTAGGAAAAGGTTTTGCTGCAGACCTGAATTCATCGCATTGCACCAACAGTGAATTAATCTTCTACAAAAGCTTGGTCATGAAAAAGATAAAATAACTCAAACCACCACCATGAAGAATTTTAAACCTTTGCATAATATATGGGCTCTGTGGCAGAATCAAATTCACTGGTTTCCTGTGTACACAAGAACAATAAACTGTCAAAGTACATAAACAAATCTTTTAAAACAAGCGTGTCCTTTTAAGTCTTTCTCATTTAAACAGACACAGCCTGACTAGGATACTGAGGCTACTCGTGCATTTAGTGCTTGAGAAACAACCCCTGCTGTAGGCAATGTGTTCAAAAGTTTGATCTAAACCACAGAAATACCAACTCCATAGGACACATTTCGTTTTGTTAAAAAGTTTGGAATCAGATTACTTAGTCCTCACAACCATGAAACTTCACAGATTAAAACTAGGTGAGTGAGTCTGTTTTAACCTTCTCATGTTCTGCCAAGAGCCTTCTAAAATGTTCCTTTCTTAAGTGTTCTGAAGTATCTGTAAAAATGCTACTTAAGAGCATCCAGAATTAATGTGGTCTCAAAACTTCTAATAATGCTGTTCCAGATGTTTGTGGTGAATTGCTGAACAGGAAAATTAATAAAGTCATACTTACACAAACAAGCTTGCTTTAAAATACTTGTCCAGATCTGTCCTAAACCCACTAATATCAGAGAACTCTGTACTCTCCTTCTCCCTAAAGCAGTGGTCTCCAACAAATCATGCTAAGCTTCCTAATTCCTTACATATTCTTATCATAAAACTTTTTAAAATTGGAAACAATACACACATTACAGTTTCCTTTGGTTCTGTGGACCACTTCCCATAACCTCATGGCCTGAACACTTAGATCAAGGCATATGATAGTGGAAAGCATGACTACAGGAGGTTTGTTTTCTCTCATTTTAGTTTGGTACAGTGGATGATAATAGCACTGAGGCATAGATTATTGACAAGTGAGCAACAATCTGGATTTATACCTAAGATCCTGATCTACCTACACATATATCCATAGGGACAAATTAACTCAGAGTCTCCTGGGTGCTGAAAAACATAAGGAGCAAAAGAAGTTTTTCACTCATGTTTACTCTTATTCACCTGAATAAATCTGATAAGCTCTCTCAGCTAAGTATGAGACAGAGTGAGGGCATTTCAGCCCCTATATGCATTGCCTTTTTTTTCTCTGGCATCTGTCTGTGTATGGCTTGTCTTCTTCAGCAGGCCTGAAGAAGTGAAAAGTTTGTTCCAATCTGACTTGAGGGCAAAATATCATCTAATGAGTGGAACAGTGAAACGACTTCAATGACTCGAAGTTGCAGCTCCAAGAGAGTATATGTATTTCCATCTAAAATCCTCATCCTTAAATACATCCAATTATGTCCTCAAATAGTCCTTAAGTATTAAAAGTCCTTAAATACCTTGTATTTCAATGTGTAACACTAGTCAGCAATGTAAAAATAGCAATTTAGAGGCACATTACTGTCCTTAAAGTGCTAAAGCAATTGTTTGAATGAATACATCTTTGTTTTCCTGCTTTTAACACTAACATAAAAGAGGAAGACAACAAAAATGTCTCCATCATTTAGGGATCTCTCTAGATGACATGCTGTACCATTTAAGGCATACAGTTCCTTCTTAAAGACTAAACATCTTAGAGAATAACACAATACATACCCCTATTCTCAAAGCCTCATTCCTGTTGGTCATTTCGGGGTGGGGAAAAGGTGGTCAGGAGAAACTGGCCCTGCAGAAGTGAAAGATGTGGGAAACTCCTAAGTTGTTATGCCAAGGTTGTTACAGCATGGAGGCTTTTCAGTGCGGCGCGGTAAAACCTGAAATAAGGAGCCAGCTTAGATGTCACCACTGGGGGCCACTGCTACTTAGCAAGAGAGAAGGAAAAGGAAGCTGCTGCATGGCCTGGAGTCCGCACTACTGGAGATATAGTTCCTGTAGAGAGACAAGAAAATGACCCAGTACGGAGCCGCTTAAGAGATGAGAACAGCCAGCAAAGACATGCACAGGGAACTGAAATCTCCTGGCAATGAACATACAACTTTTGCCAAATGTCATCACGAGTGATGGCAGTAGTGGCAGCAACCTTTGCAGTGGTATTCCCAGTCCTGTGCTGATCCACGTATCTTTGGGAAGGGCTTGCATATCATTAATAACTGGGACCCCTTACTAATCAAACCTGCTCAAAAATGGGTCATCACCATCATTGTCTTCTATGAACAGGAATCACTTTTCTTGTTAAGAAGGAGAACAGACAATATGGAATAGGTAAAAATGTTTTTATGGCAGACTTTGAGGAGTAATTGGAGAGCAAGACAAAATAGAAAAGGATAAGATGGACAAAGAAATTACATACAAAAGAGAAGTGAGTGGTTTCTCCTTAGTCTTGAGACATTTTTTTTTTCCATACTACTTATCTTTGTAAATACATATTGCTGGAAGTATAATTTCTGGACTAGGTGCAACAGACTTTACAAGGGTTTCTCCTAAGAATCAAGAAATTTTGAAAGGAAATCTTTCTCCCTCCAGACATTCATACTGATTACATTATTCACACTCAAACTGATCCTTCTGAAAATCTTTTGTACAAAACATATTCATGGAATGGAAACCAAGGCCTGAATTTTTCTGTCTCTTTCCTATAATATGATGGCATAACTCACCAACTTCAAATGGGCTAGAGTTGATATACTTTAAAAGTGACAAGGGACTCACACCTCACAACAACTGATCTATCACACTGATATTTTGGGGAGGAGCAGTTATGTGTCACATACAACAATAATTGCCCCTGCATGCTGCTGGTTTAGAGAGCAGCAGGTATTTTCTCTTGTTTTTGGTCTGAGCTGTCATGACAGGAAGGAATGACATCTAAGGGCCAGCCTGACTGAATGCAATCCTTTTGAAAACAAACACACACACACAGATGAGAAAGGCAGGACCAGGCAGAGAGGGATTTCTCACCTCCAGAACTGGTGGACAAACTGGTATAATTGCTGCTAAGAAATACTGAATGTTGACCTCCCCAAACACTTCTAGAGTGTCTCTAGGACTAAACAAGCACTATAATGCATTGTGCTGTATCCACACAAATGTCTGTTTGCAGGCCAGCCTGGAGAAGCACATCAAAGGCAAATGATAAGAAAAGCAGGTGTGGGTCACTGAGTGGTGTTCCAGGCCCCATCCCCCTGGGAGAGCTCTGGCACTGGTACTTCTATTGTACATTGTTAATTAAATCATTCTAATTAATTCATTCAAAGTGTAAATTAGGAAGGAAAGAAGATAAATTACACTAATACATTTAACCCCATGCTGTTTATTTAGCAGTTGAACAAAATAATGTGGTTAAAAGGAGTCTAACAAGGCAAAAGCCCAAGACACAGCTGTTTAATAGCATTAAAAATGAGATCTCAGACTGTGCTGCAGGCACATACTGCCTGTTTGCATTTAAAAGGCCTGCCAAGATAGCTGTATTGGCAAACCCTGCTAGTTTAGATGCAGCTGATACTAACCAAACCAAACAAAACAAAATACATATTTCCATCTCCTAAGTGAAATAATCTCTTCTGGTAAATGGATTATTTTACCAGTACAGCTCGGCCAGTGTTAGAACTCTTGCTGGTGCTACTAAGCTAACCTGGGAGATCTTTTAGCTACATAGTTACGCCTGCAAAACATTAAAGTGTCAATAAAGCTATATGATAAAGCTTGCTATACATTCAAGGTCCCAAGAACTTGTCTCAACACAGAAGCCAAACCAATTTAAATAAAGAGCAAGGTGAAATAATTTAGTTAATATGGCAATGTTCTCTGCATAGCAAGCAAGCTGGATTTGAGTTGAATGAAGATTTTCCTACCCCAACGTTCTCAGAGTCAAATGTGGCACTTAATTCTATTATTTTCATTAAAATGAAAATATTTAGGGGGTTATATTGACATACTCATTCTTTCAGACTTCTTATTAAAAACAAACAAACAAACAAAACCAACCCTAAGAGAATATCAATTTCACATGACTCTAGAAACTGAGGCTTTGAGAAAAGGGCCAATTATCTTGTGATTTGTGATAAAATCATGATATTTAGTAACATTGCAAAGATCCTATCTATCCTGGCATACTAATACTGGGAGAAACATGTTTCAACTAGTTCAGCGGGCATGTTAAACTATGTCCTGGAATAGGCTAGGCCAGCTTTGTTTTCAGCAATGTCAAAACGCAGATTGGCCCATCTACAAAACTGGCTTAACCAGAATAGTGCTCAACTGTGATCTGACTTAGTTCTCAGACCAACATAAACCAGGCCAAAGATTTGCTTGGACCAAGTTAATTTCTTGAGTGCTTTTTCCATGCTAGCAAAACAAGCTTTCTTATTCTAAATGTGCTCTAAGCTCTTTTCAGACAAACCTATCTACTTCTAACTCCTGTGCAGAAAGGAGAAGAAACACTTTGGGCGTTTTTATCACTTCAACACAAATAAGGGCTCATTTGAGCACATCCCAAAGAATAACTGCTGTGGTTTGTAAGCATGGGCTGTGGAGTTTCTTTTTCTTCTCATTCTCCCTCTTCTCTCACCAGTATCACTGCTTTACACACACAGAAGGATCTGTCTGGCTGTGTACTTGTTTTCCCAACAGATGACTTAAATCTTCATCCAATCATTCTGCCCTGATTAACTTCAACAGGTTCCTCATCTCATGGAAAAAAAGGAAGATCAGTACTTCATCTGGTCATTCACTTACGGGATTATTGCCCCATTTTTTATTTTTTTTTTTAATTTTTATTTCATGCAGGGTACTGCCCAAATCTGCATGCTGTGGGCATCCACGTAAATCCTGTATGTTGTCTTCTCTGTGAATCTCATTTTTCACTGACCATTCCTTACAGCTATAGTTCAGATGTTGCTAAGCAATAGATAGGTAACATTATTGTATCATTTCCATTGATCACCCATAGTGATAACTATGCCTGTTCAAAGTTTGTCCTAACACTGACATGAAGCAATGTGTCCCTGTGCTTTTAGTTGCATAGAATAAGATAATCTGACTTTCTGACACTAGACTGTGGAAGATTCACCATAATGGACAGGATTTGGGTGGAATCTCTGCAGGTGTAGTTGGGGGGAAGTGTGGGAAAATGGGATCAAGGCATTTTATAGTTATGTTACAATGAAAGGAAAAGACTGGACTTGTAACACGGACAATGTTATGAGTCCAGGGAAACAATGTGAAACAAAGGTTGAACATTGAAAAGTCTAATAAAATCCTGTACAGGTACATGACTCAAGCGTACATTGGTGTCCATGAGTATCCCTTGTGCAAGGTTGTTTACAATTTACAACAGCTTCTCACACCTAAACAGCTTGGAAACATTCTTTATTACATACAGATGTGCAACATTTTTAGGCCACGCAACCTGCAATACTTCATGTTGTAATGAAACAATATTGTAAAAAGAAATAATCAATGAAACAAATTACTCTTTCATCTGCTCCCTGTTCAGCTATGCTCTCCAAGCTTGCATATGCCCACAGGCTGTCTAGAATTACAGATGTGTCCTGCTGTACACTAAGTGTGTGCTAATCTGCAGACTCTGGAGTCCAGCAATACAAAGATAAATAACCCTCTGTAGAGCAAATTGATTGCAGGGCATTCTTTTTTTTTTT
>VWYO01000894.1:54313-66135 GCA_013400275.1 Rhadina sibilatrix | reverse complement strand
TTTTTCTGACTCTTGCAGTAAATGCAAGCCCCAGAGGTCTTTGAAGCAGTGTGGATAGTGCAGCTACTCTCATAGGTGCCTTTCAGTTGACTGGGAGTTTTGATTGAGTAGAGAACACAAGGTTGGGCCCATGCAGAGCAGCAGCTCAGCTTTGAAATCTGGTGTGAAACTGGGCAGTGCTGTGCCATGATGCTCTTCTCTCAGGTGGTTGTTTGCCTTGAAAACACTGTCCCTGTGCACTTTCCCTTTTCCCCTCTCCTCTCTCCCCTCTCCCTACTTTGCTTTCCCCAGACTTTTCTTCAGACAGCACAGCAAACCCTAGAGACTTACCAGGTCCTGGTTACTGGCAGCAATCGCCCCCCAAAAGCAAATGGAAGCCCTCATTTCTGTGCGTCAGCTTCCTCCCTAGCTGGGAACTGCATCTCGATATCTTCAGTTAATTTATATTATTACTGACTTCATGCAGTTCTCAGTGTTATCAGAACAGCAGTATTGAATGCCTGGACTCAGGTCTGTGCCAAGAAAAATATTGACTTATTCTTCTGAGTCTGACTTAATTGTTCTGGAGCTTACAATGCATGAAGGAGTGTTTTATTTTGAAAAAGAGTTATCTGAATATAACGGTGCAAAATGCTTTCCTTTACTCTGCAGTATCTTGTTTAAAGCCAGTATTTTATCTTCACTAACACACAAGATAACTGGCTTAACTAGCACACAAGATAACTGGGTGTAGCTATAGACTGAAATCTCTCACAGTGCTGTGTGCTCATCCAGCAAGTAGGTTGTTTTTTTTCCTACTGACTCCTGCTGCTTTGTCAGTGGGTGGGAGAGCCAAAAAGGAAATTACTTGTGATTACTCTGTTTTCATGGTGCTGTGTGGCCCCAATCTGACAGCTTTTAGGAAGACTTCAGTCTGCTTTGTCTCCTTCCTCAAACTTGGGAGTTTTGAGTCGGGTTTTTTCCCCACTCTGTTTTGGAATTGTTTATAGCTTTTTTTTTTTTTTTTTAAGTTCATCCCACGACAAGAAACACTGTTTTGACTTCAGTGTTGATAGTCTGTTTTGATGGGAAGAATGTCATGCTATGCTGAAAAATGCCTAGAATAGGCTAATGAACTGAGTGGACCCCTTTTTTAGACATAAAAAAAAAACAAATAGCCCACACTTGCAGAAGCACTATGGACTGTTATGTAGGCTGGGTTGTTTCCTGTGAATGTTCTCTGTTGTTCTTAGACATCACAGCCTGAGAGAGATGTGGTGGGTTCAAAGGATCTCTGAGTGCACTAGAGCTCATTTGCAATGTAATGAAGTAGGATTTGCCTTCTAAAATTCTAGCAGTGCTGTCAGAAATTATTCTAATGAGCCGATGATGGTTTGGGAGCTGGAATTTTGATACAGCTTCACAGTGAAAAAGCAAAGCACAATCTCAGCATCCAAGGGCTGAGTTTCTCATTGAATAATTGATTTTGTAAAGGACTCTGGGATGGATTTATTGGTGGATGGTATATTGCTGTGTAAAAATTAAGCAGAATTCTGCACAAATGAAGAGCAGATGTATTATAAGTAAGGGAATTCTGTAGTCCTGTCTCTGTTGTAAATTCAAGTCAGAATTTTTTAAGGTGAACAGAGGTATTGGGGCAAGACACCTTCACCTTCCTTTCTACTTTGCTCCAACCAGGTTTGTTTTGGCTAAGGTGTAGAAAAAACTCTGCACTGAATATTCATTATTTTTGTGGATTTTTTTGTGAAAGAGAAGTTTCAAAGGCCTATTTGCTTGAAACAAGTCCACAAACTCTTAAGATTTGGGGGGAACATAAAAATGTGGAAATCTGCAGGATACATGACATGCCCATCACTTTGAAGTGTATAAGGCCATTTGATTTAGGTTTCAAGTGACTGAATTTATACCCCAAAAATTAGTCAGTCTTTCTGCAGTCAATAGGATGGTTTGCAGAGTAGGGTTAAGAGAATAGTAAAGTCAGACTCTGACCCTAAATAATTGTGTTATTGACTGGCTCATGTATTAGTAGTTGGGTATTGCACAAGAACCTTGAGGTTCAGGGTGGGCAGGGAAGCCCATCAACTGGGTTGTATCCTAAGCCTGGCTTTTAGCTTTTCTTTGGCATCTAACGAAAACTTAATGGTATATTGTTGTGGCAAAACCTTTTAAGTCATTTCTCTCTCCTTTCCCTCCACCTCTTCCCATGCTTTTAGTGTACTCCTTTATTTGGAGAAGAGAATTGGAACCTCAGATGTGGAGAAGTTTTAATGAAGAAAAGTAATTCAGCATCTTTTGCATTTGAAGAAAATCATCTGCACCTTGTAAATTATCCAACCTTGACATGAAAGAATGGGAGAAGAAATCCCTGTCTTCAACAACAACAAACAACAACTTTTTCTTCAACGAACCTCAGTGCTTCAAGACGTGGTTTAAGTATGAATGGACAAACCTGTGATCTGGTCCTTGCTGATTGTGGATTAATGCTGATGTTTATCAGTCCTTCAAAGATGAAGAAAACAGAGACAGAACTTCTCTTAGCTGCGCACCACACAGCACTTGATTTCCGTGGACCCTGCTGTTTTTATGTGAAATTTGAAATGGTTGTCACCTCTGTTTGTGGTGGTTTGAAGTGCCAGTGCCAGCTGCAGGGGAAGCAGGCCAGGTCTGAAGGAGCAGGATGCTGCTGTGAATGAAGATACAGCAGCACTGCTGCTGAGCTCAGCTGACTGGAGTGTGCTTGCCTGTGGGCAGTGCCTACAGCATCTGTTACACCTTGTGTTGCATTGTCCTGTGTGCAGTAAGTGACCTTCTGCTTCATAAGGACCAGTCCAGTGGTGAAATGTTTTTGCAACAGTGGGGAACGCATTACATCCCGAAAATACTCATTGTTCCTGTTCCTCCCTGTATTTATAATTCAGTCTGTCCCTTTCCTATTATGTTACTTGTTGTAGATATAGTTATTTATTGTTCAGTGCTTGCATGCTGAAACAATGCCTGCAATTGTCTTCATGTTGCAAGGGCTTGTGTGAATTGTATGTTTTGCACATATTGTGATTGCTGACTTGCTCTGCTGCACAAAGAAAGAAAACTCTTGGGTAACAGTTGGAGGTGGGAGGGAGGAGTGGCTTCCCAGTCAGAAATTGAAGGATTACAGGACGGGATTTTAAATTACACATGTGCTGAAGGAAGAAGACACGGAGGTCACTTTCTCAGGCCACCAGCTCCTTGGGTTGCATGTGGTGTGTCTCCTAGAGGGTGTCCTTGTAACATTTCATTTGTTGGTCATGCCTTTCAATTTCTAACCTGGAAATAGCCAAAGTCTCTTACAACACACGCTTTGTGCCGCTTCCTGATTGCAACGCAAATACTGTGGAAGAGCTTCTGGATACCAAGCCCAGATGAAGTCATTGTCCAAACTTATTTATTTATTTATTGGGTTGGAGGAGGGTTACCTGCAGCATAGCCACATTGTCCTGAAGGAGTGGAGAATGGTGATTCAAGAATAAAAACAAACAAACAAACAACCTCAAGATAGGTTAATGATGAAGTCTTAAGGAAAAAAAATGAAAAAAGGAAGAAGAAGAAAGAGCAGCAATTTTGCACTGACTGGATTGCCTCATCCATCTGGATTTCAGATCATCTGAGTGGCCAGATGTCAAAGACCCAAGTGCTCTAGAAAAAATTCTTATGGGGANAAAAAAAAAAAAAAGCCCTCAAACTCTGCTGCTTTTTATTTTTGTTATCCAGGTATGTCTTTAATCACTTAGTTGCTCAGAAGCCTCAGATAATCCTGAGAAACCAAACTTTTATTTTTAAGTAAAATTTGTTTCTTATATTCTGGTCTTTGGACAGAGATGAAGCTACTCTTTTTCTTAGGAATTTCAGAAGCTTGTGTTTCACAGGTACTTTCTTTGCCAGATCCTGTCATGAAGCTTGTATTGTATTGTGTTTTTTTCTTAAATGTTTCTGGAGCCCGATTTATCTGGCGCATTCAGTAACATGATTGGTGTGTGCTGTGGTATAAGTAAACAGCTGCATGTGTGCATGCAAAACAAAAACAGTCACATTGGTGATGCTTGCCTTTCTCTGTGTGACAGTGATGTAGCTGTGTTTGTGAAAGCTTTGTCATCTGAAGGTGTTTACATTGGTCACTGGAAGTTTCTCTGCGCTGCCTTACGTTTGATTTGCTGTTTGGAGTAGACTCTTTACATTTCAGAAATAAAGTGTTTGGAGTTCTGTGAATACTGGGAGAACATTGATTAATCAGCAGTCATTTGCAGTTTTTAAAAGGGTGAGTTCCAGATAGATGTGATAAAAGTGATAGTTCCACTGATGAAACTGATTCCTTGAAGTGGTAGATTAAAAAGTATTTAAAGCCACAGCCTCTCTACCCTTGCATCCCCTTAGATGACCTCTAGCAATAGGAACACAGATTAGGGTAGTCTCCTTTCTATATCCCTGTACCTGCACAGGTTGCCACATTGAAGCAAACAGCCTTGAATTTTTGTTGCCTTTCATCTTGTGGATCACTCAGGAGTGTGAAGGGAGCCATAAAATCAGACTTCCTGTGTTTTGCATGTCCTTTCCCCAGGCACTAGCAATTACATAAGGCACAAGGAAGTAAAGAACTGGGTCCCCAGGGGCCCCTGTGTTTGGATAAGGACATGTAGCTTTGAGATCTGTGTTCTCTGTCAGGCTGATCAGAGTCCAGAGGTGAAGCTGCCTTCCATCTGACTGTTTAGCTTATGAAATCTGTTTTGTAGCACTATGCGGCTTCCAAAAGTGGGATGAATTTTCTGCAGCTGTTTCCAAACTTACGGTCTGCTTTCAAGTCCTCGATTAATTCCTGTGTGTAGGCTGAAGGAAGCTGAAGTCAGGGTGGGCCTCTGGCTCTGCAGGGAATACACTAGGCTCCTGCTATGGGAATTGTTGTGGGAATCCTGGCAAACCACTTGACCGTTTCAGTCCCACGAAACACCCCGGACTTAGAAGCAAATGCAGTTCACAGCAGAGTGCACACAAAAACCCTGGCATAAGATGGGAAGGTTCCTCTCATTTTGCAGGCTGGTTACTGTAGAAACAACGTAACAAGTGACAGCCTTCCTCCCCTGGTGTCATTGTGCAGCCCCTTTTCGGTATGTCTGATGCCTGTCTGAGTAAGAGTGATTAGAACAGAATAATGTTCCCATTCCTGGCCATTGAAGATATGGTTCAAGTGCTAAAAGAAAACTGCAAGTAGTAGAAGTAAAATTTGTCTATGTTGTTTGCTACTATGTCTTAAGATTTTGTAAAACTCACTTTTTTTCACAATGTGAAACTGAAGGTCAATAAATTATTAGGTATTTCCTCTCCATGGAATGTTTATTTGAAGTGTTGTCTCTTCCTCCCCTCTTTCCTCACCCTTAAATGCTTTGAATCCTTTATAATGCCCTTCTTTATGTCCTCTTAAGAACATCAGCAACATGCAATTAAATGCTTTGGTTTAAGCTTCTGCCTCAGCTGCGCTTTCCTTCCCTTTGTTCTCTTCTGCTGCTCTTACTATGATCTCTATCTCAAAGTTCAGCAGTTAAAACTCGGGAGAGCCTCAAAACATTTAAGAACAGGAAATGCAAGTTTGTTGGTGCTTGCAGTACAGTTGAGTTTGTGCCTGATACCACTTGGAAGTGGAATTAAGCATCTTGAATCCTTTCTAATTATTCTCCAGTCAGAAAATGCTGGCTGTGTGTAAAACATTCCAATTGTTCTATATACATGTATAGTCAAATTCCTTGAACTCTTCATCTTACCCATGCTTTTGTGTCTACGTGGTGGTGGTGTTTTTCTTAGTTTTGGGTGGGGTTTTTTGTTTGGTTGTTTGTTTAAATACCATTTTAATATTACTGGTTTTCTACATTGGCTTAGCACCAGTCTGGCCTGAAAGTATTGCTGAACACTGTCCAGTATAAAATAGCAAGTTTTCAGACATCTTCTAAACTACCTCTATTAAAACTCCTGCAGCTGCCCTGTGAAAAGCCAAGGGTTTCTTTGTGGTCTTTCTTTGCCCAGAAGAGTTGGGGCCATAGTGACTTTCTGGCCTTGGCATGCCTTGGCTAACCTGTGTTAGAGATATTTGCCATCAATTTTGGCTGGGTGAGTGGGACACTTAGAGACTCTTTGAATATGAAGAACACCAGAAGAAGTCAGGCTTTCCACAGAACAAGGTAAGGCTAAATTAGTTTCATTGCTTATTGCAAGCTCTTTGCTGGACAGTAACCTGGGTTGGTTTCCTTTATTTGGATTTCAGCAGGGCATGGGATGCTTACAGCAGCACTGGGCACGAACAGGCTGCTGTAGAGTGATTCAACTGATGTCATTCTGGGACACTGGGTTACTAATTCTGTCTGGTCATGGATTCACACTCCTTTGCTTGGAAGTTTTCTCTTACTGGAGGTTCTGATATTTATGGTGAGAGTGTAAAAAAATAATTACATTTAGGTTTAAACAACTGATGATCTGTACGAGACATCTGCAAGGCATTTGCTTTATTCATAATTAAGTATGGAGACTAAATGCCTTGAATGATTAGAAAAAAATCAGCTCATTAGCATTGACTACGGCTTCATCAAGCATCCTGGGGTGATCAGCCCTGACCTGTGAAAGTCTCAAAGGCCCTGTATATGCTAGTAAATTGAATATGCCTGGGGATGGTCTGGCATTCAGGCCATCTGGCAGGAAACAGCCTTGAGCACTTCGAGCAGCCCCTTGTCCTGGCAAGACAGGGGGGCTGCTGGAGTGCTCTGGCTCCTGAGCCCTACCCAGGAACACTCCAGAGGGGCCAAAACCACACTGGGGCTTCTTGAGTGATTTTGGGCAGACAGTCTGTTCTGTGCCTGGGAACAAGCCTGGATACAGTTGGATAGATTGCTGTTGTCCCAGCTGGAACGTATGATGAGATAACATATGATATGATATGATATGATATGATATGATATGATGATATGATATGATATGATAGATATGATGAGTACCATCACCTTTAGCTCCTTGATAGCTGGGCAGACTGATAACTGGTGGTATGGCCAGTCATCGGTGACCCAAGTCCTGGTGAAGGTGGAGGGAGGAAGGAATGCTGTCTCTGAGTGACACAGACCCTGGCAAGTGGGAAAAGTGGGTCCTGCAGAGGTTGAGTCATGCAGCTTCCTCAGATGCAAGGGCATGAAGGTTTGGGAGTGTGGAGAGGAGGGTAGGAGTGTCCACTCTGTAGGTGAAAAATATTCTGTGTGCCCAAAGCCTTCCTGGTGGCAGTGCCCTGTGGGCTTTGCAGCAGCTGCATAGTGTCTCTGCTTTCAAAAAAAGAAAATGGAGCAGAGTTCTATCAGAGCCACAGCACAGACCAGAGCTGTTTACACATAAGTGTGCCCATAACCCTGGCTGGCAAACACTGAGTGAGACAAGTCCCTTTTATTAAAAAGAATGATTAGTCCCCAGTTTTGCCCAGCACGGCCTCATTTTTGGCCCCTACGCCTCTTGCACCCTCCTAATTTTCTCCCCTCCACAGTGTGAAAGGCTGTGATCTGAAATGGTCTGTCCTCTGGGTGTGTGTATGCATGTAAACCATACAGAAACATAAATACCATAGAAAAGTCGTATGTTTATTCAAATTTTTGTGTTTATGTGTGACATGGAGCCAAGTTCAAACTCACTCAGTAGTTACGTGTGCACATACACAGTGTACACAAAGACCATCTGTCTTCTGTGTGTCTAATAATGGTCTGTGAATTTTAAAGGTTCAGTATTTGTTAGAAACTGTACATTTAAATGTGAGAATTGCCCTTAAAACAAAACATGGTACATAAGGCGTGACTGTGAATTAAAGTAAGCGGCTAAATAAATTACAAATCTCTTTCATAATCATATTTAGGCAGTGCTTCTGGCCTGACAATGCTCTGACACTCTCAGGAAACCAAACTAGACAATGTGTCCTTTTTTTTTGTGTGTGTGTGTGTCTAGTTACCCTAGAAACCATAATCTGTGACTCTGAAGCAATGGGAAGCTATGAAGGAGGCAAAGCCACAGGAGTTTCCCTCCTAATCCTTCTCTTATGTTATCAGACATTCAGTAAATTACTTAGCACTTGGAAGTAGATGAATTTCACTAGATATTTTGTAATCACTCTAGAATTTGTGGGTCACAGTCATGCTTTGATTCAAAGGCAAACTTTATGGCTCTGTTACTGGATTCCAATTACATATTTATGCCAGCCAAAGTCACAAATGCAAACTAAGATTTTACAAACCTGCAGCTCTTTCCAGGAGACTTTAATATACCTCATCACATTCCATCCCAACAACAGGTTCATTAGGGAGCAGAAACACTGAGTCCCAGCCTCAGGCTGAAAATCTGGGGCAGGGGGGATTTGTTGAAGGGTGCAACAGAAGTAGTAGCAGAGCCTCCTCAGCTCTCCCAGCACCTTCTCCTGCACTGCACCAATCAACAAGGTGTCAGGCTGCTTTGTGAGACTGGCTGTGGAAACTTGTCATCTCATTCATGTTGTTGATTGGCTTGAGAAGGGTTAAACTATTTACAGAGAGATTGTCTCCCACGACTAACAGAACTAGGTCTAAAATAGGAAGGGCTTGCCATCAGATAAACAGATGCAACCTGGCTTTTTACAGTGCAGTGAGGAACTATAATTCTTTCAGGCAGATGGTTACTCTTTACCTAAAGAGTGCTTATAGGTAGCAGACAAGTTTAGGGAATTGCTGGTAGCAGAGTATTTACACAGGCTTAAAATGTTATCCTGCTCCTTGGCATCCCTCCCAGTATGGAGAGCAAAACAGAGATGCTGGTTGGACCTTTTATCTTAGGGGAAGAAGGCTTTCTTCTCCATTCCAGGAACAGGAACATCTTGTCTTAAAACACTTGGAAAGAGTGTTTTAAAGCCTGGGGGTCCTATAAAGGGACTCAATGTGGGCTTCCTCCCAGGGTGAGTGGCTGGCTATAGTGGCTTGGTTCAAAATTTGGGAAGCTGTTGTGTGAGAGGAGACTAGTAGTTGGTGGAATTGTCCCTGAGTAGACAGGATAGTGGTCCTGCTTTCATTTTCATGTGAATCCTTTGCTTTCCCTCACCCCATCTTTTCCATCTCAGGTTTCTTCGGTGCCCACAGTTGCTGGACTCGGTCAAGACTGGAGAAGGGAAAAAAAAGGATTTTGGTTTTTTTGGTCATACCCTTTTCCTCCAAGAAAACGTGACATTTGTGGTCGAGCAACTCTACTTTGTTAACCTCACATAGTGCATTTGGGTTTGTAATTAAAAGTTGTTTTATCTGACAAATAAAAATCTACAGCAGAATGAAGAGATATCTGCAGTAAGTTCCTCACAGAGCTGTTGCCCAAGGCCTTATAGTTGGACAGGAAGCAGAGAATATTGCAAAATTAGGAGGAAAGGAGGTAAAAAACTTTCAAAGGCATTTGCTTACATATTGCCCCTGAGTATGGTGCAGGATCTGTATACCATGGCCTGATAATCTTGAGGAATATCTGCCTTTGTCCTGCTCCACCTGTTTGTCTCAGCCACACAGCTTGTAGCTATTTGCTGTTTGCAGCCCTGTGCTTAGCTCTTTCTGGTTAACTTGTCAAAAACCCTGCAAACGCTGTCATAAGGTGACACCTGATGTCCTGTGTTAGCCAGGGCCTTGTTGGCTGTGAAAGGGTTAATCATCAGTGCTGATGTGTGTCCTCTGTCTCCCCTCTTCTGGCTGAAGCCTGCCTTTCACGTTTGATCCTGCAAATGGGGTTCTGGACCAGCTGGGTGGATGCAGATGCTCTCACAAGGGGCTGCCTCACCTTGCTCCTGAGTCTCCAAACACATTCCCGGTTACTGGGGGTGTTTTGTGTCTTGTTTTATTGGCTACTTTGCATTTTCAGCAAAACAGTTTGAGGTGGTACAAGCAATTCCCTCTCCCCCACTTCCCATGCTGGTGGAAATGCCTCCCATTTGGCCACAGGGCAGTGAAGTCTGTCTTTCATCACCCGGTGGTTTTTTTTCCAGATTTATTTGCCAGTCTTCTTGTGATGGATGTAAATTTTTCTTGATTTTCTACACAAAAGTGGAATTTTTTTTTTTTTTTTTTGAAGTGTGGCTTGACAGTGTCCTCCTGGCCACAGCCTGGCAGTGTGCTGGGTGCCAGGGGATGAAGGGACATCTGCTTGGCTCAAAAGCAGCTCCTTGTGGGAGATGCTTCGGTTCTGCCCAGGGACACAGGTGTTGATAATAAAAGTGTGGAGAGTGGCACCTTGAGAAACATAGGAGCTTTCTTCCAGGCGGAGCAGACCCAAGAGCCTCCAAGATGCTAAAGGAAGTTTCCTTTCTAGGAACCCAGAAAAGATTTTGTGGGGTTTCTTCGGTGCCCATAGTTGCTGGACTTGGTCAAGACTGGAGAAGGGAAAAAAAAGGATTTTGGTTTTTTTGGTCATACCCTTTTCCTCCAAGAAAACGTGACATTTGTGGTCGAGCAACTCTACTTTGTTAACCTCACATAGTGCATTTGGGTTTGTAATTAAAAGTTGTTTTATCTGACAAATAAAAATCTACAGCAGAATGAAGAGATACCTGCAGTGAAATATTGACTTCTTGATGAAATGCCCATAGGCACCTGTGGTCCATCTTGCTGTCATGAAAGGGCAGAGCACTCACCTCAAGCTTTGTGCAGGGTCATGTTGAGCTGTTGCTTGATGTTTCTTAACTGAGACCACAGGCAGTAAATGAGAAATATGACCAGAGTTGTTTGCAGCCCCAGAAACTGGGGATGTGGACCTGGATCCTGACTCTACTCTGAGCCTCAGCTTCAGATAATTACAGGTGCAGCTGCCAATGAGCTAACGTATGATTTCTCACTCTTTGCAGATATTTTAGTCCTTAGAAGTACAAGTAATTTCTTTCTCCTGCTTAGTTAATTTCAAAGTTGCAAGCATGAAAATATTATTTGTGGTAAAAAAGCCCTCCAAACTGTTAAAAAGTCTGGTATGACTTTTATAAATTCAGGGACAAACTAGCTGCCTGTTTAGACAATTGTACACTCAAGCCCCCATAATAAGAATATTTAAATAAAAAGGTATAGCAGTAATTTTAAACTTTGTTAGAAAGGCAAACAATGGATTAATTTTGATCTCTAAAATAGAGAAACCCTTTTTTTCCCTCCTGTGTCTGTTAAGCTAATCTGGTTAAGAGCTGGCCTATAAAATGCCTTAGCTTTCCCCATGTCATCTCAAATACAGTCCTTACCCTGAAAGCATGCCTGTGTGTGCTTAGCTTCACACAGCCTGAGTATTCCTTTTGAGATCAGTGGATTAATTCAGAGACCACAATGCTAGCATGCATCCCTTGCAGGGTTGAGGCACATGCTAAAAGGAAACAATTTCATGATGGAGCACTGCAGACTACAAAAATGAAGCGTACAGAAAGAGCCACACTGTGTAATTTTTTTTTACTGAGGCCATCAAAAAGATTGCTCCATGGACAAACAGATTTTACTTTCACATAAGGGTGCTTAACAACACAACAGGCAGAAATCAAATACAAGGACTTGGAAAATCCTATCCAAACAGTACAATTTTAATACTTTACAATGTCACTGTCAGAATTTATCTAGCATCCCCTTCTCATTACACTATATTAGTTTCTTTAATATACTTTATTAGTTTCATAAAATGCAGAAACATAAGTGTTCGCTGAATATTCCCCTGTCTAGACAGTGATGTGTGCATTTCCAAAAAATAATTATAAAATACTTTCCAGCAGTTTGCCAAGAACTGTACTGGAAGAGAGGGAGATTTTTTTTTTT
>VWYO01000894.1:35529-49540 GCA_013400275.1 Rhadina sibilatrix | reverse complement strand
AAAAAAAAAAAAAAAAAAAAAAAAAAAAAAAAGAGGCCTCTGATTTGGTACAAAATGCAAGCAGTTAGGATGCTTTTGTGTCAGATTTTATCTTGTTTTCATGCCTATCTGCTAAGGTATTAGAGCTACTACAGTAGTTGAAGGCTTTCTTCATGGAGTTGCATCGTGGTGTGTGACTCTTGTGTGGTGTTCTGTCAGCTCCCTGAGCACCACAGGTACCTGGCTGAGTCTGCTTCCCAAGCCCTTCCACAGGAAGGTTAGCACTAGACAAGCAGGAAATGGGACTTTTCTGGGAAGGGAGAGCTGGTATGCAAGAGGGAATAAGAACAGGCTCTTCAGAAAGGCCTGAAATTAACTTCCTTTGAATCAAAGGCCCAATAAATTGCACTTTTGCTCACATTCAGTTGAATTTTCTGAATCAAAGCTTACCAGCATGTATGTACACATGTATGAATGCAGGTGTAAACACAGAAAACACCCTTGCCCTCATGCTCAGCTGTCCTTTGCAGCACCCATGTGTGCTGAGTACACTGCTTGAATTCACTCATTTGTGTGCTGATAAGGATGGAGTGAGAAGTTGAACAGGGCAGAAGAGACATCTGCCTTGGGCTTGAATAAATCTTTCAAATCCAGGCTGTGAGCTAGAGAAGTACTATCAAATTAAATGTATTATTATGCAGCAAGTTACTGCAAAGGTTCAGAGTACTGCATTTAAGAAGAAGAGTGCAGCACCAATTTTTTAACAACAAACTGGACATAATTTACAGTTAGTGCTATATTCTGTGGCTAGACCATCATTTTTTCCGTTCAAGGCCTGGACTGACAGAAAGCTGTGTGGGGACAGATAACATTATTCTGAATCTGAGGAATTAAGCCTTGTAGAGGGTCAGTTAGCACTGGCTGCCTGCTGAGAGCACCAACCTGAGCCCAGTGCTGCTTGTTGGCTTGGGGCAGGAAGACAATTCTGCCTGGCTGAAGGACACCCAGCACACAATTTAGCACTGCATCTGGAAGAACTTTCCACAAATGATTAGATGCCTTATCAAAAATGCATTTAAAATCTTGCCTTTGGGAAGCCTGATTTTGCAGTTTAACTTTAGGAATCTAAGAACGGCCCAAACATGCTCCCCAAGATGATATATCTGTTTTGTGCCCACTGACACAGATCCCAGGAACTAGATGGTTTCTGATGTATTTGTTCTTACAAGTCCACAGTGGAAGGCAAAGAGGGGCAGAGAGTCTTGTGTGGGTGATTCTACTGAGCAATCACTTGAGTAGAAGGAGTCACAGGGATACAACCATGCAAACTGTAGGTTTTACTGTTTTATGCTGTGATAACAAGGAGTTAAAAAAAAAGTTTGTGCTGTGGGACAAAAACAAGTGCTGATTCTCTGGAGCCTTAAATAGCATGCAGACTTCTGGACCACCATACTCTGAAAAATAATGAGCTGGATGGCTAGAACGAAACACAAGAAAATCTCTTTAGAGTGAAATATCTTGACATCTAAAGATACCACATACATAATTTTTCCCTGATCAGCTTGGCAGTCATAAAGCTGTGCTAATATTGCACCCATGCTAATCAGTTCCTTACTGCCCTTCCACCTCTCCAGTGCAGCACCTGCCTAGGAGTGAGTCCCTGCAGGGTCCCCTGCAGCCTTGGTGACAGAGTGACCTGCCATGCAGCCAAGACACATGAGAGAGAGCCCAGGTGTGCCACCACTGCTGGGGCATGGGGCTCTGGTAAGCTCAGTTGTGTCCATGAAGCTGCCAGGACACATGCACCTTCCTTTTCACCCTTGGCTCTATCAAAGGAAACAGGACAATTCAAAACAGGGGTGCACATGAGCTAGTGGATAAATGGAAAATCTCTTCTTTCAGTTAGAGCCTAACCAGGATTTTCAGCCCTGCTTTCTCATTCTCTCTCTCCCTCTCTCTCTTTTTTTTTTTTTTTTTAATGTCTCTTCTGAAAGAGCTTAAGAAAGAGTCTTTAATTAACCAGTAAATAGAGTCTCTTGCAACTAAGGAGTAGATTTAGAAGATCCCTCTAATTACTGGAACCAGTAATTAAACAACAGATTGATTGCAAATACCAGTTTGGTCCCTGTTCAAGTGAAGTGAGGTTCTTGTAAAGTGTTACAAAAAGCTTTCATTTGCATCATTCCTCCACTCCAACCAGCATTGCTGTTCCATAAAGGGAGGGCTTGTTTAAATCCATATGTTCATGTAGTTCAGTTGTTTGAACTGGAAAGGCGGGAGAGTTGGATTCACATGACAGCTCATGAAATTTAAAGTGGAGTTCTCACAGCTGATTTCTTGTCATGTGGCTGTCTCACAGTGTGTCTGGATAGTCCAATTGAACAAGTCAGAAGCTGACCAAGAACATTGTTGTATTATGTGAATTCTCTAAGTTAAGGTTTGTAAGTACTTTGGAGAACTTTCTTACTGACATTCTTCTAGAGCTCCTACCTTGAGCTGTTTTTCCTGTCTAACAGAATTACAGAATCATTCATGTTGGTGAAGACCTCTGAGATCATTGAGTCCAACCTTGTCAACTAGATTATGACAGTAAGTGCCACATCCAGTCATTTCCTGAACACAAGTCTTCCAAGTAAGCACTGAGGGCTCTCAATGTGTTGCTGTTTTCCTTCTGTGCTTTGTCCCCACTACTTAGGCATGTGAAATTATGTTAATTTAACTTCTCTTAGTGCCCATCCTTTTCAGAATCATCTGGTTTAAATTTTTCTCACCTGCTTGGTATGAAACAAGTCTTCTCTGCCTGAGTGCATAAGGAAGTCACAAGTCATTAACAGCTTATGTTAAACTACATGGTGGNAGCCACCACCACAGTGTTCCAAGATGAACCTTTACCTCTGATCCAAGGATTACTGAGCAGCACTGGTGCCTGGGTTTAGCCCAAGCACTGTGTCAGCAGCAGCAGCAGTGCCCAGATTCCTGGCTCTACAAGCATGGGGTTGAGAAGAGCTANTGAGTCCAACCTTGTCAACTAGATTATGACAGTAAGTGCCACATCCAGTCATTTCCTGAACACAAGTCTTCCAAGTAAGCACTGAGGGCTCTCAATGTGTTGCTGTTTTCCTTCTGTGCTTTGTCCCCACTACTTAGGCATGTGAAATTATGTTAATTTAACTTCTCTTAGTGCCCATCCTTTTCAGAATCATCTGGTTTAAATTTTTCTCACCTGCTTGGTATGAAACAAGTCTTCTCTGCCTGAGTGCATAAGGAAGTCACAAGTCATTAACAGCTTATGTTAAACTACATGGTGGGAATACACAATCTGTCCACAGTGATATGTGTTGCTAAGGTGGGGGGAAAAAAAAAATGTACTGAATGCTGCAAACTAAGAATGATGATTGATCTGGGGAGATAGCTGAAGGACTTTGCCCTGCCCCAAAAATCATTTAAGTTGCCTGAAGAAAGTCCAAGCTAATGTAAAATACCTCCATTTGAAACATCAGCTCCCCTCCAGCAGCAGCTTCACTGGGGCTGCTTGCTCTCAGTGCCAGAAGGTGTTGTTAGAACAGGTTTGACCAGTTACAGCAATTCGGAGAACTGTTTAAATAGTTTTGTGCTGGTGTTGCTGGATTAATCTGTGTGAAAATGCCCCTATTGCTTCAGCCACCACCACAGTGTTCCAAGATGAACCTTTACCTCTGATCCAAGGATTACTGAGCAGCACTGGTGCCTGGGTTTAGCCCAAGCACTGTGTCAGCAGCAGCAGCAGTGCCCAGATTCCTGGCTCTACAAGCATGGGGTTGAGAAGAGCTAAGTGAGTGAAAAAAAAAAAAAAAAGTTTAACTGAAACAGCTATGGAAGAATAGAGTGAGTTCCTGTGGCTCTTTCTGCAGGAGAATGGGCTCCTGTCTTTCTCTCTCTTTTTCCTCAGGGTGTGTGTCAGTCAGCTCTGCTTTTGGATGTAATTTCAAAACAGCTAGTAAATAATGAGCTGTGGAGGAGAAGGCTTTCAGCTCTTAGTAATGACCAAATTATAGAAGGAAAGGATAGAGAGGATCAATGGCTATTGATTGGGAACTATTCACAGACAGGGAGGAGAACAGAATGGAGGCATTCATTACTAGGTGGAGAACAACACCAACAGAAAAGATCCAGGCCTGCTGGAGTTAATGGTTGCAGTATCTCTATTTATTATTAAATACAACAAAAGCAAAACTTAATCTGTTATTGTTGTAATACCATATGTCAATATATCTCCCCTCACAGCATGCAGATGTTTTAACCTACGCCCAGAGCAATATGTCCAGCATAAAAAAATAAGAAAAAACCAAGAAAACAAGTGTTTTCAGATGTCAGAGCATAGAAAACAGTGGAAGGATCAAGTGGAGATACATTTTGGGACTCTGCTGTTACAGTGCTCTGGAGGAATTACAGACAGCAGGCTGTCACTGTGGATTCTTAAGTGCTTATTGTAATGCCTACTGATGCATTTCTGGTTATTTTATTCCTCCTTGTGGGAGAATATGATGGGAATGTTCTATTTTCCTTCTTTCTCCCAAATCTGCTCAGAATCAAATAGACTGAAAGCAGATCAGTGGATACATCACCTTCTTATTTGGCCTAGCAGCCAGGTATTGACAATGATGTCTGTTACTGATTTTATCTCACAGATCTCTTCAACAAGCACTTGAGGTCCTACTAAATTATTCCAGAATTCATACTGCAGATATTCCTGTGCTCTTTAGTCTCAAAGGAATTATGATCGAGTTTTCACTGGAGGAAGAAAAAGACTAACAGCTGAAAGTGATTTTTTTTGGGTAAAACAATAGCAGGAAGGTTAGTGGCATAGTCTCTGGGCTCATAAATCTCTAGTTAGAATTAAATGACTTCTTGTTTCTCATATGTAAGCTGAAAATGGATTTCCCAGTAGTGTGGTATTAGTAGAGCAGAACTGCATCAGAGTTCTCAAACAGTGGGTATGTGAAGAAGTCACTGAAGATAACAGGTACATCATCTGATCTGTAGGCTCCCACACCTGCTCCTCCTCCATAGTCAGGGTAAGCTAATTTGAAATTGTGTGCTCTTTGATGAAAGATGGATGAACCAGTTTTCCTTTTCCCAGTGATATTGTGGGATGAAAACAGCCATACAGGGGCCATTACTGTGGGGAAAAATTGACTACTAGCTTACTATCCACTGGCTACATGTTATGGGTCCTTCTCCACAGGATCATCCACTGAGTACAAAGCAGATGCCTGTGGCAGTTCTGCTGTTTTGAATCTCTGTCCCCTCTGCAGTGGTCCCTAGTAGTGATTAGTGCTTCAGATACGTTCTCTCTTGACGAGTGGAAAGATGAATAATTCTGGGGCTATAAACCCAGCTGACTTTGTGAAGGTCACAAAAACAGCAGCCACCACAGTGCCTGCTCTGTCTCATTTAGTGTGTTGGCTGCCAATGGTCTTTAAGGATATACTCCATACAAAGGAAAGCACAAAGAATTCCTCAGCTCTTTGAATTTTTTAAAGTACTGCAACTATTTCCATCTTACAAATTTCCTCTTGCTTAGTCCCATTCCTAATTGGGATCAGGCTGGCTAGATAAGCTATTGGTCTTTCATCTATATAATATGCTTTTAGCCTGAGGCAAAACTAGAGTTGCTCAGTAATGTCAGAAGAACCAAACTAAAATAAACATCCACTTCTGATGTAATTTCTCCAAGGCTTTCATTTGTGTGTAAAATATTCGGTCTAGCTGAAAGCTGTGGTAAGTTCTTCAGGCAGTGGCTTTTGCTTTCCTTTAGAGGAAGACTATTACAAGGATTATCAGTTGGAGTGACAAGGTGCTTATTCTGCTCTCATTTCCACCAGCCTGGATCAGGACTAATTCTATTGACTTCAAGGATTTAGTCGCTGTGAGGGAAGAATGTGGGTGAAAAGGTGCTCACAAAGCTGCAGCAGCATTTTGATGCCGATTAGCACAGTTAAGCACCAGCAATCTGCTGCTGCCAGCCAGGAGCTTTCTAGAATTAGTGAGAGTGCTCTGAGCACGGCAACAGTCAAGGGTTCACTTGCATGAGGGCAGTGCTTTTAAAGAGGCATTTGATAAAATATATACCAGAGTCATTCCCTCCATTTGCACTGCCTTTTGAAAACCCACTTCTTTCTGTTCTGTTTTGTTTATATGTTTCTCAAGCATTGATCTTTACAGTGGAGTTTAACATCTCACTTCCTATCTTACTTCCATCCTGTCAAATAAAGTTTCAAATAACTGGAACCACTTGTCTTTCATGATCAAAGTGACAGAGAGACTTGTGTTCTCAAGCTTTCTTGGCAACATGTCAAGAGCAAACCCTCCTTGTGTGTAATATGTAATAATACAGTTTGTTGCATGGATATATTTGTTTGAAGAAGTGGTAGCTGCATAGACTTTAGGAAAACCATGAGAAAGATGATTTAAGAAATACAAGAAAAACTAAAATCAGACATAGAGGGACTTAGTTTTGCTGTAGGGAAACAACAGATCCATGGACTGTAAGGTCAGATAGGACCTTATGATCTCTAATTTGACTGGCTGTATAATTTAGGCTAAAGAATGTTTTCTAGTATTTCTTGCAGTGGGATCGTACTTGTGCCCATCATAAGCTTTTCCAGTTAGTCATATTGCTTAGTTTAATTTATTTAAACTCTGTTGCAATATTATAAAATGCAGAGTAAATTCACCAGTTATTTCCCTGATTTCATATGCTGTGGGGTCAGTGACCTACAAAACCTTTATGATCCCTGTGTTGTGAGAAGAACTCAAGGGCTGAAGTCATGGTGCCCTCTGAGTCTCAAGAAAATCTACAGGTCAATAACCTTTTATTTCTGACCTTTTAACTGGCTCTAGTGGGCCATGAAGACCGAAATGCCAGTTCTTTCAGATTCCTGGGAAGCTTCAAGCCTCTTGAATCTAATTCTCTCTGAGAGTTTTGCTCTCATATATTCAGGTCACTGATATTGCAAAAGCAACTTGCAACCCTGTGCAAGGGGGGAAATTTGGGGCATCCAGGGTTGGGTAGCCAGTGCTGCACAGTGAACACAAGGCAGTCATGTAACTTGGGAACCACTCTTCTGCCTGAGAGCAACTCAGAGCTTGGCCTCACCTAACCATGCCTTTCCAGGAAGAGCAGGGATGCAGATTCCTCACGTGTTTTATCTGGATGAGGCCAAGTCAATTCATTGGTCTCATTGTTGCTTCTCTCCCACTCTGCTGTGTTCTCCACTATAAACTCCACTACTTCCATTTCAGTCATTCTATCTTTTCCTTTCTTTCTAAGAATGGCTTGTCTAACTGTGCTAAAATCAACTGTCTATTCTCCTAACTTTTCTATTAATGCCTATTTTGCAGGCTTCCAAATGTTATAAATTGTCTCAAGACTGTTTTGAAGACAACTTCAAGACATGTTGACTTTGAGGGATTGAGGGGTAAAATTCTAATTTTCTTCAATGTCACCAACATGCCACCATGACTCTCTACTGGTAGAGAGAAAGGCTGTTTCTTCCCCCCTTTTTTTATTCTTTCTCCCTGTCTGAAAATCATCTTGAAATCAGATAGGATTCAATCAATCCATGTTTTAGCATCTCTTCCACTCCACCTAGGAGAAAGGAAATCAGGCGTTGTTTCAAAGGCTGAAACCAGGAGCTGACCTCTGAGACTTGTCTCCTGTTCACTTCTTGAACACGTGCATGCAGATGCATCCATGCTGAAAGGGGAAATACTGTCATGCAGAGTCATGTTCTTTTATTCTGCTTTTCCTTCACTATCAGTTGCAGAAACCATTGTCATTTGCAGGGTAATGGTGTCCCTCCTGTTTCAGAGAGAAGGGAAGACCCCACAGAAATGGCAACAGAAGTTTACATTGATTGCTCTCAAGCAAAAGTATGAAGGAGTATGAAAGTCTCATCAAAGACCTCTCTCAAAACCCAATCCTATCAGGCACTGAGGTTGAAACCTTGCTGGTGTTGCAACTGAAGAATGTTCTGCAGAGCACAGAGGGCCAAATCACTTGTGTGCACTCAGGTGGATCACAGGTACTTTGTGAGTGCCTGCAGCAGTGTTGGTGTAGAGGGAATAGCATTCCAGAGTTATGGCTCTAGTTTCAGAACAGATCAACTGCTGACCCACACTTCTTTGCTGGCTGTTCTGTAAGGCCTCCTTCTTTTTCAGCATAAGTATGGGACAAAGACTGTGCTGTCACACCTGTATCCATGAAGCTTTCCCTAAAACTGAGGAGCTGAAGTTTGCAAGTTAAACATTTACTTCCCCTTCATCTTTGTACTCTGAGATAACTGGAACATATATTGAGCAGAGCTGTGGAAGAGCAGGAAAAGTTATTTTTGCCATTTAAAGAGGCTGTGGGAATCCCTGAGCACTGGCCAGCCCTACAGGTCTGAGTGCAGTGTGGGACTGTGTGCTCAGTGCTGCTCTGGCAGGAGAGCACTCAGTGTAGTTCCTGCCTTCAGCCCAGTTGTTCCTGATGGCAGCAGGCTTCACTAGAGCTGTCAGGAGCCTGGGGTCAGAATGGCTATTCCACATCCTGCAAAATTGCCTGCTGTGGCTATCTGGGGCCTTTGCTGGTCAAAGGCTCAAGCAGACCAAGTTTCTACTGTGGCAGTTCTGGGTTGTGGGTCACTGGAGAATGTCGTAAGAGTAATTAATTGATCTATTCAAGTCTGGCCATCTGGGTCACTGAAAACCAGTTCCTAGGAAGTGTTTCAGGGCCAGTGATCCTAAAACATCTATAGCCCTTTTCTCATGCATGAAATTCCTGGAGCAGTCTCATCTATGACAGCTCAGTGCTAAGTTTTCTTCCTGTTCTGAGTTGTGGGCATGCTGGAACAGCCTGGTGTGGGCAGCAGCCTGTCCAGACTTATGGCTGCAATTCTGGGACAACTCCAGGACTGAAGCATGACAGGACACTTTCCATCTCTACACAGCACCTCCTTACAGGTACACAGAGCATGACATTCACTGAGGAACAAATCTGTTTCATTTTCAGTGATGTATCTTCAGTGACTGGATCTTTTTTGGAATGCTCTTGAAATAATCTGGATCTCTTCAAGAGAGCCACACAACTGTCAGGGTAGGGTAATATCAAGGTACCACTTGGTTTTGAGTACTAATACTCCCTGATTTTTTAAATGGACTTAGGTATATCTTGTACTGGCCCAGCCTTCTGTTTATGCAGATGGAGTTTAAACCAGAGTCTCCTGAGACACATCACAGTTTTTCCATTGGCTTTGGTGGGATGCCAGGAACATTGCTGCCTGAGACAAACTGCTACTACAAAGGAAAAAGCCAGGCCTTAAACTTCAAGGGCTTGCACACACAGTCAAGGAGACTTTATTTGCCTGACAAGCTCAATGGTATCAGCAAAATGTAAGGATAAACTTCTGCTTATCTCCTTTGTAAGGGAAAATGCTTAAAAAGATGGGGTTGGAGAATTTTTCTGCAATGAGAAACATTATGGCAAAATTCTGATTTATTGAAATGGAATCTTTCTTGAGAAACATAGCAGCTCTGTTGAGAACATAGCTAGCAAAGCCTTCTCACAAAGGATTGGAACTTCATGAGTGGATGCCAGAGAAAAGGGAGAGGAAGAAATGGAGGAGCACATACATCTGACTCTACTGGATCAGATCAAAGATCCTATTTTTTGTCAGGTTGAATCTAGATGCCTATGGAGAGAGTTTAAGAACATGGAATACATATGGTGAGCCTTCTTTGCATACTCTCCATTGAAAGGCAATGAGAAGAGAGAAGAAGATGAGCACATTCAAGTCAGACAGCAGCCCTGGGGTAGAGGCTCTCACCATCCATCAGGTCCTGAGCCTGGCCTCAGATCAGGTATGACAAAAGCTGCAGTCTGGGCTTCCCAGCAAGTGAGCACCATGAAGAGTGTCACTGACTGTGTGTGTTTGTGTGTGCATATTTAGCCTTCCATCAAACACTCATTCAGATTTAAAAAGAAAGCATCTTTCAAAACTGTTCAGTTCCCCAGGATACAGAATTTGCATGCTGTGGCCAGTTCTGGGCTTGTTCCACTGCAGCTCTCCCATGCAATCATGCCAGAGTCAGAAGCACCTTTCCCACTCTGGTGGCAGGGAACTCTGACAGGAGAGCTGTCTTGATCATCTCCCTTGCTCTTCCCATCAGATCATCAGATAAGTTCCTTCTCATGCTCTTGGGTGTGGTGGTACTATATCAAAGAAGATCTTTAGCACCTTTGATACAAAGGCAGAGCAGAAGTGTGATCTACCTGGCTAAGAGAACAGTACCTATTAATAATGAGTAAATATTAAGCCCAGCATCTATCACTGTCTGGGCAAATGATTTGCACAGCTCTTTAATAGCTGGGAACACACAAGGACTGGGAAATCTGGATTTCTCTTGCAAGTTCTGAGGCACATCTGCTTGTGTCGCTGCCTGTTTTCACTGACACTGTTTCTCACCTCAAGCTTGATTCATTCCCCAGTGATTCAGGTAAGACATTTCATTGGCTGGCCTGATGACATATGCTGAGTGTGACAGCAAGAAGTCAAAGATTTCGGAGCAAAGAAGTCATGTGAAATTATAGCATCTTTTTACTGTGGTGGGCTACTTTTGCAGGTATCTTCTTGTTTTCCTCTATAATACTTTTGTGCTACATTTTATGTAAGTAAAGGGTTCAACAAGAAAAGATGTATCCCTTTTTCCATCCCCATGTAGCACTTTTTTTTTTTTCCCTCTTTTTTTTTTGGTGCTAACTTGAGCTAAGTTCTGATATGCATTCAGCAGTAGAAAAACAGTGCAAAAATGAAAAGCAATATAATGCTAATCATGCAACAGCATGGATCTAAATGTCTTTAATTTCTAGCTGGCTTTAGAGTGACATAGTGAACCATGATTGTTGGGCCTGCAGTTAATATACATAGTCTACAGTTAATATATATTGATTATAAGCAGTCTGCAAATGCAATGTTTTTCGTAATTTCAAATAACATGATACAGTACTGCAATGGGAAAGTTGCAGTCAAAGATATACTTGATGTATTTGAGCACATTTCTCTTCATGATAAGATGCTTTTGCTGCTGAGGAGACTTCTTCCTTGCTGCCCAAATGTAATACTCAGGTTTAACAGAAAGTGACAGGCAGAGCGTCGTGATGAGAACACATCATCAATACAAGAAAAGCCATAAAAAAATGCACATTCTTGCATTAGAAGTCTTATGTGTGACGTACTTGTCAAAGCAATGCAGGCCTAGAGAAGGCAGAGGGGCAGAGGAGAGGTTAAAACAAGTTGGAGAGAGCTTGGATATGGTGCTCTGGTGGTTTATCATGACAAGGTTAGGAATTTAATACCAACTTGAGTCCCAAAAACTATGTTTGCCACTTTAGGTCCAAATGAAACTGGGAAAAGGATATGCATGGAAGGAGGTGATGTGGAATAGCAGAAAAGGAATTTACTTCCTAGGGTTTCTGAGCCATGGTTCCTGCCTGCTCTGGCTGCAATGGCTAAGGACATTTCTGTTCTTGCCTTTCCAGCCACCCTCTTGCCAAAGGGTTCCACACTGCACAGCCCTGCCCACTGATACAAACTACTGCTGAACCACTTGGGTTCAGCTGGTTGGGCAACCTTTTTTTGTGATTTTCTGCCTCTTTACAAGTGATGAAATGTGAGCAAGGGCTCATGGAGAATTGACATTTTAGTCCATCCCAACCCTTGCTATTGAAACCAACAGGAAATGCAAATAAAAGCCTAACACCCTGAAGCTATATAAAAAAAAATTAAATTAAAGTTTCCTCTTCTCTAATGAAAAAAAAAAAATAGAATAGCATAATTTTCCTCATAGCATTGAGTAATCAGCATTGGCACCCAGGAGGTCTATTTCTGAACTGTTTTATTCTGCATGGGTAAACTTGAGAAATTCAAGCCAAATTACTTACTGACAGACTCTCCTGCAAGACTTAACTGTAGAGTCAGCAGAAGTGACTTTGAATGACCAATTATTTCTGTTGTTCTTGTAAAAAGCCAGTATTTTACACAGCCTGTCCTTCTTCCAAATTGCCTAGAGTAGTTTAATGTCACTCTAAAAGTTTACTTTTAGTGGCAAAGGTAGTATCTTATTATTGGTGGATTGCAGGAGTGCAATGACTAATCTTTTAGTCAGTTATTCCCCTACACATTCTTTAAATCTGTAACAATTTCACATCATATAATTCTTACTAGGAGAAATGTAGCTGAGAGATAAGCCTTGGGGAAGAAGGTAAAGTTGCTGAACAATCTTGAATGAATAGACTAACCCATGCACATTGCCTCTTACTCAGAGTTTTTCTAATTTGTATATTGCAATTTATGAATTAGATCCCATTTTCTTAAGACATGAGAAATGAAAGAAATGAAAAAGTCATTTGTTCCATATGCTTGTGAGGTACGTTTAAGTGGATACTGCTGCTCAGTGAAACCAGTTTTCTTTGACAGATTGCTCTGCTACTGTATTTGATTTAATTTCCTACAGAACAACATCAAGTGAAATCTGTTATGGCTAAAGTTGTAACATGACTTTTTCCAGTACTGTCCTCATATCAATCATGTTAAGCCCACTTTTTTTTTAGCTTTATGTTTAAAAATAAAATGAATGCAGGGGCAATATTTACACAGGCCAAACCCAGGCAAGTGCCCTTCTGCCCTCCATAAGCAACAAGAGGAAATGGAAACTAAGAATTAATTCCAACACAGGGACCCAACTTTTTTTGTGTATGGTAGAGGTACCCTGCCTGCTCCCAGTGAAAATTTAGTGAGTCCTCTGATGGCAATTACCTCACTGTAACTGATGTCCTGAGGTCATCCTGCATTTAAAGGAGAAACCTATGTCTAGAGGAACTTGTAGATTGCTGGACTTCTTGCTTATTCTCTTCCAGGTTGTTTGTGCACCATTTGGGAGAAAGTTCAGATGACTTTTTACTTGTAGGAAGCAGCAGGAAGCTACCTCCCTTCCTGAGAACACAGCCTGCTAGTAAGGCTTGTTTTCTCTCAAATCCAGGGGTGCAGAGGTGAATGAACACATGAGGTTTGTCTTGGCTGATGTCTGGCTTTGCTCCCACTGAGAAATGGACAGGAGGGAGCTGTGAGGTGAGTGTAGTGGAGCCACCCTAGCAGATTTCCCTAGTGCAGGAAGAGAACAAAACTAGAAGCAGACACATGAATATGTAGCCACTAGCTGACACAGTGAGAAAATGTCAATCAAAATTGCAGAGTTAAGAGTATGATACTTTTTTCTGAGCTCAGATGAACTCTTAATTGCTGCAGTTCACCAAGATAATCCTGGGAACAAACATCCCACAACCCACATGATGCCTCTCTGCTTGTCCTCTGATTTCTGGTGACTCAAAGTATGCCCAGATTGGGCTTTCTTCTCTCCTGGGCTATGTAAGAAGTTCTCATGCTCAAATTCCTAGATATCTGCCTTCCCTGAGAGAAGGAAATATCTCTTTGAATGGGTATACAAATGCAGAGGGCACTAGAGGTAGGGTTTTTTCATATGCAAGGTCAATATTGTAGCAGCTGGGCTAGCATATGACATTTCATTGTACAGTATTAATGCTTCCAAAATTTGCCCCAAAGTAAGTTCACTAGCTAACTGAAGCAAATTATTAAATATCTCTTGTTATTTGGTGGCACTCACACTGACAGTCTGTTGGTTTTTGTTTTGTTTTGTTTTGTTTTGTTTTGTTTCGTTTTTTTCTTGTGGTAGAACACTTTATGATTTCAAAGTATCTAAAAAGATAGGGCAGAACAAAAGAGCTTTACTGTTTGGGTTGCTGGTTTGTTCCACGTTTTTTAATGCATTTTTTTCCCCATTTTTTCTCAACCTTTTCCTACGATGGACTTCGAAGTTACTTGTCCATGGAACATTGCAAAGCCACTGCTAGGATCTTTTAAAATGCTTCCTGCAAGTGACTTTTCTCCTCAGCAGTCATTATCTTCAGACTTTTTTTTTTTTTTTTTTTTTTTTT
>VWYO01000894.1:25300-35488 GCA_013400275.1 Rhadina sibilatrix | reverse complement strand
TTTCTTTAGTCTTTCCATTGCCATGTATTTTTATTTTACTGTATCTTGCCCATTCGTTGTTGGTGTAACGACTGCTTACTTTGGAAAGGACTACTGGCTATCTTGTATTTAGAATGAGTTAATATAAAACTTATGTTCCACAGCTCTTTTGTTCTTCCTCTGGCCGTGCCTCTTCATTGTCATGTTTGTTTTCTGAATATTTGTTTTATCCACATGGTTGTTTTCCCTGAAACTTTCTTGAAAGAATTTGTTCCATCTGTTTTCTGTCTCCTGCTGTTTTATCATTAAGATGTGAGTACCTTCCTTTCTGGTATTGATCTAGTAAATGTCTTGTATCAAGATACTCTCCTTTTTGTGCAGTTTGTGTACAAGCAGGCAGACTCATTCATTAATCCATTACAACCTTGGTTCTACAAAGAGCTAATTGAGAGCCAAAGGCTTATAACAATTGGGCTTTCACATTTATATCACTGTGCCATCTCAGCTCCTTTTGATGTCTAACAGATCTGTTGAAATGCCCCCCTGCCACAATAGAAGAGTTTTACTGGGCATTTTTTGCATTGTGAATGGTGTTTTTTTGTTGTTGTTGGGTTTTGTTTTGGTTTTTCAATGCAGTCTTTTTGTACTTACATATTATCCACCAGTAAACATGTGATTTGGCAGGATCGTGGGTTGTGCAAGGAAAAGAAGGGTAAGTTTATCCTAATGATAATTTTGTTCTGTTTTTCTGATATACAAGTCTTTTACATATATAAGTTCTGTAATCCATAGGTTGTGCACACAGAAAAACACTAAATCTTTGAGAGTTACTCAATTTGGGATGCTATTCTGTTCAATTCTGTCCTATCCTTAGATTGTTTGTCCCACCATATTTTGTATCTCATAACTTTTGGTCAAAACAGAGTCTAAAGAAGACAAAACTGATCTTGATTGCTGGATTACATCTGAGCTCAATTAGAATCAATAGGAGTTTTGCCACTGATTCCCTGGAATCAACTAGCTGTCTGGTCAATGGTAATGTAGCTAATCAAAATATAACTGTTCTCTTGTATAATTTCTGCCTGAAGGATGAGTTAATATATCCGTTTTATTCTCTTCCTACATGTTTTGTTTTCTCCAGTAATTGAGAGATCACAGTACTTAGAAAACAATACTAATTCATGTAGGCTGCCATCCCCACAGTCTCTTGATGGCCTGTGTTCATAACTTGCGTTGTTCACTCTTCTAGAAAACATGAAGCCACCTGCAAACAGCTAGAATATCCTGCCCATGACTAGAAGAGTGAATAGGTGTGGTCAAACAGAGACAGCCCATTGTGTGGTTGCACTGAAGTTGAACTGTTTGTGCTTTTCAGCTGATTTTTCTTTAGCTGTGGATGGGGCTGGGAGAAAGCTGGGGCAGTGGCATTTTCATGTGACCCACATTTCTGTGTAATAGCTCCAGGTAGGGGCACTGGGATACCTGAATCTGCTGTTGGTACTGCACACCCTCCGTGCAGCTGGTTAATGCAAGCACAGGAAATTTAATGTGCTTAGGTGGTGGGAATTTCACACATAACCAAATGTACTGCACAACACATCTGCTAGAGCCCCAATGGCTTCTGCATGTCCTGGAGAGTCTCATGTATATAAACTGCATGTTCAAATGGACTTTTATGTGGGACTTTGGGGCATGGGCTGAGGAATGTGTAGTGATTCTGGTCAGAGGCACTGTACCTGTTTTTCAACCTGGTTTAGGTGTCCACTAGCTGGTTCTGAATTAATCTGGTGATAGCACCTAAGTGGGTTTTGTTGTGTTGGTACAATCTCTTTGTGCAGAACACCACTGATGTATCATCTGGGTGTGTCTTCAGAGTTTGAAAGTAGGTGTAAAAGCTCTTTGTCTCAAAAAGTCAGTGTTCAAATTACATGCTTGGCAACGTTACTCTGGAGAAGCTGTATAATCTCCTGTTTTACCAAACAGATTTCCTAAGAAGTGATCTGATCTAAGGCCTCTCACAGCAGCTGAACTTATTATTCTGTGATATCTTACATGTTTGTGTAGCTGTGCTGGCTCATGTTATGGATATGGGAGGGACGATAATTGGCGGGAGGACAGATAAGAAAAATCTTTTCCATCTGAGGATGTCATCCCATGTTTTCTTCAACAACAAAGTCAGCTTGGGAAATCTCTCTTCATCCTCAGCCCTTCACTCAGCCATTCTTTCCCACCCTCCTTTGCAGCCACCACCCTTCCAGTGGTGGTGATGGGAGTGCTCGTGGAACACACTGCAAACCAGGCTGCAGACAGGAGTGCACAGCATTACCCAGGGCACACAAGGCTGTGGTACAGCAGAGAAACAGGCAGCTCCTGGGAAACAGGAGCTGAGTAACTGGAGCTTCTCAGTCATCTTTGCCATCAAGTAGAAAATGTGTTGTGAACTGCATCCTTCAACATTGCTAATACAGCCATTCTCACGTGTACACAACTGCATGAGCCACGGGAAGGGCTGCCTGAGAAGTGCACACTGCACAAGAGAGATATTTTGGATGTACAACAGAAATGAAGCAAGATGCATATGGCCTTGGAGAATGTGGCAAGGCAGAACACTGGTTAGTGTATCTAACCATGGCTATGGCTTGGGATTTATGTGGGAGGGAAAAATGAGAACTTGTGAATACCTTGATTAATTAGAAAGCCATTTTTGGTGTCTTGCCTGTATAGGGACAAGGACTGAAAGGACCCACAGAATTGGCGTGTTAGGAGGGATAAGAGGGCTGTTGTGGCATTAATCAGTACACTGACCTGCTGTGAAAGTGCCATGCTGAGAGATACAAGGTGTGATGGGTTACAGACAACCTCAAAGATGAAAACTTTAAACAGAACTGTGCACTGATGGCTATCCCAGCAATAAAGCATTTTCCCTAATGAATTCACTTCAAATACCTCCTCTTCAGAGTTCATATGCAAGCCTCTCAGGTGTGAGTTGCTTTCCTCTCTGCTGTTAGAGGTACATTGAGCAATAGGCTCTCCAGCTCAGAGTTTGGCAGGTAATCTTTTCTCATGGGTAACTGAGCTATTTTTAGGTAATGCCGCTGGCACCTCCCTCAAGGTCTGATAGTGGCTTAGGATGCTGATCTCAGGCATGTGTATTCATTCCTTCTTCAAGGCAAGCAAAACTGTCAGGGATCAGCAAGGAGATTTATGAGCCTCACTGGAAGCAGTGGGTTTTCCTGGCATTGTGTTCAGCAGGAGCAGTGGGTGTAGAAGGGGACATGCTCTCTGCTCTGCATGAGCCCTGTGGGGAAAACTTTTGCAGATAGTGACTATGGGAACCAGGCCTTTAGTACTTGCTTGGCAATAAAATATTAAATATCCCCTCTGGAATGTGCCTGCAGACTGCTTCTGGGCATTTAGAGGTGTGGAAAAAAGTAAGAGGAAATAAAAGAAGCCACCACATTTTGGCAAGAACAGCAGGAATTCACTTTTGTGAAGATAAAAGGGCTTCTCCACATGCTCTGTGGGAAGCTTTGAACCAAGACTATTTGTCAACAGCTGGAAAAAGGGCTCACTCCCCAATGTCACCAAGTGGCCTTTCTTCACTGTAAGCAATTCTCCCAAAGGAGGAACAAACTTTCAGTTGAGCTTACAGTGGCAAAGCCTCTCCCTTCTAATTTTGTTTGTAAACAAAATATCTGGTAGGACTTTGCTGGATTGCTAATGATCCCCTTTTGTGACTGTGATCCTGGGCAGGAGATCAAGATGTGATTTGGTGCTGTACAGAAGCAGAACGAAAAGATAGTTGCTGCCCCCAAAAAGCTTGTGCACTCTGGATGTTAGAGAGATAGCAGAGCTGTGTAGATGAGCAGATGAGCACAGTGTCTTGTAGGGGCAGAATGACAGAGAGCTCTGCATCCCAACCCCCAGGCTCAGTCATTTTTTTGCACCCTGACAAGGAAGATCTCTCCAAAAACATTGAAGAAGGAGCTCTGTGGCTGTGCTTGGTGCACCTTCCAAGGATTAGGGCAACAGAGTAGGGCTGGGAGGTGCCAGCAGCAAGGGTGCAGTCAGGTTATAAGCATGCTGTGCAAAGGTAAAATCACAGGAGAGAGAGGCTGGCGCCCACTCTGTCCTTCAGGATCCAATCCCACTTCCCATGCAAACAGCTGGCAATGCTCCTGGCACACTGAGTGGGGCCTGTCAGAAGCAGCAGAGGCCTGGGATGCCACCCGTGGCACCATTTGTTGCATCTGCCATGTGTCTGGTCGGTCGGCAGCGTCGCCACCCTGGCTCCCTGAGGGGTGTCAGCTGCCAGGCTTGCTGGTGCACATCCTGTTCCCTGAATTCCTGGGTCCCTGGGTGGTCAGGCCTACTGCCACAGGCATACCTGCTAGTGCCTGGGTGGCTCCCCACCAGCTGTGGGTGCAGGCAGGCTGCTCCTTGGCAAATATCAGTGTGCAGCTGGGGTGTCAGACAGCGTGGAGGGGTGTTGGAGATGCTGTAGGGAGCAGAGGGGGGAGAGGGATAGCTGAGACTGTAGCTGCAGGAGACTGGGGAGGTGGGGAAGGACTGAGGGGGCTTGTTGTGATCTAGCTGAGGGAATTGGGGGAGCCTGGAACAGTTCAAGTGGCAATGCAGGTCAGGTAGATAAACTGCAGCCGGAGTGCGACCTGTATTCGAGATCTGTGGTGTTGTGTAGGAAAACTCAATAAAGCAAGAACATTGCATCAAAGTGGGAAGTGATATATGCAAAATAAAAATGTGGGGAGGTGGTAATGAAGGATATGAGAACACTGTGGTGTTTAGGAGGGAAGGAGGGAAAAGCACATTTTATGGAAAGAATCGTGTGTTGGGAAATAATGCCATTTGCAGCCTAATGTTTATCCTGAATTGTAGAATTCTTCAAGCATTGTCTATGCAAACTCTATCCAGCCTTGCACTGGATGCTGCCTTTGAAATAAAATAGGGTTTCTTTCCTTATTCTGAAATAGCAGTATACAGAGTAATAGCCATGGTACAAGCCATAGGCTTTCAGAGATTGGATGAAGCATGCCAGTCAGAACTAATCCAATTATAATTTAATTTTTAACCATTTGTTTTAATTTACCATATGGTGTAAATCACAGTGAGTTTACAGCTCTATCATTTTCACTTGCCTTTTACCAGAAATACTGAATTACCATGATGGCAACTGGAAGTACCAGGACACTGGAAAGGAGACAGCCTGTCCTTACAGATTTTCAGTTGCAGATTTCTGGGCATATCTCTCTGAAAAGATTAACATTAGTTGATTATTCTTTAATATTTTGTAAATTAATTATGTTAGTAATTTTTGAGGAAGAGTGGCTTGAAAGACCAAGTTGCTTCTTCAGCTGAGGAATGAAACAGTGACTAGAAGATCACAGAGGGATATGTTCAGATGTGTTCAAATATTCAGATATCTCAGTTTCCTGAGGTATCTGCCATGCCTGTCACTGTGCAGTCTAAGTGACACATACTGCAACAGCACTGCAAGACATCTGAATGCATTATCAGTGGCTTTGCAACTGGTTATGCCTTTGTTTACTGGTGATTTCCATCAGAATTTTGCTCCAGACTGACTTAGGAGACATCAGCAATTAAAACTAATGAATTTATTTACTATTTTTTTTTCAAACAAGCATCAGTGCTGGTGAAGACTGAAAGTACTGCAAAGAAGGGTGAGAATAGGGTTTGGCTTAAGTGTGTGTTTGATTCTGAACAGACCACAAACAAGAATTGTTTTCTCAGAACCTTTGTGAGTGACTAAACTACTGTTTACTCTCTTTGAGCCTTTTTTTTCCTGCCTCAGCCTCAAATTCCTACCTTTGTGTATGTCCTGGCAGGATGAAACTACTGAGGGCTGCCAGCAGGCATAAAACATATGGTTCCCTTGGACTTTTTTATCAATTAGGATAAATCAATCACAGAAGCTGAAGCCTTACTACCAGAAACCCTTTCCCTCAGCAAAGGAAACCACCTGATTCCAAGCCCCAGGCATGATTAAAATTCTTTGCTAACTTTGACTTTGACACTGTTGAAACAGCAAAAAACTTGTCTCAGTCATTTTCATTCTACTCCAGGTAACCATATAGTTTTAATTCCCCTCCTTGCATCTTCATGCTGTAATATGAGCTGTGGGCTTCAAACACATACCATGAAGTACCCAGATAAGAAAAAAAGCGCTGTGGTTGACTTTTTGCAGACATGTAACTTGCAAGGGGATGTTTATGTAAGATACAGCAGAGACCCATTTTCCCAGCACCTTGAAAACAAAGGTATCAAACTTCAGCTGGTCACCTGTCATAGCAAGAAGTTTGCTTTTTTTTTTTTTTTTGTTGTCCAGACTTATTGCTAAACCTACATAATCCTGAAATGTGCTTTTAAGTGTGATTTATGGTTATGATTAGATTTGTAGTATCAAGTTGCTCTTGTAAACCCCCTTGTTTTCCTAGGAAGATGGGGCTGTAAATATCCTGGGAGCAGGACCACTGGGATAATATTGCCCAGTTTATTTTAAAAGCTTTGTTGTTGTTGTTGTTGTCTTTCTTTTAAAACACACACACACACAAAAAAAAAAAACCAGAAAAACAAAAAACAACAAAAAAACAACCCCCCCCAAAAACAAAACCAACAACAAAAAATCAAAAAACCCACCCCAAATCAACCCCTGAAACCAAAAGAAAGCCTAATTCAACAACTATCACATAATAAAATTGCATGTAATTTTTAATTATCTAACGGGATTATATTAAAAAATCCCAAACAAAAAAACCAAACAAAACCATGGAAAAGGTAGTTGAGAACAAAACAGCCTGTAGGAGCTAGAAAAAAAAGTCATAGATTCAAACTCCAACTGTGAGAACAAAAACCTGGTCAGAGTGACGGTCATCTTCCCCAGGGTTAAAATGCAAAGGCTCTAAAACTGGAATATCACTGAGAAATCAGACAGATTTTTTTTCTGTTATTGAGGGCATTGTAACAAAAAGAGAATACTGCAGATATTTTGGAAAATAAATTTTTTAGTGCCTCAGACTGTAGCTTGCAGATGCCAAGGGTCTGGATTTTATTCAGGAGATTCTAGAAATTCATGCAAAGCAAAAACAAACATGAAAAAGAAAAACAAAGGGTTTTTTTTCTGAGATAAACCCTTGTAGTGGTGTTTTCCTTTCAGGGCTGCCATTTTACTATACCCTGGGTTAGCTGTTTGCAATTGAGTGTGTATGCATATGTTTGACAACTCACAAAGGCCTTTACTGATAGAAAAGTGTCAGTATCTGATCCTGGTTTGGATCTATGAGATCATTGCTTACAGCACAGCAAAAAAAATATATTTTCTTTCACAGATCATCCTCTTCCCATCAAGCTTGCTGGACACTGCTTCCTCTCTTACAATATTCCCTTTCTGAATTCCCATGCTTATGAGGGAGTTTGGTGACACAGTTTTTCTGCTCATCCACAGGCTTAGTGGGATTTTCCATGCAGGAGAGTGCTGTGGGGGCATTGCACAGCATGGGATATCTACCAAGATAATTTGAGGAATTCAGGTGCATCTTGCCTGCATAGGGCAGAGAGAGGAAGGGCAGCCTTGGGCTGGGGAGGAAGGGCTGTTCTTGGGGACAGAACCCTCTCCACATGGGCTGGGGACAGTGGACAGGCTCTCAGCAGGAAGGCTCTGCAGGTCTCCAAGAGTGCTCTTGCAGGGATGTACCTTGACAGCAATCATGCTGTCATGTAAATCTGCACTCCCTATACACCGGGAGGAACTGGGAGTTCAGTCAGGGTTCAAGAGTTGTCCTCAGTGAGCCAGGCTGGCTCTCCAGGAGTTTTCAGCGGGACTTTTGGAGTGTTTGACTACGAAGTGCTGTGATCACAGGAAGAGGATGAGAGGAAAACTCACTTTGGGAGAGCTGGTCAGTGGGAAGGTCTGGCCAAGCAGAAATAAATAAAAAATTTTAATTGCCTGTGAGAATACCAAATGAAAGAGTGGGAGGAAGAGGTGGCAGTTTGGTCCTCATTGAGGCTGCTCAAATGTCCACAGGAAGTCAGGATACCAAGGCTGGATGCTGGTGTCCTGCACCATTTCATGTTTATCTTATGAGTAATTTTCATGGACAGTAGACTGTGTGCACTCCACAAATATGCAGTCTAAGCACTTAAGTTGCTGTTTTGTCTGGTTCTTTTGTCATTGCACCAAGAACACTGAAGAAACAGCCAGAGGGCTTGAAAAGGGCTTGATCACTTTCAGCTCTTCACTCAAATATGTTGCNTAAAAAGAAATTGCTTTTTTGTGTAAAGAAAAAAAAAAAAAAAAAAAAAAAAAAAAGTTTTGAAAATCCATCAGTGCAGTCCAGAAGGACGAGCCACTTTCATTAATTGGAGTTATTTAAACCTTTTCTTTGTGCTGAGCAGGATGAGATAGATTCCAAAATGAAGAAGAAAGATGCTCCTTCCCAGCTCTGTGATTTCTCTATCAGGGCCAAAAGTTCAAATGTATTATACAAAGAAACAGCTTTCATCTCATACAGAGGCCTTATTTTCCTTCAAAAGGAGTTTGGGAGTTATTTAAAGTTTTACTTCTTCTGTTTGGGTAGACAATCTCCAATGGCTAACTCTGAAACTACCAGTCTATAGTGTCATCAGAATTGCCCCTCTGACACTGATAGGTGCTTGGGTTTTGCCTTAAATCCTAAACTGAGAAACCATAAGCTTGCCTAAGAAATTTATCGGATCTAGTGCACTTTTACTGGGATGAGGAGGAAATACAGCAGTGGTAAACAAATACAAGAACCTATTGTGACGGCGGCTTAGAATCACCAGGAGACCAATTAACACCTTTTTGTTAGGATTAACTATTATGATGTTTTCAGCAAGAGCCTTAAATTGGTACTTTCTTGTAGTTCAAAGTGTGACTGCACTGCAGTTAGGAGGGAAGTGGAGATCAAAGCTCCCAGAACAAATAATTACACGAAGGTAAATTCCATCTGATGGAGGAAGCCTCCAAAGAACAACGAACAGCCGGGCCGGGAGCAGCCCCATCGGGGTGTGAGAGACAAAAGGCGGCTTTCAAAGGGGGAAACGCCTCTCGGGCTGGGTTGGGATGGGGATAGGGGTGAACCGGCCCCTCTGAACCCACACCGTGGTGGGGGGAGGCTCCCTGCCCTGCCAGCAGCTCCAGTTTTGTTTAGTTTGGGTTTTTTTGTTTTATTTTGGGGTTTTGTTTTTGTTTGGTTTTTTGTTGTTTTGGTGTTTTTTTTTTTTAGGAGGGATGTGTTTGTTTGTTTGTTTGTTTTTGATTTTGGTTTGGGGTTTTTTGTGGGTTTTTTTGTGTGTTTTTTTTTGTTGTTGTTGTTGGTTTTTTTTGTTGTTGTTGGTTTTTGAATTATTTTTTTAAATTCAGTTTTTTTAGGGTTTTTTTTTAGTTTTTTTTTAGGTTTGTTGTTGTTGTTGTTGTTGTTGTTTTAGTTTTGTTTCCTGAGGTTCATCACTGAGCTGAACCGGAGCTAATAAGTGGCATAGAAGTCCTGTGTGAGGTCTGTGTGCTCGGCTGGGAATTTTAAAGCTAATCAAGGAGGGAAAAGCCTATTGTGCTGTATTTGGTGACTGGTTTATTCTCTTGGTGCTCGTGCTGGTGCTGTGCCCGGGAGAAGAGGTTGAGGTTGCGGGGCGGGAACAATGGAATTCCCCTTGTCGCCTCCGTGTTCCTCTTGAGGTCTTTCAGCGGAGGCTTGCCAATGAAAAACTTTCATTTAAATAAATAACTCTGGAATTGATTGAAGTCTCATCTTTGACGTAGTCTGCAATCAGATGATATTGTATCCAACTTAGGCTTTGAGCCTAAAGTACAGAGGACTTCTTTTCTCTTACCTAAAATACCAAAAAAAGGCTCCAGGCCGTGAGTAAATGGTGAGAGCGTTTTAGTGGGATGCCGAAGGAATCATTGGTTTATTTATTTCTTCATTTTTGCGGAAAAGCACCAATGAAATGGGTAAATGACAGCTGAAGAAGTGAGTTTGCACTGCTTCAAAGAATAACAGGTTATGTAAGGAAGAAGAAAACCCAACCAATGAAAATATGGAAAATTCTGAAACGTCTTAAATTTTCCATTTTGTCCCTTTCACAGTTTAGTATTTCTTTGTTACTTTTTAAAAATTATTATTATTATTGTTGGGTGGTTTTGTTTTTTTTTTT
>VWYO01000894.1:0-11443 GCA_013400275.1 Rhadina sibilatrix | reverse complement strand
GGATCATTCCTAACATTCTGAAATGTTTGATGTTGCATATTCAGCATCTAAATTATGTGCATTTTATGAATGATCTGTGTTTATGTATATTTATGTATTACACTTTTAAGAAGTTCCCATCTGGTCCTGTGAGCTGAAAGTCCATTGCAGCTTAAAGAGTATTAGCTGTATTTTCAGAGAGTATTCTCTGTTTTAGTTTTATCCAAAAAGATTTTGGTTTTATTTTCTGAGACCACCTGCAGTGCAGATCAAAATACAGTTAATAGGGACTAATTGTGAAATTGGTTTGAAAAAAGTGTCTCTCATCCAAAGTGAAATGCTAATGTAGGCACTCTTTTTTTCTTGATGGTGATGTGACTTTGATGTAACTATGAACATCAAAATACATGGCTAGAATAAAACTGCTTTCTTTTCCTGATGAATTACAAAGCCTTGTTTTGGAAACTGCTGGTGATGGCTTAAGTTTCAGCTTTCGTATTTTCCAGATTCTGTGCTGCATGAATATATAACTCTGAATTTCATATGAAGTGTTAGCAAGTTCTCTTCACAGTGTAGTGAGACAAAACAATCCTTTTCCAGCCTGGAACCAAGGACACCATTGCAGCTTCAGGCCCAAAAAGTGCAAACAAGAGCAAATTGAGGAGAGCAGTCTGGGAAGATGGGATTTCATTACCTGAAGCTGTAATTGAACAATTAACCTCAATATGTAAACAGACCAAAACTTATAAAAGTGTGAAATCTCGTTATCTGGGGTCCATCTGGAGTTCATCTTGGGTCCATCTTGGGTAGAGCCACAGCTGGGCTCTAGTACTACCCAAGTACTACTTTGAAGGCCTTTTAATAAATACCTACTTTATTCCTTTAACACTGTCTAGCCTCTGTTCCAGGTAGCCTCTCTAGGCATCAGTTTTTGGCAGCAAGGCATCCCCAGGACTCCTGGGTCTGTTTTGCAAAGCATGTAGATCATGGCAGTAAAAGACTATTATTTGCTCCTACAAACTTCAGGCAATATTGGGGATTTATTGAGGTTCATGCTAACTAACCATGTGTAAGAATATCTCTGGGTTTGGCTCTCAACAGATTAACTAGAATGAGCAGAGGCAAAATTGAGTTAAATCCTCAGTTTAAACACAATGAAATGAAAAATATCTCTGAAAGGGCTTCTCTAAAATCAGCTGGGAAGTCTGCAGCAGAGCTGATGAATTCTGTTAAGAATCTGGACCAGTTTTCCTGTTACTGTGCAATACTGTATATTTCAATAATTATACAATCCCTAACAGTACACACAGGGACATGTTGCCAAGACTTGTATCAGAGTATGAGCTGGATAACAAGCCAGGAGTCAAAAAGATCCTCCTGTTTAAGGAATTCCAGCCAGAGAACCTTGTTTACAGGGTTTTTAAATAGCTTTACAGTAATTTAAAGTAACTACAAATAACTGCTTCCTTTTCTTTTGAAGTCCCTACAGATGAAAAAGAGGGCATCAAACAAGAATTTGAGGCTACTAAAACCAGGCTGTCCATTCTTGATTATATCTCTCTGGACTTCACTGCTTTCAAAGCAGATGCATTTGGAGAAGCAAACTTCAATACAGAACTAGTGTGGTGGGATGTGTGTGTGGTTTTTTTGTTGTTGTTGTTTTGTTTTTGTTTTGTTTTGTTGGGGTTTTTTTGTTGTTGTTGTTTTTTTTGGGGTTTTTTGGGGTTTTTTTTTGTGTTTTTTTTTTTTTAATCTAGGAAAATAACATAACAATACAATGATAAAATCAGCTTGCCATCTTGACATAAACAGATGGCTTTCAAGGATTTAGTCTTCCTGCAGTATGACACGCTATTGTCTTCAGGGTATCTTTAAATTCATCATCATTGGCATTAGTGCAACTAACTGAGCTTAATTTTTTTATTTTTTTTTAAATTTTGTGTTCCAGTTTTAAGTGCTACACTGTTTTCTTTCCTCACCGGCTGACATTAATCACTTCAGGAAACACTTTGCCTCACAGCCGGAGGCTCCCAGTCTTGCAAATGTTCAGTCTGTAGTGATCTGATAAGCTCAGTGCTGAAAGTACTTTGCAAAAAGAGATTTCATTTATCTTGAATACCGGGTAAGGAACTGTCAAGGTTTCTCTTCCTTTTTAATACATCATTTTCTATACAACTTAGACATCAGACAGAACAACTATCCAGACCAAGAAAATGAAAAAATGCCTTAAACACACAACTGAAGTCTTAATATTTTTTTGCCAGAAAAAAACAATGGAAATTCTATATAATTAGGTTATCATGTCTGGCTCACACCATACAGTTTATACATCAAGTTGTCCAAACAACACATTAATATGTCACTTCTTTAGTTTGAAGTTCTGTGTACCAGCATAATGCTAGAAGGAAACTCAGATGTTGTGATATCAAAGAAGGTATAAAGTTTGGTTATTAAAAAAAAAAAAAAAAAAAAAAAAAAAAAAAAATCCCAAAAACCAGCATGACTTGAATTCTAGCATGGCTTCAACTGAGATAAAACTAAAAAGGCCCAAGGAAAAATCAAACAGAAAACAGATTACAAAAGCATTAAAAAACCAAGTATACTTTGCTGAACAGACGTATGAAAATCTAATAATTTTAATGAGTTGTGTTTTCAAAGCTTGAAGCTGTTTAAAAGGCTCAGACTTCGAGATAGTGGCTACTTTTTTGAGGAATTCCTAAAAAAGAATGTGAAGCTTTGATTTTTTTAACTTAAAGACACTCCCTGTTTTCTTTTGTTTTATTTTTATTTCACTTTTACATTAAGTGTACTTGGCTGATATCTGACTAATTTCTGGACCAACAGAACCTGTATTGGATATAAGTAGAAGGGATGTTGTGTGACTCAACCTAGAGGCGTGGGAGCTCAGAGTTGTAATCCTGCCTTAGTCAGAGGTGTTCCCATGAAGCAGAGTTTCATTAATTAACCAGACTACTCTTTAAATAGGATTAATTGCATGGGTCTAACTTGTAAAACTCACAGAATAAGAGAAATAACAAAATGGGTTATGGGAAATCCATCAGTGGGCAATATAATAGGGTATTTGTGAATGTTTTTCTGGATTGCATTGCAACAGATGTCTGAGAAATATTGACACAGCATTGACTGTTCAGCTCCTTTTATGCCTTAGTTTATCAATAAATGGGCTGGCTAGTTCATGCATTTATTTTTTACCTGGAGCCTGAAATATTTGTGTATCAGTGGGAATATCAGGAAACTTATTAAGTGTGGAATTGGCAGGATTAGAGGTGGAAATAATGGAAAAGCAAATAAAAGGCACAAAATGAGAGCTGTATGGTGCACTTTGAAAACAAAGCCTCAACTTGAGGACCATGGAAGGGATTAATTTTGCAGATTTTGTACATCATTAACAGAAGTTATTTTGCAAATACATTCTGTGTTATTCTGGATTTTTTATTACTGGAAATTTCTACCAAAAGACATTTAGGTAACCAGGCCATGTCATTAAGGCAAGTGTAAATCACAGTGTGCTAGTAAGTTTCTTTGGGGTGTTTAACAGCTCCTGTGCCATGCTATCAGATTTAACTTGTTTTCTTGTACACACTTCCTGTGTACAGCGACACTTGACTTAATTATGGCAGCATACTGGTTGTTGTTCAATCAGTATCACTTCCTATTTTGACTATAACTAATGCATAAACTGTAAATCAAGAGGACCATAAATCAAACAGCATCATAAACCTGACCATAACATTCTTACTTAGTTTTTCTGCTGTAGTGCTGGCTGAAACTGACAGCTGAAAGCTGCAGTATAGTCCTCTGATGTACCTAAATGATACCAAATGATGATACCAAAAAACTGCAGAACCTATGAAGGGTATCATTATACCTGTGAAGGGTATAATGATGCTAGTTAGGCTAGGCACGAGGGAACTGAAAGAGTTTGTTCAGATTTTCCAAGCAAAATACCTGACTTGGGAAAAGAACTTTTGTAATGAGCAGTACTGTCATTCTGCTTCAATTTTATTTCTGCAATTGCTGTTGACATTGGGGAGATACATAGATAACGTAGAAGGAGTGTGAGAGTCTTAATATTTATTGATATCTGCTTCTAATTTCTCATACAGTAAGTGATGTGTATAGTGTAGATTCCAGTTTATGAATCTTGGAAAGAAATGACCTTTCTTTCCCATGCATGAGAAAATGCAGTATTTAGACAAGCAGGTCCTATTCCCCACATGATACCTTTAAGTGTCACTGTATTACAAACAAACAATACCACTGGGCATAGAGCTTACAAATCATTCTCTCAGCTGAGCCAGCTGAGGGATTACTTGCCTACTGATGCTGAAAGAGCTGTGTATTGCAGTGCCTTAAGAAAAGCTTTCTTCGGTTTGTAAAGAGACCTGAGCAATTGGTTCATGATCTTGCAAAGCAGGCAACTGGCTGACAGTGTTTCATTGAGCTTTAATGGAGAAAAGCCAGGTCTGAAAAAAATTAGTGTAGAAGTCTCAAATGTGTTAGTGAGATACAGACTTTCTGTGAGCTCAGTCTTACTAAAACTTATTTTTAAAAAGAAATGTCAAAGAAAACACTCAACAATCTGGGAAAAAGCTCCTGAGTGAAGAAGGCTTTTAGTCTAAAGTCAAGTAAGTCATAGTTTAGGAAGTTACTTACTGAGGACAAACAGCCAAAAAGCTAAAGAATATGGAATATGCCGCTAGTGCCAGTACTTTCTACTGACTTCTTTATGGGAATAAAAATACAAGTTCCACTAGTAAAAACAATCCATCAGTCTTTTGCAAGCCTATTTCCTTTGCAGTCATTTAGTGGTACCATTTAGAAGCCAGACTTGCTCTAAGGCATATGCTCTTCTTTTGAATTAATACAAACTGACCAGTCTTTATTTGATTATCATTAAGCTGAAACTGAGCAATTATTCTTTACCTGTATTTATCTTGGCATTTTACTGCTTAGGTTTCAGACTTGAAAGATTATTTTTGTTTAATGTTTGCCTATTTACCTCCCATAACAACAGCAGTTAGGCTAGTACATAATTGCTCTTTCTTATAAATCTTGCTGGACTTTATTTGTAAATTATTTGATTTAGGAATATAAGATTATTACAAAATAGAATTAAGAATTATTTTTGAAGTATTGTTGGTATTGGGAATGTTTAGGTTTAATGTTCTTATTATTTGATTTGATGATTTGAACTGGAGAAAATGGATTTGCTATAAAGCAAATCTTGCCTACCAAAGAAGCTGCTAGTTTTCAGTGGAAAGAGCACCATCCCCAAACTTTGAACATGAAGACCTGCTTAATTGCCCTGAGGAAAGGTGCTTTTCTCAGAATTGCTGTGCTATGCGTTGGTTTTTTCAGTGTGTACAAAAGGCATGAACAGATGGGTTGGACTACTTCTTAATTCAGGGGCTTAGCTGAACTGAAGTCTGGATGCATTTGCATGTATTTTGAACCATTAGCAACCTTCCCTGCTTGAAAGTCAATGAAACCACGAATGAGTTCTGAATGTTATTGGTTCCTGCAAATTTATTACCTAAAAATCTATCAATAGAGCTATTTAGCTTTGAGCAAACCACTTTTTAGCTTAGGAAGAAGTTATTTGTGTCACACAGCCTGGCACTGTTTGAAGCTGGTGGTTGTCATGTCGCCTTGCAATGCACAGATGAGGCACAGGCAGCAGAAGCTCATTCTGTCTCAGGAAGGAGGATGCCAAAAATGTGATGTGCTTGAAATCACTGGTCAGCAGAAAGAAAAACAATATTTGAAAGAATGATGGGAGGAAAGAGTTTACTGTGAGCATGTTTATGGAACAAACAGCACACATGTAAATTACAAACTGGTTTAATGCCTTGATCTGTTTATGTACTTTTTGTAGAGCCCAACTGTACTTCGTTATAGGTGAACGCAGTGTGACTGACACCTCCCAGAATTATCCATCTCGGGCAGAATTTCACTTCAGTTGTGGCTTTACAAAATTGGAAAACAATAGTAATTTCTAAACTATGTTGTTATCAAATCTTGCAGCCCACAATATTCGGGCTTTCAGTATTCAGGCAGTAATGTTTGCAAGCATTTTTTGTAAGTGACCAGAACAACTTCTTGGAGCCAGAATAGCCTTTGCACCTGGGTCAGGTCATCTTGGTTTTAATGTCTTAATGTCTTTAATGTCTTGCATAACTCGTAGTTTTAACATAACTTGTGTACTATAAAGGGCTGCCCTTTATCTTGCCTTTTTGAATCACAGGATATACTAAACTGGAAGGATATACTAAATTCACGGAGATCACTGAGTCCAACTCCTGGTCCTGCTCAGGGTCCAGTCATACTATGTGCCTGAGAACAATGTCCAAATGCTTCTTGAACTCTGCCAGGTTGGTGCTCTGACCACTTCCTTGAGGAGCTCATTCCAGTGCCCAGCCTCCCTCTGGGTGAAGAACATTTTTCTCATGTCCAATCTAAACCTGCCCAGAAACAACTTCAGGCCATTCCCTCAGGTGCTATCACCCATCACCAGAGAGAAGAGATCAATAGTCTATTGGTCCTTACCTAAAACAAAATTTTCATCACTGAAAATGTCAAAAGTTTGCATACAACTTCCATTGTCTTTCTCATTTTATCTTTATGTTTCTGTAGGGTAGCAAGACCCATGTATCCAAGGGGCAAGGAGTAAGAAACTTGTCCAAGGTCACCCATTACAGTTTTAGGTGGTCAGCCTGCACCTTCCAAAGCTATTGCCTTTACTGCTGCTTTTTACCATGAACAGTAACTCAGCTCTGCTAGAATTGGCCATATTTGGCTTCTGATATGATCAAGAGAATAACTACTCCTTTTAATTCTCTGAACCAGTCCCTTTAATCCTTTAAACTTACTCAAACCAGGCTTAATGCACAAGGTGTTAGGAACAGCTCTGGGAGTCAGAAATATGCCTATGAGAATAAGGGAGCCTTTTGTACAAGACTGAAATTAAAAATGGCCACTATGAATCCTGGATTAAGATGCTCCCCTTCTTATCCCCTGCCACGATGCTTGTATTTACATTCTCAGGGTAGAAGCCAGATATTAAATGCTGTCATTTGTCCTGCCTGTGTATATTAGGTTAAATCTTGACTTTGTAGAATACTCTTGAGTTGATTATGACTTCATTTTATTACTTATTTGTCTTGGTTTTGGCTGGGATAGGGTCAAATTTCTTCCTATTAGCTAGTACAGTTCTGGGTTTAGATTCAGTGTGAGAATAATGTTGATAACACACTGATGTTTTAGTTGTTGCTGAGCAGGGCTTATACTAATTCAAGGACTTCCCATCTTCTCATGTCCTGCCAGAGAGGAAGCTGGAGGTGCACAAGAAGTTGGAGGGGAGGCAGCTGGGGCAGCTAACCCAAATTAGCCAGAGGGATGTTTCACATCATATATCATCATGCTGAACAATAAAACTGGGGGAGTAGGGTAGTAAGTGGGAATCTANGAATAAGGGAGCCTTTTGTACAAGACTGAAATTAAAAATGGCCACTATGAATCCTGGATTAAGATGCTCCCCTTCTTATCCCCTGCCACGATGCTTGTATTTACATTCTCAGGGTAGAAGCCAGATATTAAATGCTGTCATTTGTCCTGCCTGTGTATATTAGGTTAAATCTTGACTTTGTAGAATACTCTTGAGTTGATTATGACTTCATTTTATTACTTATTTGTCTTGGTTTTGGCTGGGATAGGGTCAAATTTCTTCCTATTAGCTAGTACAGTTCTGGGTTTAGATTCAGTGTGAGAATAATGTTGATAACACACTGATGTTTTAGTTGTTGCTGAGCAGGGCTTATACTAATTCAAGGACTTCCCATCTTCTCATGTCCTGCCAGAGAGGAAGCTGGAGGTGCACAAGAAGTTGGAGGGGAGGCAGCTGGGGCAGCTAACCCAAATTAGCCAGAGGGATGTTTCACATCATATATCATCATGCTGAACAATAAAACTGGGGGAGTAGGGTAGTAAGTGGGAATCTACTGCTCAGGGATGGGCTGGGCACTTGTTAGCAGGTGGTGAGCAGTTGCACCGTGCATCACTTGTTCTGCATACTCTTTTTCTAATTATTATTTTTTCCTTCCTTATCTGTCCTATTAAAATGTCTTTATCTCAGCGCATGAGTTGAACCTTTTTCCTGATTCTCTCCCCTGTCCCACTGTGAGTGAGTGAGTGAGAGTGAGTGAATGACTGCATGGTCCTTAGCTGCCTACAAAATTATACCACAATGGTGTTACAGGTTGTATTTTACAGTGAGTAAGCAGGATAATTCTTGGTTTTTTTCAACATCTCATCACCTAAGTCACAAATATCCCAGAAAGTCCTTGCCTGCAAAAGCAAATGAAGAGGTAGCACAGAATGCAGCAGTGTAAAGAGGACCTTTTTAATGAGACCATTTGGATTTTCAGCAGTATGTTTCCAGAATGTTGGAATACGGTTCCAGGGTACTGCTGAATGTAATTAGACTTCAATTAAAATGCTGGCAGATATGTATATTCTCTAACCGCAAATAATTACAGCTCTTTTTAAAAAAACATTTAACTACTAGGCTATGCCATATTTAGAAAAATTTGATCAGGATGATGACTTTACTTTGAAAATTGATTCTGCAAAGTTTGGATCTAGGAAAAGCTTTCCCAAGGCTGCTTGGAAAAACTTTGTTTTACTGTTGTTGTCTTACTGCAGAAAAGGCAGAAATTATACCAAATTACAGGAGACAATAGTATTATGTCAATCATGCAAAGTAGAAGCAGCAAGCTTCACAGAAATTAGTTTTAATAGATCTATGCTAATATTTGACACTCCATAAAACAGTAGGTTATTTTCCATACTTTTCCTGAAATTTTTTGACAGAAGTTAGATGTTTACCCAACTAAATATAGTGTAAGAGAAAAGCATAAAACTCTCTTGGACAGGGTCGTTAAAGTGGAGGAAAGTGTTATTTTAAAGCTTAAGGAGTACCTGAAAATTTGGTAGTGTGAATGTGATACAGAACTTCAAACTCTTCTACATACATGGAGGCTTTCCTTCATAAAATTGTTTAGAATAAAGCTGCTGGAGTGATGGACTTTTATCTGCATTCAAACCAGGCATACAATTCTTTCAGATGCTGACCATGGTACCATGTCCTATATTCCTGGAGAAGGTCCCCCATTTCTCAGCAGTCTATAGGGCAGTAGTAAGCTACTGACGCCACATAGTACTTGGCTGCTCTAATTGTTGGCTTTTGGGTGAGCAAATTCTGATTAAAAAATTAGCTGTAACATCTACTCAGATTGAGGTCACTGGTGCTGCACACTTCACATTCAGGGTGAGCCTTCTCTAGTGTCCTAGGGTGACACTATGATGCTTGTATCCCCAGTCGTCTGTTCTGTTCGTGTTGGATATTATGTTCTGTACATTTAAGACTGGTTCTGAGAACAGAGTGGGGTAAAAGAAGTGTGCAGTTTGTTTTCAGAAGCTGCACTTGCTCCTTTGCATTCCATTCCTGGATAGTGCTGTCTACAGCATGGACAGACAGCGGGACAGAGACCTCCTTTGCTTTTAGTTGGTTTTAGCTAGCTGAGGCAGAGAAATTCCCTGTACTTTTTTTTNTTTTTTTTTTTTTTTTTTTTTTTTTTTTTTTCCTTTTCTTAGAACTGTTTAAACCTGCTCTGGAGTGAAAACCCAGAAAACACCCGGAGCTCTCACCTGCGGCCTCGGCCTTTCCCCGCGCCGGAGGGAGCTGCACCCACAGCAGGGACTTTCTGAGTTTTGCCCTCTCTCTTCAGAACGGTGAGAGGTTTTCTTGTATAATATTATATAATCTTCTGTGCTTGTGGGCACTTTGTTTGGTGAATAAACAGCTTTTTCCACTTTGCTCTGAGGAAACTTTTATTTCCTGGACCAGTTGTGGCAGGAGGTCGCTTGAATTTGCTATTCTGGAGGGACACCGTTTGGAGGTTTTCTCCCAAATTTGCCCTAAACCAAGACATCAAGCCAACAAAACTACAGTGAGTGAGAGCCTACAATTTGTGAGAAAGATTTTTTAATAATTCAGGTTCTGGAGATCCTGAGTTCTTGAGAATTTGTAAGATAATATTGACTTCCTGTTGCAGAGAATGGGGCTGTGTTCACTATCAGCTCAGACATTTGAACTAAGTTTGCCTGTGTATTGTGAAATCCCTCATTAAATTTTTTTCTGAGGGTAGTGTCTTCTTTAATGAGCTAAGTCTGCTCAGATGTCTAGACCAAGACTATTTCCATAGGATGACATGACTCTGCTCTTTGATCAGTATTTATAGTGTCACTTCTTTTCAATATGGCACAGAGCTAAAATGTATTTCTATTGCATCAGTGTACCACAAAGTGCGTGTTTTGCATTCCTCCCTACTGTCTCTGTTTATATGTGTCATACCACAATCCTTTGAAATAGACATCCTGATTTCCTGAAGGATTTGTGTTGTGCATGCCCTGAACACTACTAACCCTCTTTTTGTAACATCTCATCATCTTACCATGACCTTGATGTTGCTCTCTGAAGTGCCATTCTGCCACCCCAGTACCTTCCCAGTTCCTCTCACACTGATCCACTTGAGTACAGGTATAAATTACTATTACCTGAAAGATGGGCATGTGCAGATCTGCTGGACAGTGCTTGTGTGCTTATGGGCCATCCAGCTGAAGCTTCTCTGGTTTGATAAGGAAAAGGTGGCTTTAAACTCACCCTTCAAAAGGCAATTTTAGATTTAATCTTCTATGCAAACATGAATTATCACAATATTTCTTGGAGATTTTTATTTCTGAGTCTTCAACAGTATTTGTCAGGCAGGTACAATGGGGGCACAACTGAAGAAGCTGTTGTGGGTGAAAGAGAGAGACAGACAGATTGACAATTTAAGGATTTGGAGAGGTCTCAGCTTCCCAGGAAACAGGGAAGTGAAGAAGCCAAAAGATAGATAATTGTATGTGTTCCTTGAATTATTTATTATTGCAGGCCATTAAAGTTGTGTGATGGGAGTGGGATGGGCCAGTGGGCTCTACGAGCCCACAAGTAGTAGATGCTGGCAAAAAGAGAGGTTGTAGAATGTTTCAAATAAGTCCTGGGTACTTCCTCTGATTTGTGTCTTTTGTGTTGTTGGACAAATCTGAGAACTGTGTTTTCTCCCAAGTGAAATTTCAGAAATATGACTTTAGATGTAGTGCTGGGAAGACACTGTTTTCTTTGCTGTGGTGACCAGTGACAGGATCTGGGGGAATGGCCTGCAATCATGTCAGGGGAGCTTAAGCTGGATATCAGGAAAAGTTTTTTTCTCTCAGAGAGTGGCTGGGTGCCAGAACAGACTCCTCAGGGCAGTGATCACAGCACCAGCCTGACAGAGCTCAAGGAGTGTTTGGACAATCTCTCAGGCACAAGGTGTGAGTCTTGGGGTGTCCTGAGCAGGGC
>VWYO01000892.1:8056-21157 GCA_013400275.1 Rhadina sibilatrix | reverse complement strand
TATATATATATATATGTAATTCTGATATGTAAATGAAGGATGATCCAAAAAACCTTTATGGTCTTTATAGGATGTTAAAATGTTTATAAAGCTAATTCAGTTAAAACAGTCTACAGGCTGGATAAACTTCTATTACTGCAGAAAAGATGGAAAGGGACTGTTTACAAGAGAGCAGGTTTAGAATGGATGTTGGAAGAAATTGTTCCCTGTGAGGGTGGTGAGGCCCTGGCACAGGTTTCTCTGAGGAGCTGTGGCTGCCCCATCCCTGGCAGTGTTCCAGGCCAGGTTGGATGGGGCTGTGAGCAACCTGGGATAGTGGAAGGTGTCCCTGCCAAGGGACTGGGTGATCTTTAAGGTTCCTTCCAACCCAAACCATCCCGTGATCCAAAGATAAATCATCACTATCACAGTTTAAGTAGAAATATTTTATTAAATTGAAGTATTGTTCAATAGTCTCATGTGGTATAAGAACTAAGTATCTTTTTAGGGACCACAATGCGTTTTGTTGGCTTTGTGTTGGTTGGGTTTTGTGCTGGTTCATCTTCCAAGAGAGGAAGAAGGTAGCTGGGTATTTTTCCCATCAGTGTAAAGGTTAATTGGTCACTTCACGCACTCTATCAACATTCAGAGCTTTAACACATAGCTCAAGAATACAGCACATGTGTGCACAAACGATGGATGGAGATTGTGTGGACAGCACAGGATGCAGATGGAGACAGCCCAAACTGAGAATGCCACTGTACTCCTGCCACATTCTGGGGAAAACCACCCAAACCAGATTGGTGATTGACACATTCACTGCAGAACACAGCGTTCAGGTAGCAGGCATAGCAGCCAGCTGGAGAAAGTGAGCCTTTAGAAAGGCAAATGTATTTTATCTACACACTCTGTATCACATCAACAAGTCTTACAGGCTCTACACAAAATTCCTTCAAAGCAGATTTTCTCCACAAAGTGCATGAGACGTTATTCCCATCATCTCAGAACTGGTATGTCTCAACCAGGGAAAGTACACTCAGCACTGTATTTTAAAAATACAAACTGGAACAAGTTCAGAGGCGTTCAACAGGAATTAAAGCAATTTTGGAAAGGCATGCTAAAATGGAGAGGCTCTTAAAAAAATAAAAGGCAAACAAAAATATGAAAAATCATGTTCTAAGAAGTGATTTAACTACTTTGATTTCTCTTCAAATACAACACTGACCTGAGGCAGTAAAGACAGAAGGCCCTGTAAGGAAAACATGTGAGGATTTCCATTTCTCCTTCAAGAACATTTATAAGAAACTATGCATAAATAAAATGGAACTTTTGATAGAGAAAAAGAATGTAGGGCAGAAGAAAAACTGGAAGGCAACCTGTTATTGAATCCATCATCTTTTTATTGCATTTCATATAGAGTTTTTTAAGTCTGGTAAGAATCCCAAGACTATTCTGACCTAAGATTACCTTTACCCCACAAATTTTAAACACAGACATTTTGTGGCTCTAAGAGCGTGATTTATTTATGAATTATTCCACATATCAAGACAATGGAATAAAAGATAAACAAACTCCAAGCAAGTCTCTGTAGTAACAATGGTGCTTTCACACCTAGCTGTTAATCCCCCAATTCCCAACTTTTCAGAGACCCCACAGGAATTCCAGGCAAAATGATTCTCCCCCAGATGAGAGAATTCTAGCTCCGTTTGCTCTTTGGGTGTGTATCATACATATTCATACAAATACGTGCACCTCTCAAAATGAAATCCTGATTTGTTTCTATGCTTTGTTTGCTGTAGACAAAAAAAAAAAAAAAAAAAAAAAAAAAAAACCAAAAAAAAAAAAAAAAAAAAAAAAAACACAAAAAGGGNNNAAAAAAAAAAAACCAAACAACCAGAAACTGGGAAACTCAGTGTGTGTCACAAATATGCAGGCAGCAGATTAGGGTAGAAAGCACGGAATAAATCCTGAGGGATGCTGATATAAGGCACTTCAAAAAACTCAAAGGCTGAGGTTCTCTTCAAACAGTGTTGGTGCAAGAGCTCTCATTAGATGTCTTTCTGAAAATATGATCTCTTCTTGCATAAAAAGGGAGCCTTTTTCAGGGAAAAGGTCCACACCAATGTTATAGGAACTGTTTAGAAAAAGAAATAGGAGACATTCACATGTCTCCTACTTCTCAAAGTACATGTGCATTCAGTTTTAAAAATGTATTAATAATTCATTATAAATTTAACTGAGAACAATGCTGAAGATATGACCAAATACATAATTTCTCAATTCTATCCCTTATTCTCTTGATGGAAATGCATTTCTGGTACAAATAAATAACAGAAGTAGCCTAACACCTCTCTTTAGAACTGCAACAAATCTGGGAGCAAGTTCTGTTAATCAACCATCTATTCCAAAATGGGGAATCAGACTTTTCTTTCCTCAGAGGGTAGGAACATTATTTGTGGCACCGGAATAGGAAAGAATACATTAAGTGCTGACAATCTTCAGGATTTGAAAAATAACAGAAAAAGACAAAACAACCCACACAGTCTTACCATGACTAAATGTGGTCTCCTGAAATATGCCCGATACTGGAATTAAGTAACTGTAAAATTGGGCAACAAGAAGTCAACCTCAAAATTACAGAGTCATAGAAATTATGGTTGGAAAAGACACAGTAGGTCATCCAGCCCAGGTAATTTCCAAAACATTACAGTTCTCAGACAGTCATGTCCTAAAAGGCTTGAGAAGCTCTCCAGTCACACGGCGTGAAAAGAAGGAAACTTTCCATGGACAAGGAATATGCAAGCCACTGAATTTTGAGTAGGTTTTATCAACAAGTTTGTATCCACCAAATGGAACAATAACTTCTGCCAAAATTCAGACCAGCAGGTCATCCAACCCAACCTCAAAGCAGGGTCAACACTGCATTTCAGAGGAGTATGCTCAAGACTTTCTCCTGCATGTCCGGTAAGGCTGCATTGATGAATTTATTCAGATTGATGTGCATACCTGAGAAGCTCACAAGCCTTCCTGTGCCAAATACAGTCACCAAAGCCTGGCCAGCAGCTTAAAACAGGTCAGGAGAGCTTTGTGAAATGCACTTAACCTAACAGACACACCAAAAGCATGTTCTTGTACAAAAGAAGATCAAGAGTCTTTCTCAAGAAATAAGGCAGAAAAATGTAAGCTGGGAAAAAAAAGCCCCTCTTCCCCATTCCAACAGTTAGGGGGAGAAAAAACGTTGTAATCCCACCAGAAATCCTGGCATTCCTCATATCCAAAAGGCAAAAGTGGTGCAAAAACCAAATGGTGAATTAAGAAGAATTCCTCATTCACATCCACCTCTGGTTAGTGAGAATTCAAATTAATCAAATCCTAATCCATTACTTGATAATCCAAATTCGTCTAGGTAAGAGAGAACTGATTCTGACAGGTACAATCAAGTGACTTCTGCATAACCTGGCCTGTAAGTTTGAGTTTGAGGCCGAATTTTGTACATTTTAATGGAACAAGTGACAGAGTATATTGCTGTTTGTATTGTCAGAATGGTGTGTGTGGAGCTGCCTGAGGGTGGGGCTGCTGCATCTGTATTTCAGGCAAACCCCAGGGGTGGGTAACTCCTGCCTATGACAACTTATCAGTTTTACTTTCATTCCTATGTTTCCTAAATGCCTCATCCAATGTGTTCAGCCCAGGACAAGCTTGTTAGCTGTGCCTTGACTGGACATAACATAGACCACAGCACCTGAAGAATAAATCTTTGGCTGAACCTGCAGGCTCCAAAAAGTGTACTCAGGGTAAGTATGAGATAAAAAAAACAAAACAAAACAAAACAAAACAAAACAAAACAAACAAAAACCCACACCCAATAAAACAAAACTAAAAAGTAGTAATTCAGAAAGCATGCACACTGGTAATAGCTCTGTGATAAAGAGCAGCACAGATGACAAATTTCTGTATCACCAAGACCTAACCAGCTCACATGCACTTTTCCCCATGGCTTTTTCACCAAAACTCCAAGTACCTCTTACAAATTTTAAAACAGGAACAAATTTTCTTCTTTTGATCTAGCTGATACAGGGTTTTCTCCTGATCTATACCAATTACAGCTGCAGGATAAGCTTCTGGCATCTTAAAAACTTATAACAGCTACTAAGCCATTAATTGGAAAAATTTAATTACAGAACACACATATTCCAAAGGATGCCTAGCTCAAGAAAGACCAGAATATGAATGTATAGCATAATGGAAACTAAAATATATCTAGAGTATTTGTAAATTTTCCTAAAGGAGAAAACCACACTCTACATGCTGTGTGTCCTACCTCATCATAAGACTGAAAACCAGGCAATACCAAAATATCAGTGCTCTCCATCACATTCCTGTGTGGATTCCATCATAAAAAGGGGCATGTGGGAAACCTCCCCTGCCAGGAAGCAGAGTGCTGGTCAGCTCCCAGAGTGAAAGGCACAGTGACAGGGCTGTTAGCACCTTCATTTTTACAGGGGACAGGAGCCTGTCCATCCACACAGTGAATTAAGACACTTCAGGGTTATGAGGGAAAAGAAGACAACACAGAATGTGCCACAGCAATTTCTCCCTGGGAACTGAGGCTTGTTCATTTAGCCTGGAGAGAAAGAGGCCCGGGGGGGACATTATCAGTCTTTACCACTCCCTGACAGGAAGGTGCAGCCAGGTGAGAGTCAGAAAGAAACATTTTTTACCACTTAGTCCTTTTGTCAGGAGACCCCATGAAAGAGACGATCCGGAGCCTGCAAGAAGCATGTAAGATTCCATATCCTATGATGTTCCATACCTAGCATCACCAGCAATTTTGAAATAACTCTACTTTCAGATGCCAATGCTGCAAGTAACTAAACTACCAGAAAAAGCTGCAGCATTTCTATCAGCTTCATGTAGCAAGACCATCTCACACAGTCTATAAGACTCACACAACTGCCTTTCCCAACGTTAAAAACCCTTTTAGAAGGAAAAAGAACCATTTTGTATAAATAAACACCTCAGCTTCATATAGCCTTTATTAAAAAATTTGAATAATCACTTGAAATAATATTCTCATATTCATGGTACTGAACTAGTATGAGACAAACTCAGAAACTCTGCAAAAATTGGTATTAAGATAATCTATAAAATCAATTCCACAAAAATTTGTGGTGCAGAATTTGAGGGCACTCTTTGGCATATACCTTTTGGCTTTTTTAAACAGTGAGCAAAGCAGGAAAAAGGAACAAAGCACAAATTAGAAGTCCATTTCACTTCAATAGTTCAAACACAACTATACAAAAAAGAAAGCAAGAGTTCCACTTTCACCCACAGGAGTAAAGTGAGCTCTGAGAGCTCCTACAGAGAGGGCAAGTACTGGTTTTCAAATTCACTTATGATGTAGGAGGGGTAAAAAAAAAAAAAACAAACCACAGCACCACAGCCTTGTGTGGAAAATACATTCAATTACACATGCCAATTCCTCGGCCATATCCTGGAAGAAACTAACCAAGAAAGCTGGAAAACCTATATTCTATGAAATTTCCCCCAACTTGGTCAGTCTTCTACTTAAATAATACCCTTCTTCTCTCTAGATATTCAAAGATGATTTCAAATAACACATTACCTACTCCAGCAGAAGCATTAAAATACGGTATCATTCAGCATATTTCAATATCTGCAGTACCTATCTTTCCCAAGACTTAATTCTAACAATTTCAGGAACTCAAAGGTTAGAGCTCCAGTCTTCACCTTCTCAGATCTTCAGTCTTCATCATAATTGCATTCTTGTGACCAGAACATAGAAAGGCTGGTTTTTACTTTATAAAAATAAGGAATCACACAGTTAACTATTTTTTACATTTCTCTAATGGCCCTGTCTAAGCTTTCTCTATCGTAAATATCCTTTTACTTCAAAAGCCACACATTTTTACAAAATGCACATAAACTTCTGTGAGAAGTCTGGCAAAGTGGATACAATTCAAACATACTGTGCTTTGGAGGAAATCCCTTTCCTTTCACCAAGACTTCCCCCCAACCACCTCCAAAGAAATCTCAGAAAGCAGCTTGAATTCAACTTGAATTAAACATTTGTGTTAAGTACAGCCAGGCAATAACTATAAATAATCAACATCAAGTCCAGAACAACAGTCTCTGAAACCTGATTCAGACTAATGACAGTCAGGTCTGGAATTTAGTTTGTATTCTAAAACAAAACAAAACAAAAAACCAACCAACCAACCAACACACACAAAAAAAACCCCAAACAAAACAAAACAAAAAACTAAAAACACACGCACAAACAAACAAACAAACAAAAACGCACCCAAAAAACAAAACACAACAACAAAACCAAATCAACAACAACAAAAAAGTGAGAAAATCCTGGCTTGTCATCTACTAACTAGGTTACAAAGATCAGACACCATGAGCCCCAAAAATGCCTGAGAAAAAGTGACCATGGTAGACTAAAAACTCTCAAAGTATTCTCATTTTTTTGGAACCCATAAATTGGACACAGACCTCTAAAAGAGAGAGACAGGCTGTTCTCAGAGCTGCACTGGGATTAGGACAAAACCCTTAGGACAGAAGTAGGAATAGTGAAAATTGTGACCAGATATTGGAATGGGCTGCCCACAGACATGATGGACTCAATTCCTGAGGATAATCACAAAGAATTTAACTGGGCAGGGCCCTGAGCCACCTATTCTAACCAGATCTGCTTTTCACAGAGGTTTGGAATAGAAAACTTCCAAATGCCCCTTCCATGGATGGTCTATGTTTCCATGTATTCAGTTTGACCCACAATAGTGTCATTAAAAGAAAAAGAGAATTCACTTCTGACATTGTTCTTCAGCTGAACCCACTCATAACTACCAACATCTGTCCAAGATCATGCATGACTGGGTTTGCTGATGACAGAAGAATCAACCTCAAGGGAGGAGTGTGAAAGGGAAAGAGTTGCTCTAGAATCTTCACTGCTGTAGGAAGAATGAAAGGAGTGAAATCCTAATGAAATGCACCTGAAGGGAGCCCACAGCAAAGACAGAGACTCTTGACAAAGGCTTGGAGTGACAGGACAAGGGGCAATGGCTTCACACTGACAGAGAGCAGGTTTAGATTGGATATTGGGAAGAAATTGTTCCCTGTGAGGGTGCTGAGGCCCTGGCACAGGTTTCCCACAGAAGCTGTGGCTGCCCCATCCCTGGCAGTGTTCCAGGCCAGGTTGGATGGGGCTGGGAGCAACCTGGGAGTGTGGAAGGTGTCCCTGCCCATGGCAGGGGCTTGGAAATGAAAGAGCTTTGAGGTCACTTCCAACCCAAACCATTCTGTGATTCTATGTTTCTATGAAATATTTTAATCATGAGTTCAAAGAAAAAATGTCTGACATAAATCTCTGTACTCAATAGAAGTGTTTCTTGTAAAAGGCTGAGGTGAACTTTTGGCATTAAGAAAAAAAAAACCAACAAGAAAGCAAAACTGCATGGGGATGCTTCTTCTTTGGAAGCAATAAATTACTTTGTTAATTCATTAATTCATTCAAAATCTTTCCTAGGAACCATTAAATGGTACTATTTGATCATGAACATGATAAGATATTTACAAATAACAACTCTTTTTCTCAAAAAGAAAAGTCTAATGCTTCATAAGGAATCAATGGCTCTTTGAGCCAGTTTCAGTAGACTCAGCCTTTATCTTCCTCTCAGCCTTAACAGACACAGTGCTTTGTAATTCAGGGCTTTAATCTCAAGAGAAGAGCTGGTATCAGTTCCAAGAAGTTCATGCAATCAGGCACTCCAACTATATGCTTGATTTTTGTACAGAGCTGATTTAGGAACACAACCTTTTTACTTAGAAGCGATTAATGAGTACAGAAACACCTCCTGTTAGGGGTTTGGGAATGCTAGAACAAACTGTGGCCTTTCTTCTACAGCTCATGTCTGATAAACTTAAGCAATGGAGGGTTTAAAAGCAAAATACAAGGGTCACATGTGTTTCAAATGCATTCCCACTTAAAATATAATTGAGTTTCAAGAACTCAGACTGGCAACTGAAATTCTCCTGCTTCTCCATGTTACTGTTAATAAGCAGCATTAGCAAATGCAATCAACTCTTTTTACCTGCAAATCACAGTAATGTGCTTTAACAGAACTTAAAAAGAGGTGCCAGCACAATGGAGGAGCTTTCCAAGAGTGAAAACCACCAAGTTCTGCCTCAAGCGAACTTTGTCACGGAGCAGGTATGTGAAAATAGGAGGTTTGACACAATCTTAGTAACAGCAAGAGCATCACAGCAACACAATTTAATATAACAACAGGCCAAACAAAAATCTAAGTCTTTGAATGCATGCTCACATGAATGTGTGGTAACTTGCACTAATAAGTGTCATTAATGCTATGAAAAGAGTGCTCAAGACCTTTCAGATTAAGAAGGAATATATGCTTTATAGGAAAATAAAAGGTAAAAAAAAAAACCAACAAAACAAAAACAAACCCAGGGTAATACCAGGTTTTGGTACGATGCACTGCCTAGGAAAATCTGGTGCTTTTAGAGTAAGGAGAATCACTTACTCTAAAAACCATTTATTCTAAAAACCAACACCCCTTCACCAGAAGAAGAATCTTTAAAATAAAAAAAAAAGAAAAAAAAATTAAAAATTCTGTAGATAATTTTTCATGGACTTCAAATGAAGCTTTTTCTGTTAATTCAAAGTAAAATAAGATAGTAAAGGTCTAAATATAAAGGATAATCAGTACAACCGGTAGTTAAATATTTTGAAAAAGATACTCTTTAGCTTATATATAGACAGTTCACAAAAACTGTGAAATGTCAGCATTTACAGGTTATCATTCTAATCTTATGTTAGAAAAGCTGACATGTGACCATGGATACTTAAAAAAAAAACCATCAAACCCCCAAACAATTAAAAAACCCCCCAAAATCATCAGCATATAGTAAGATAGGATTACACTAAATAAATACATTATGTAAGATAGGATTGTACTAAATAAAAATACACAGGATTCTTTTATCATTCCTCTGTGTTTCCTAATGGACTGGAAGACTCACTTTTCCAATTCATAAAACAACTCCCCTCAGCTTCCTTCAGACCATGGAAGTACAGCACTTCCCACAGGGAATGGTACTCATTTCAGGCAAAAAAAAAAAAAAAAAGAGATATTAAGCTATTCTCTGACATGACATTATCAAAAAGAATAACAATTATGTCTCAGATTTTCAAGTCCTTCTGATTTTATATGACCCAGTTGCTGGTCTTGAAAAAGAAAACCTTAAATAATGCTAACAATATTCATTTCCCCCCAATCACCTATTAGAAGATCAGATTTTATGGAAGTTTAATACAAAAACCAAAATACAAAACAATTGGTCATTAAAAAAACCCTTTACTCTTCTGTTTTGCAAGCTCTAGAAAAGGCCAGATATTACTCTCCCTCCACAGAAAGAAGAATGCATCATCATTGCACCTTTTTCTCCCTTTACTAATCCTTAAGAAGAGTACTTGATGACTTTTTGTTCACATATTAAGCAGATTAATTTGATTTCCCATACCCTCCTAAAGAGATGGTCCATTTCATGAAGAAGCAACTCATGATGTGACTTAAAATTCATTTTCACATGACTCTTAGGAAGCAAACTAGAGAGGTTTCCAACTCCCAACTCATAAACAAGTAAAATGAAAATGCTAATGTGCTTTCCAACAGAAAGCACTGCTGCCAAAATGTCTGTGCACATTATCTTTCCTTCTTTTATCTTCATTTTTGGTCCGCTCTTAAGAATGCAACACAACACTTTTCATCACATGACCTTTGACCAAATGGAGATTATCATAATTGTGTGTTCTCTGTTGCAATAAAAAAAAATAAAATAAAATATTTATTTCTCACAGAAAAGGCTGATTGCCATCAATGCCTTTGTAGTATGCTGAGGGAGCTGCAAACAGAAATTCCAGATCAGGCCAGAGCGAAAACAGGATTCAAGCTCAACGCCTAAAATGCTTTTCTTTTAATCAGATTGCAATAGTTTAAAATAATTTATCACTTCAGGTTGATTCTTTATGCCTGTTATGCACTTCTAGAATACAGTTCTTCTCTAGGCCCAAAGCTTTTGACAAAGATTTGCCAGAACTACCAGGCCCTTCTCAGAAAGAGGGAGACATTTCCTAAGAGGTTCCATATTCAGCAAGTTACCAGGACATTTAAGGGCATAGTAAGTGAGGAGGGCATTGATACCAAGAATATCACACGTCACTTAACAATAAAGCAAAAATTATTTCTCATTCAAGAAGAGTTAAACTCCCCTCCCCTCAACCCCAAATAAACAGACAAAACCAAAATGCTCCACATCTTCCCAGCTGAAAAGAAACCAATTGTTCATTTTCTCATGCAATTTATTTTAAACCACAATTTTGTAAGTCTTCTAAGACCTTTGCTAAACTGGAAATAAATGCATGCCTAACAGATATTCATCCTAAAGTATAAAACTTTAGGATGTATAAAACTTTACCTATATAAAAGTATAAAACTTTACCTGTAGAATACACGTACAAGAACGTACAAGAACAAAATAGCAACAAGCTGTAGTGGACACTTATTTATACAAGCACAAAGTGAAATTAGAAATAACATACTCGAGAATTCACGGAATTATTTAAGGTAACGAGGGCCTAACATATTCACAGGGCTTTAATGGCTTTTGAAACCAGCACCGTTGAAAGAGAACGACTGAAATTTCTCCAGAAATTACTATGCAAAACTATCCCTTCTGGCAATGCTGCGAAAACCGGCAGAGCATTCAGGCTCCAAAGTGCAAACTACACGTAGAGCGATATCTTTTAACTACGTTAATTACTGGGCAATTACACAGTCTTCAGTCAGCAAAACTCCCAATGAAAACAAGTTCTGCTTGACTGAAGTCAGCAAGAAAAAACTTGAATATTAGAAAAATAACCTACACTCAATAGTAATTAAAAAAAAAACCAAACGCATTTAGCAATTAAAAGTTTCAGGTGATAACTATAATTTTCTGTACAGGCTTATGACAAAAAAAATGTATGTGAATGGCCAAGTTCAAGCTAATCCAGTCATCGTCTAAAATATATGATTGCAAAAAAAAAAAAAATTTGCAGAAAACTCACACCTATCTTCCTTCACTCATAACGAATAGTGTGTTAGGCTATTCCTATAACCAGCTGACTACTTTCCCCAGGACAAATATTGCTCACTGCACAACTTACACAAAAAAATAATATGTAAAACATTTCACTAAACAGGAACAAAGAAAAAAAACCCTTTTATTTTAATCCAAAATAATTTTAAGAAATTCAAACGCACCTCATGAGAGCAGCTGCTCAGGAGGGAGCCTGGCTGGCTGGCACCAGAATTCTGATCAGGAGCCTGCCTGTTCCAGACTGCCTAATACTAGAACTAAACTCAACTCTGAGAATGCTGGTCTCCTTTCAGCCTTCCCTCACTTTTCTGTTTGGTGAAAAAATTTGCAGTTCAAACCTTGAAACCTTAAATCCAAATGAAGGAACCTGGACTGGATTAATAAACAAGAACTAATCATTAGTCCCTGCTGTAACAAAGGCACTGTCAGTGTTCCATCCTTTGTTACCTTTACCAACTCCACATGTTCTGCAGTCATGTAGAGCTAAACCAGGTTAAATACACATAATACTCAAAATACATGGGCTTCAATGTTGACATACAAATTAACACAAAAAATATTTTTAAAAACGCCCACAAAACTCTTATTTATTAACTAGAGACTGTAATCAGATCATGGTGTATTTTACATCTGGAGGAAATAGAAAAGATTTTAGCATAGATGCTACTGGAAGACAACATTTAAAATCAAAATATAATATGTTTTTGCAACAACTTTGTTAACTCTTTTCCTTTTTCTTTTTAAACAAAAAACATTCAAGTATGTTAGAAGGAGAATTACTGTGTTTTCAAGTGTTTCACATATACACATCTAGACCATAACTTGTAAAAAGTGATTTTTGTAACTATTTTTGAGCACTCTTGCTACTCAGTATTCATCCATTTTACTAAAAACACGTCTTTAATACAGTTCACATCACAATAACTCAAAAAAATTAACCTCTTCCATGTTTCCTAAACGCACTCTGGAATATATTAAGGCAATTTAGCAAGTCAGTATCTTGTAAAAACATTTTGAAACCTTTTACTGATAAGTTCATTTTCTAACAGTATTACCTTGGTCCCTTATAAATGAATGATAAAGGTGGTTAACTTCTAAAGGTATGCTCTGAAAGTACCAGGGATTTATACTACATTATCTCTTCTTGCTACAATAGAAAAAAGAAAAAAACACAAACCCTAAAAAAACCCAAAACCCTACTAACTTTGCTCAACTGCACAAGTACCACTGGGGCAACACAGGTGTGTGTATACAGATACAGATATGGATATATAGATATATAGATGATATGATATGATATATAGATGATATATAGACATATAGATCAAGCAAAGAACACACGTTTTCAGATAGTAAAATATAAAGGATCTATGTATAGCAAAGTCTTCAGGGGCACACAGTCAATTTAAATGAAACAGTTTCCAAACATAAGTATAATTTGCTTCAGTTTTTGAAATTTTCAAGCACATTAGCTCTTGTCTCTTCCCCACTTCAAGATTCTTAAACCAATATTGTTCTTTCAACCCCAATGAGAGGGCAAGTCAGGCTTCTTTATTTAAACATTAAAGGCAACTCCTAAGTGCATTTGTAAGGATAATTTAACTAAATCCCAGGTACCTTGGATATTGATGGAAGGTAAATAGCTGTATCACACAATTTTTGAATCCTCTTTAACCAGAAAAAGTATTTATAAAACTCCTAAAGCAGAACCTATTCTTTAGCTCCTAATTATAAAGTTAATCTGGTCCTGGAGTATCAGCATCTCATTTTATCATTCATCACACTGTGATTAATCCTAAATATCTGTAAGAATCATTTTTAAGTGGATTAAACAAAAGTGTATTAAACTCAGTTTCTGAGATCCCTTCTAGAGACAGTTTACAATATTATTGTCCATCAGTGCTAACTAAATGTGCAGGAACTTGGCTAAGGGAA
>VWYO01000891.1:164746-207305 GCA_013400275.1 Rhadina sibilatrix | reverse complement strand
CGCCGCCCTCATCTTCTTCGCCATCTGGCATGTGAGTACGGGCGCCGTGGAGCGGGGGGACTGTCCGGGGAACGGCCCCGGAGAGGGCCCAAGGCGTCCCCGGACAGCCGCCGAGAGAGCGGGAGAACCGCATCCGGAACCGCCCTCGGAGCGGGAATCGGCCTCTGCGGATAAAATGAGTTTTTATACGGGCATGGAGTGGCAGGACAAGGGGCAGTGGCTTCCAACTGCTAGAGGGCAGGGTTAGATAGGATATTAGGAAGGAATTCTTCTTTGTGAGGGTGGTGAAGCCCTGGCACAGGGTGCCCAGAGAAGCTGTGGCTGCCCCTGGATCCCTGGAAGTGTCCAAGGCCAGGCTGGATGGGGCTTGGAGCAGCCTGGGATGGTGGAAGGTGTCCCTGCCATGGGAGGGTTGGAATGGGATAATTTTTCAGATCTTTTCCAACCGAAACCATTCAGTGCTTCTCTGATTTGCTCCTCGAGCCTGGCACAGGGAGAACAGGACCCTGCCTGAGACGAGGTACTCTGAGGGAGGATGTGATGCTTGGCAGGACATCTGTTGTGTACAAGTGCCTTTTGTACTTCATGCTGCATCTTTGTCTTTATTTTTATGTCAAGAAAAAGACCGGTGTCTTTATTTATTTATTTATTTATTTTTAATGAATGCACCTTTTGGAGGTATAACCTGATCTACATGATCCTCCTTTAGCAGGCAAGTTGGACTGGATGGTCCCCAGAGGTCCCTAACAGTTCTGTGATTCTGGGCTGTACGTGGGCTCAGCATTTACTTTGACAATGAGGAAAAATATCTGTTGGCTTTTAAGCTTGCTTTTGCTTTTTCTGGATTAAGGAAAGCCATGCCAGGTTCCTGCTGGCCACCAAGAGAGTCCTGGGTGAGGTTTGGGGTCTGCGCAGAGAGCAGGGTTGAAAATTGAGGAAGGGGATGTAGGAAGTTCATTGCAGGTGGGAAGATAAAAAATTGGAGAGCATTCAGAGGCTTTTGAATATCTGATGAAACTACTGCTTTCATATTTGTAAAACCTGTTCCACATCTGTCTTACCTGTGAGTTGATGTAGGCAGAGCTTAGGTGAAATTTTACTGAGAGCAAAGGTAGCAGTTCTGTGCCAAAATGCTACTTTTAATGGAGAAAATACACATTTGCTCCTGGGGAATCAAAACTCTTTCATTTTTTCCCTCTAGATTATAGCATTTGACGAACTGAAGACTGATTACAAGAACCCCATAGACCAGTGTAATACACTCAATCCTGTAAGTAGCACAGTGAACGTTTTGTTTTGCCAAATAAATACGTGTAAAGTGCTGATTTTTGGTGTTATCTTGATGCAATCAGCCTGGGCAATAGAATTGCATCTGGGTTGAGGAGCCCTCGCTGTTGGTAGAAGTTCTAGGGAAATTCTTTGTCTAATTCTTTACTTTCAAGTTGAATATTCTGACTGTTATTAATCTGATGGTGATCTTGTCAGCTGTCATACTAACATTCTTTCAATCTGCTTTCCACATTTTCGGCACAAAGACAGTTGAAAAGGTCAAAAAGATTAAAAGAGTCAAAATTGCATTAAAGGTGTGTACTGCTTTTCAGTTTCATGTTTTTGAACTTCCCTTTCATTTTGTTAGGAACATTTGTAATACTCTTTAGCTGTTTTGTTTAGTCTGCCTGTTCATCTGCTCGTTATTTGTTCGTTGGGGTTTATAACATCCTCATGGATTTCCATATTTTGTGCCAAACCCAATTCTGCTTGCTTACCCAGCAACGTGGGGAAAACTGTTACATGCCTTTTAGGTGTCAGAAAATAACTTCAGGCATAAATAAATTGTGTTTTTCAAGCTAGATTTGCTGAATTCAGATTAGTGGAGAATACTTGGGGTTTTTTTTTAAGCATTGACCAAGTCAATTCTCATCTTTTTTTGAGGATTTAGGTGAGTGGATTGCTCTCCTCACTTCTCTATTCTGTGTTCCAGGATCAGGGGTGTGTCCCAGTGTCCTCTCTCGGATGCAACTCTGACACTCCTTGGCTTAGGAAAAGAATTTGAGGCAGACTATTTGCCTGCATCTCTGACAGGCCAGCAGCATCAGGGAGGCTTGTTAAAGAGCACAGAGGTTGATCCTGCAGCATTTTGTGTGTTTCTTATGGCTTTTCCTTTGTGTGTGCCCAGGCTGGGGGAGGATGCAGGGGCAGCACAGCAGCGTGGCCTGAACTGTAGCTTTAGTGTGTTTTAAGGAAAATGTGCAACAAAAAATAAATTTACTGTATTTGTGGGGGGAGGGAAGAGCGTGTTACATGTACAGCACACAAATTGAAGTGAATATTTCAGTGTGAGGAGGGGAGGAGGAGAGGAGGTTTGCTGCTAGGAGAGCTGTGCATCTAACAGTTTCCCTTGCTTGGTCTGTTCCAGTCATCTCTGCTGCAGTGTGAGAGAGGCCAACTCTCATTACATTGATGCATTATGACCTTACTGCAACCTTTGTAGTGTAAAAATGTGCATGTTTGACCGAGTATTAACCTTCTGCTGCCCCCACGTGCATGGAGTGTCCTTTACACGGCAGCTTTGCAAACTGAAAGTCTGAAATAACCTCATATTTGTGTGGAAGCAGATTAGTCCCCAAAAAGTCAGGTTCAGGCTCTTGATGGGATCTGGTACATGATGCTGGACAAACACAGGGGTGTGTTATTTTCCTGTACAAAGAACCAAAGATCCTGGTAGGAATTGAGGCACCTCAGAGGGAAGATTAGCCTAAAATAGTAACTCCTTAGTACACTGCTGATTCCTTCTCTTCCCTGCTCCTGTTATAGTCGTGTCTTTTCTCAGCAACCAGATCCATCCTCCCTCACTTCTGTGATAAATATGGTAGGATCTGATGTAATTCATTTTTCTTTAGGACAGGCAGGGAGGATCAAGTGCAGGAGATTGGAAAGAGGCAGGTATTCTGGTGTGGGAGTAAGGTTTAATAAACAAGAGAAAAGAAAAACATATTTGGAGATGTGTAGGTAAATAAATACAGATTTTTCAGGCCTGGTGAATCTGTCTGAGCAGGCTGCCAAATGCATGGTGTGTTGGACAGGGTGGTTGTTCTGCTATAAATAATTGCTATGTGTAAATGGTAAGTATGCAAAGAGGGATCTGGATGAAAATATTTACTTGAAATATTTTGTGTACAACAGCTGAATTTTGATGGCGTTGATGCAAGTTTGCTTTGTTAGATATTCTTCATTTAGAGAATTAGAACGTTGTAGCAAAGTAGATGGTGAGCATGTTTGTTTGTAGCTTTTAGATTTCTTGGAAGGTATTTTGGGGTTTTAAAAGAAGAAGCAGATTGGAAACCACTGAAACTTTGATGTAATCATCCCATGCAATGTTAATCATACAGCACAAAAAGAGGGCAGAGTGTGCTGTGTGTGTACATGCACGCACACGTAGATAATTTAAACCTTTGGGTAAAAATGGGATGTTTTCCATGAGGAGAAGTTTTATGGGGCCTGAGTTGGGAAGGCAAAAAGCTTTACAGATCTGCTGCTTCTGCTCTGGAGCCAGGCTGGGAGAGCTGGGGGTGTTCACCTGGAGAGGAGAAGGCTCCAGGGAGAGCTGAGAGCCTCTGCCAGGACCTAGAGGGTCTCCAGGAGAGCTGGAGAGGGACTGGGGACAAGGCTTGGAGGGACAGGACACAGGGAATGGCTTCCACTGCCAGAGGGCAGGGATGGATGGGATACTGGGGAAGAATTCTTCATAATGAGGGTGGTGAGGCCCTGGCCCAGGGTGTCCAGAGAAGCTGTGGCTGCCCGTGGCTCCCTGTAAGTGTCCAAGGCCAGGTTGGACAGGGCTTGGAGCAGCCTGAGATAGTGGAAGGTGTGGAACTGGATGGGCTTTAAGGTCCCTCCAACCCAAACCAGCCTGATTTGTATGATTCCTTCTGAACCTGGTAATAAAGCAGTAAATAGCAACATTTTGGGGTGACTTGTATAAAACTTAACTCATGTGTTGGGTGTGAGATTTTGCAGCTCTTTGCATGTGTTTACTCTCTGTACCTCTCCATGTTGTTCCTATTAACAACACTAATCTACACAGCATTCCATGCTTCCTGTGATTCCATAGTACCTGGTACTGAGCTCTGTGGGCTTCTGCTGGAAGCATGATGCTGTAAAGCATGCACAGTGGGAGCCTGTGAGGGAGAACTGCCCGATTCCCCCCAAACTGTCTGTGCAGAGCAGCTCCTCTGTGCAGACCCGTGTGTGCCACCACGTCACCGCTGGTCTGGTTGGGTAAAGCTCTGCCTGGGGTGTTACATTTTGGGAATAATTCGACTTTGGATCTGCGAAGACCAAAACAAAGCTGTAAAACAGGAAAACACAAACATCTTTTTGCCTATAAGCCATTCTGCAGAGCATGTTTCCTACTGATATTTCTCCGTTGCATGAGCAGAAATATCTCAGTGACCTCTTCTGAGTGTCACACATAAAGCGTGGAATTTTTTAATTTAATAGAAGTAATAAAAAAATACTGATCTGACCATTAAATCTTACAAATTTTTCTCTTTGGTTCATGAAAATCATGTGAAAACAGCAAGGCACATAGTGCTGGCTGCTGCTTTCACGTTCCACAGTCTTGTTAGTGTTGGTTTTAAATAATATTTTTAGGCAATCGTGTGCCTCCAAAGTAGCTGAAATGCCACGTTTTGCTCTGTGTAATCAAAACTTCTAACTCACCTTTTTCTTTTGCAGCTTGTACTTCCAGAGTACCTCATCCATGCATTCTTCTGTGTCATGTTTCTCTGTGCAGCAGAGTGGCTCACACTGGGTCTCAATATGCCCTTGTTGGCTTATCATATTTGGAGGTAATTTTGGCGAGTCTGTTATGCTCAGTGAATTGTTACTCATTCTCCTGTTGCTGTCTTCCTGTCCAGTGTTCTGTGTCTTGGGAAAACTCAGATGCTTTCTGGGAAAGTTTAGGTCATGGCTGTACACTAAAGAACCATGACCTGGCTTTCTTGGGTGTTTTTATTTTTGATTCTCTTGTGCTGTGTGAGAATTGAGTTGTGTGCGTTGAAGTCGCCGACATGTCAGAGGTGCACTGAGACAATTCCCAGTGTGCAATGCCAGTGGAAGTGGCAATTCCATTCTCCTCTCCCATTCTATAAGACATGGGAATGAATTGCTTCTCTGTCAAGGGTGTTACTGTATGTCTCAGTTGTGGTGTTCCCTGGTGGGTGGGGGCAGGACCCACATTTCTGTGGCTGTCACCCCACACCTGCCTGTGCCTTGTTCCAGGTACATGAGCAGACCGGTGATGAGCGGCCCGGGGCTCTACGATCCTACGACCATCATGAATGCAGATATTTTAGCCTATTGCCAGAAAGAAGGATGGTGCAAATTAGCATTCTACCTTCTATCTTTTTTTTACTACCTATATGGGTAAGTTTTCCTCTTCAGTCTGAAGTTTTGGCTCAGTGCAGAGAGAAATACTGTCCATAGGAATGAGTATGTTCCTTCCCATGCTGGAAGGGAGCCTGTGAGAGCTGGACAGAGACTTTGGACAAGGGTGTGTAGTGATAGGACACGTGGGAATGGCTTCCCACTGCTAGAGAGCAGGGTCAGATGGGATATTGGGAAGTAATTCTTCCTGGTGAGGGTGGTGAGGTCCTGGCACAGGGTGTCCAGAGAAGCTGTGGCTGCCCCTGGATCCCTGGAAGTGTTCCAGGCAAGGCTGGACGGGGCTTGGAGCAACCTGGCCTAGCCAAAGGTCTCCCAGCCCATTGCAGGGGTTGGAATGAGATGATCTATAAGGTCCTTCCAACTCAAAACATGCTGGGAGTCTGTATGATGATCTACAGTGCCAACTTTCCTGAAAAAGAATCCACATTCATTACGGATTCTGCAAGGCTGGACGAATCCTAATTTGAATTACTATTTTGAATAGAATTACTATTTTGAATTTCTGTTCCATGACTGCAGACTGAAACTTTTGTTAAGCATAATACAGTAAGTCCCAGGGTATTTTAATTAAGAAGCTGAAACATTGTTTTCAGAGGAAAGTATTTGATGTAAATATGATTTTGTTGAAGTCAAAAGTAGAAGAGTTACTGTGTCAAATCTTCAGTCACAATCCATGTATCTCACATGGACTCATTCCTTATAATATACACTGTTATAACTGTGTAACACTCATCAAAATATTTAATATTTTTATTTTCTTTTGCAGCATGATTTATGTTCTGGTGAGCTCTTAAGAAGACATTCAGCAAGCTTTGTTCCAGTTAAATGCATGCAAAAGCCACAAGAAGACATGGATTCTTTACAACAAGAACCTCCGACCAAGATTAAATCCGGAACCTGATGTTCACAATTGAGTTAGAAAACAATGACTCCCCTATTTTTAAAAGATTTCCACATTTTATACTTGTGGAAAGACTGTTTTCTTATATTTTACTGGGATGCTGAAATTAATGAATTATGTGTAAATTAATATAAAGATGACTGGGGTTTGAAAAGTTTTGACTTTGCACTCCATAAGGAACAGCCATAACCTTCCAGTAGGTGTTGGTTACTACTAGCCTTAGTACTCTAGGGATTTGCTGTAGGATGGGCTTTGTAGTGGCTCACTTGGACTTGTGTATCCCATTCTTCACTCTAAATCAGCCCTGGCTCCAAGTGCTTGGGAGTGACTGGAATGCTGTGTGTATTGCCCATAGGTGACGTTGGTCTTAGGATATTAATTCATGGACACAAATGCAAAAACGGTTCTATTTTGTTGTTCTTGGGGTTTTTTATTATTATTATCTGGTTAATCTTCCCCTGTACGTGCATGGTCCAGAGCCTTCTGTATCTTCTCCAAACATTAACCCTACTTTAATCTCCAGCCTGTGTCATTGTGGTAGGAGAAGCTGAATTGTCCATGAAGGAATGAATTTAAATGGTTGATTGGTTTTTGTTTTTTTGGTTTTTTTTAATGTCTGTGCTGTCTGATTAACAAATGGACAAACCTCCAACATTGATCAAGTCCAATGATGGAAACACTCTTGGGTTTAAGAGCAGTAAATACTACAGACTTTTTCAAAGCAGGAAGTGAGATTGTGAAACTGCCCCGCTGTTCCTTAGTGCAATAAATGATAATAAAAAAACAAATCTCAAATTCAGCAACACTTCTTTTTATGTGGTGCCTTTTGTTTTGTTTTTAAATTCAACAGATCCTCACTGTGTTCATCAGTTGTTTTACAGTGGATAATTGCATTCCCTTTAAAAATAGGACACGGAGTCTTAATTACCTTTGGAAAAGGAAAGTTCTGATTTCCTGCTTTTTTTCCTGAAGTTAAATAGCAGATGGGCAGGGGAAGATGTTTCAGATAAATATTGCATTGTAAATTGTGACTGTGAACAGCTGCCTAATTTACACGTAATAATTAGGGACTTTTTCATTTACCTGTGCTGGACAACAACACAGCGTTTCCCCATTGTAGTAAAAGGGTTTTTTTTGCATAAACTGTGTGTTTGTTCACTTTGGGTCTCTTGGGTGTTAGGTGCAGTAAAAGTTGTATGAATGCTGCACTGGGTTCCACCAGAAATCCAGATATTCCAGCACGGGTGTGTGGGGCAGTGGCAATGGCTGGGGAAGGGAATGTGAAACAGGGCAGGTGTTGAGTATCTGCCTGAAGAGAGAGGTTTGGAAATTTGTGCATTACAGATGTCCTGAGTGGGCTTTGGCATTTTAAAAAGCTCTGAATGGCCTTTCTGCCATCAGTTCAGTTGCTTTTGGAGCACTTTTGTAACCTGATCTGAAAGATCACAGAATCTCAGCACGGCTTGTGTTGGAAGGGACATTAAATTAAAGCCCATCTCATTCCAACCCCTTCCCCTATCCCAGGCTGCTCCATGCCCTACCCAGTCTGGCCTTGGACACTTCTAGGGATGGGGCAGCCACAGCTTCTCTGGGCAATCCTTAGAGTTCTGCAATGGAATTGCTGTGTGTGAACAATAGGCATTTAGTTCTGCCACACTTAGTGTCCCTACACTCTTTATTTTTTAGGACATGGCAAAAATGTTTCTTATCCCACCTTATTTGTACTGGGTATGAATGAACAGACTCATGTCCTCTGTCAAAGGGGCTGAGTCTGTCTGATCTCTGGTTGGAAGTCCTTCCACAAGATTTGGGACTGTCCTTTCTCCTCCATGACTTTCCCCTTTTCTAGGCTATTATCACACAAAGTTTGGGTTCCTAGAGGATGGAGAGTGGTAGTTTCTAGGTTTTTTTTAATACACTGAGGGTAAGAGAATTCAGGCTGCAATAACTTCAAATTTTCTTTCCTAAGTAATAATAGTCCTGACAGTTTATTGCTTTGTATATAAAATTGGTTTTTTTCCTCATGTTTCCTTGCATTTATTGAGCATTCTCATGGCCCTACTGCTCAAGCCTTCAGCATTCCATGAGTATTTTTTTCCTCATGCAACCACGGTTTTTAGCTTTTCACAGCAGAATTTTTGAAAGGCTTTTTTGGAAACTGATGAATATTGCTGCTATTGGATCATTTTTATTTTTCTGCTGCTTGGCTCTTCCAGAGATGTAAGAGATGACTTCAGCATCTCATTTGTGGAAGCAAAGCTCATTTAACCTTTCTTATGTTTGTATATTTATTAATCCATTATGGAAATGAGACTGGCTGCTTGTAGCCCCTAGCTCTCCTCAACCTTCTAAACAAACCTCTCGTTCCCTTGGCATTTGAGCTGCTTTGAGCCGAATTCCACACTGGAATAAACAGCACTGGCCTGACTGAGCCCAAGTGGCAGCTGCTCCTGCAGCCCCTCCAGCTGCGAGGGCTTTGCCCAGCAATATTTACCAAAGTGTTTGCACTGTCCTGCTGATGACCAGCTTTAACTGGATGTGGGGTGCAGATCAGTGTTCCCAGCTGCCCAGGGGTGTGGATAACACCATCCACATCCAGCAATGTCAGCCTTGTGTCCCAGGAGTGTTGGAGTAGCCCTTGTGTGATGCCTTGCTGGAGTACCAGGCCCTTGGTATTCAAAATGTGGACCTGATTGTTGGTTTTTTTTGGAGTTCCAGAAGGCATTAGATTATGGAGAAAATAAAGAAGATTTCTCTTGCCCTCAGCAAGCTTCCTGCTGAGTCATGTGATAAATATTTAATATCTGAAAACCATTAGTTGCAAGGATTAAGTACTGAAGCACATTCGGGGCAGTGTATTTGCTGTAAATGATTCTGTGTTGTGGAAACTGGTAAAGTTCCTGTTGTTTGCCGTAAGAGTGGGGAAGGGAATTACAGTAAACACTAATTAATCTCCAGAAATCACCTTTGTGCTCCAAGTTCAAATGTTAAAAGATAAATTCTGAAGTTCACAAAGCAGGGACTTGCTCAGCTCCAGCCCCCTGGTGCCATCTGGAGTCTCATCCCAACTTTTGACTTGAGAAGGTCCTGAACTTTATCAAAATCCTGAACTTTTATCAAAAGCCAGGAGCTGTTTCATCTTGTTTTTATGAATTGTGTTGGTGAAACAGGAGGGCTGAGGACTGTTAGAGGACTGTTCCTGTGAGATCCTCCCAGCCCACAGCTGATTGTTTAGTCTCAGTGGTGGCAGCAGGCAGAAGGGTGTGCCAGCTCACCCACGCAGCTGCAGCAGTCCTGCCAGTCACCTACAGCCTCCTGCTGGCTTTGTCACAGATTTTTGGTACAACAACCTTCTTCTTTTGGAATGAGGAGACTCCTTCCCAAATACCCCTCAACACATTGAGCACAGCCGTGACATTTTAGAATGAGTTGTTACGAGCTCGTAAGGGGTGAATGCTCCAGCTTGACTTGACTTTGCTTTACAGCAGAGCTGAGGGTGTGAGGGTGTTTTTAAACAGCTCCAGAGATGGAATTTCTATGCAGCTCCATTATCCCAGCAGAACAGCAATGGACACAAACACACTTGTACATGTATTTTTCAGGCAGTGAGTATTAAAGTCACCAAAGAGAGGAAGATGCTATATGTTCTCTAGGATTTCCTTCCCCATCCCAATAGTTTACACGCGGATTTGGAAGGCAGCAGCTGTGTCCCAGGCAGTAGCAATGAGGAAAAGTCAGGAGAGAGGTGTCTTGTCCAGGAGTTTTCCACACAGACACAAAGATGCCCATGGCAGGATCAGCTACCGCGATGCCGATCTCAGCACGGGCTCCTTTGTTGCCAGGTGTGCAGCCAGGTTCTCCCGGAAGTCATGGAGGAAATTGTACTGCTGGAAAAGCACAGCCGGGCCTGCAGTGAGTGCTCTGTGCTTTAAGAAGAGGCACCACCTCTTCAAAAGCTGTTTGATACCCCTGGATGAAAACTGCACCTTCCATTTGTTCTTCCTGTGCTTACTCCGCATTCTCTGGGATTTTTCACTGTCAGATACAGATTCCATGGATCTTGACTTGGATCCTGTGGTTACTCATACTGGCCACAGGTGATACATTACTCCAAGGTAATGCAAAACATGGTCCTCAGAGGTGGGAGTTGACAGAATTCAAAGCTGCTTTATTTTGAATCATTTAGGTTGGAAAATCCCTCTAAAATCTTTGAGTCCAACCATTCCCCCGGCACTCTAAGGCCACCACCACCCCACGTCCCCAAGTGCCACATCCGCACAGCTTTTAAATCCCTCCAGGAATGGGGATTCCACCACTGCCATGGGCAGCTGTGCCAAGGCTGGACAACCCTTTCAGTGAAGAAATTTTCACTATTATCCAACTTAAACCTTTTCTAGCACAACTTGAAGCCTTTTCCTCTTGTCCAGTCACCAGATTCCTAGGAGAAGCTGTTTCTTGAAAACAGGAAACAGCTCAAACCCCAGAGAGCAGCTCTGGAAAGGCAGAGGTATCTCTCTGGGAAGTGAAGGAGGGGACTGGCTGAGCTCTTGCTGGTGTTTGGACCTGTGTATTACCTGCTGCAGCCCCATTACCTTGATGGTCTGTATGGCCCCCGATCCTCTCAAGTTCCTGAGGCTCTCTATCACCTGCTGAGGTACCAGGGTGTCTGAAAGCTGGAGCAGGAGACAGGCAGCCACTGTAAGGGAAAGTATTTACACCTGAATGCTGCTGGGCACCTCTGACTGCACACAGCCACTGATTTGTCCCATGAAAACCACCCTGGCAAAACTATCTGGGTCCCCGAGTTCTTGGATCTCTGAATTGTATTTCTGGGCACTGGCCCATCTGCCTGCTGCTCCTGCCTAAGCCTATGGGCTTTGGAAATAGGTGAAAACCCTCCCACTATTTTCCCCCTGGCTACCCAACAGCATCTGGGATGCAAATCCCTAGGCTTTTCAGGAATGAGTGCCAGTACACTCAGTTAATTCCCCTTTCTGTCTTCTGGCCACATCACCACCCCTTTCTTCTGGGAACAAACAGCAACTAACACTCCTGAAAGCTTTAAGGGACAAGGCTGCGATGAAGACAGAAGCAGAGGAATTGCTTCATGTCCCTTCTATTAACCAGGCTGCTCCTGGTAGTGGCAGTCTGGATTGCACCCACAGTGAAGCTTCCAGCAGAATTTGGCTCCATAGGTCTGTGGGGTGGGATGGGTTGGTCAGGCATGGAGACAAATGCTTACCGAGACATGAGCGTCCGAGGCCACCATAACAGCTGGGAGAGAAGAAAACATCTGGTTGGAATGAGCTGTAGTAAACTGCAGCACCCAGGGACCCCCCAACACATAAATACATGGACACAGTTCTGGCCTTAATATAATCAAGAGGAGCAGTGCTACAAGAAAGTCAGAACAAGAATTTCACCATATTTTCTATATTCTATTTCTATACCTACAGGGATAGATCCTATTTATTCTCCAGACCTTCCGTGTCTTTCCATGGAAACTTCAATTTTAAAGTTCCCCTTCATTCCTGGTAATAGTCCCAAAGGCACAGGAGGACAGGAAACAGCATGAGGAGGGACAACCTCAAATTTCTTTAAATTGTACTCCAGATGAAAGATTTGAGGGCAGTTGTAAGGAAAGCAGCAGGGTTCTGTGTCAGCAGAAGACCAAGGAAGGATTCAGTGGATGTCTGTACAGGAAACTGTCAGTGGGTTCATTCAAGGAACATGGAATTTGGAAAGCTCTTCCCCTCTCTTTTGAGCTCAACAAAAGAAATTTCTTTAAACCTATTTATGGAAATTAGGAGTGAATTTTGCACTGCTGGAACCCACTGAGGCCCTGACAGGTAGTCCAGGGGCATGTTATAGAATCAGAGTGGTTTGGGTTGGAAAGGACCTTAGAGTCACTTCATTCCACCCCCTGCCATGGGCAGGGACACCTTCCACTAGATCAGGTTGCTCCAAACCCCATCCAGCCTGGCCTGGAGCACTTCCAGGTATGGGGCAGTTACAACCTCTGACAAAGAAGTGTTTTAGCTCCCAACTCATTCTGTACACGTGATATCCAGGTAGGCTGGGAGCAAGGAGCCCTGTGGTGCCACTCAAAACACTTTAAAACTCTTGCTGGGCAGAGAAAGGGGAAATGGGACATTATTATCTTGAAATGGGACATTCTGATCTTCTGAAAGGAAGAATTCTCTCCAAACAGCTGCAGGAGGAGGAACAAACAGACTTCTAACCATAAAGAATGCAACTGCCCTTTCTCACTGTCCTATTTCCCCTGCTCATACATCTGGAAAGAAGCAGGCATCCTTTTCAGGAATGTGGGGTGATGAGGAGGCAGCCAGAACCTACTGTATCATTGTTTTCTGCTTATTTTCCAGGCAGGTTTTGAGCTCTTCCAGGATCTTGCAGCAGGTGGCAATGTCAGGAGCATTCCCATCAGGAATGGGGTGGTGGTGCACACACATCCCGTGCTGTTGGTAGGTGTCAATCAGGTTTGGTACTCGGTATTTTGAGAGCTCTCCTCTGGTACAAAGCACAAAGATATCCTGGATCCCACAGTTCTTTAGCTCTCCTGCCAACAGATTAAGACACTTGCAAATAAACAAAAGACTATTAAGCTTAAGGATAAACAGATAAGCACCTTGGTCCTGAGTCTCTTGTTTAATCTTCCTTGCTAAGACAATAGGAGTGAGCAATTTTGGTTTGAGCACTCTTTCTTTCTTTCCTTCTACTGAGTCTCTCCCACATTTCCCTTCAGGTAATCCAGGAGAGGAATTTTCTCAGCTCAGAGGGAATCCTGAGAGAAGTCTCACTGGAGAACACATCAGCACTCAGGACAGCCAGTTATCCACTGAAGTATGTTTCTGTCCCATCTCCAGTTAAAATCAGGGAGTCCCAGGAAGGGACCATAAAGCCCATCTTGTTCCACCCCCAGCCACAGGCAGGGACACTTCCACTATCCCAGGTTGCTCCAACCCCATCCAACCTGGCCTTGGATACTGCCAGGGATGGGGCAGCCACAGCTTCTCTGAGCCAGGGCCTCCCCACCCTCACACCCAGGACTTCCTTCCTAAGCTTGACTTACCCAAACACTGAGGGGATTTGCTCTTAGTCTCTGCTCTTGAGTGCTTACAGCTGAATATTCAGCACAGATCTTTACATAATTCCATCTTTTCTATCCCAATTTCACTTTTCTCTGGGAAAAAGAATTGTAATTCATCTTGATCCCAGCTGCTCTGAAGATGCCTCATGGGTACTGTGCAGCTCCTGCCTGGAAATATCCTGACTATTTATTCCATAGTCATGGAATATTCATGGGATTGCCCTTGACACAAAGAAGACTCACCTATATCTTTCTGAAGATTTCTTCTAATATCCTTAAATCTGCAGCCTGAAACAAATTATGAACAACAATTACCACCCCAGGTAAGTGACATTTATGGGATGGCTGCTGCAGCAGCAGAACAGAGCACAGGCAGCCTCCCCCCAAAACCAAAACACACAACAGAGCCACACCCAATAAAACACAGTTCTTGTTTTTGCAAGTAGATCCCTGGTACAGAAGACAGCTTAAACACCATTATCTGCTTAATACTGTCATGTAATAGGATTAAAGAAAGAAATCTGCCCAAGGTTTTAAGGTGCTTTGTGTTTTCCAGATGAAAAGTTTTGGATGTTTTAAATCAGGATACAGCATAAAATCCCCCACAAAACACAAAAAAACATCCAGCAAATAAAAGGGCTGAATAAAGATCACTTACAGGTTGAGTGCAGCTTTTGGTAGTTAAAAACGCAGTCAAAGTTTATATGTTTATTTTATGACTTTAAAAAATTTGATCTTGCATTAAGATATTCTCTAGATTATCTTTGGTGTTTCCAAAACATGTATCCCAGGGGTAGATTACAAAAGGAGTCACCCACAACACAGAATTTTGGGGTACAAGGTGTTACCCCTCTTCAGCTTTCAAATATGCCTGCAAATTTCAGTGAATGCTTCTTACCTGGAAGGGAACATAATCCCAGGAACTCTGAAGAGTAGAGAGGAGACAAAGACAACCTATCAGAAAATAAAAAGTAAAACAAATAAAAATCAAAAGGGAAGATTTCAATTATGTAAATATATAAATATATTTAGAGGGGGTGTCAAGCGGGTGGGGCCAGACCCTTTCACCAGTGTCTAGTGGGATGATGAAGAGCAACAGGCACAAAATGAAATATGGGAAGTGAATATGAGGAAAAATGTTACTTTGAGGGTGACGAAAGGTTTGGGTTGGAAGGAACCTCAAAGACCACCTTGTTCCAATTCCCTGCCATGGGCAGGGACAATTTCCACTATTCCAGGTTGCAATCCCCATCCAATCTGGCCGTGGACATTTCCAGGGGCAGCCACAGCTGCTCTGGGCACCCTGTGCCAGAGCCTCACCACCCTGTGAGGAAAGAACAGGGCCTGGAACGGGCTGCCCAGGGAGGTGGTGGAGTCTCCTTCCCTGGAAACATTCAGAACCCACCTGGATGTGATCCTTGGCCTCCTGCCGTGGGCGAGCTCGCTTCTGCAGGAGGGCTGGACCAGCCGGTCTCCAGAGGCCCCTTCCAACCCCAACCACATCCATTGATAGTTCCCCAGCACCACCGGGTCACCCCCAGCCTGGAAGGTCACCAGAGCCCAGCTCGGCTTCCCCTTGCGAAGAGAAAACACTCTTGTTTCTCAGGATAGGGATTTAACACAATTTCCTCAGGGAAAGGATCCCGCGGGTGTCGCCTCACCAGGAGATGTGGAGTGGGCTGGAGTCCTCCTCGGCGGCCTCATCGTCTGAGGAGGCGAAGCCGTCGGCTGGTGCCGCAGCGGGCTGCGGGGAGAGCGGGGGGCTCACCGTGGGGCCGGGGCCCTCGGCGGTATCAGGATCCGGATTCCGATCGCGATCGCGATCCCTCAGCGGTTTCACCATGGCGCCGCTCCCCGCCGCCGCCCGTTCAAACTGACCCCGCCCACCGGCCCATCGCCCAATAGGAAGCTGCGGCTCAGTGTGTGCGTGGAAAGCCAAGCTGGCTTTCCCCCGGTTTAACGAGAAAAGCGCTTTGATTGGTGAATAGTGAAGGAGGCGGGCTTTAATATGCAAACCGCTGTGGTGATCTCTGCGCTGATTGGGTGAGGTGGCGAGGCGGGAAGGGGCGGTCTCGAGTGCCGGGGGGCGGGGCTTCCTGAGGGCTCCGTGAGGGCTCCGGGGAAGGGCGCGGGCGGATCTCCCTCCCCTTATTCCATTTTAAGTCTCTCTTGGGGCTGTGTTCATAATTATCCTATTCCTGGTAGTCCCAGGGGTTCTTAAAAGTGATAGAGAAAGGGGGAATGAATTCACAAAATATATGGCAGGGTTAGATGGGATATTGGCAAGAAAACTCTTCCTTGTGAGGGTGGTGAGACTCTGGCACAGGTTACCCAGAGAATCTGTGGCTGCTCCATCCCTGGCAATGTTCTAAGATCGGCTTAGACAGAGCTTGGAGCAACCCGGTCTAGTGGGAGGTGCCTGCTGATGGCAGAGGGTGGAACTAGATGGGTTTTAAATTCCCTTTCAACCCCAAACATTCCATGGTTCCGTGATAAAACATGGAGATGGATGTGACCCTGCACTTTCAGAATATGCAAGAGCAGGGATGATCTCGAGCGGGTACCCTGTGGAGGTTTTGGGTGGTCAATTCTATGTGCAGAGATCAAAGGACTTCGTAACAGTAGAAAACGAGCCATTTCTGCTCTTTTAAGCCACGAATTTGAAGTCAAATATTCTTGTCATGGTACTGCTTTCAATCGTGCTGTAAAACTAGTTTTTTAAGGCTCTTGTGTGGAGTTTTTATCTGAATGTAACTAGCATGAAGGATCGCTCCAGGGAGGAAAAAATATTTTTGGCTCCCTCTTTTAAGAGCTGGGCTGTTGCCTGTGCTTAGGGCATTCCAATAGATCTCTTTTTGCAGGATTTCTGGCTTATTCTGTGACTAACTCTGGCCATTAATCAAGAAGAAGAAATATGTAAATTAACAGTGTGGGATTTTGTTTTTTAAAATTGCATTAAAGGCATTTCTGCAGCTTGTGTTTAGACACACATAGAGCTATGTTGTGAAGGATCCAGGCACAAACAGTGAGTTTTGGCATCAGTTTAGAGGATATGCCTTGGAGATTTCCAGAGATGTTCCAAGTCAAATGGATGGCTGGGCACAAGTGGTTTGAGCTTGGTGGGATTCCCAGTAGGACCAGTGTAAGATCTCCAGGTGTGGAGATTTCAAATTTTGGTCCTACATTAGTAACTTTGGTTCCACAGCTGGAAGTTTTATTGAAACCTGCCTGAGAAGGATTGTAGGAGCAAATTGCTTGAAATGGCAGGATTTAGGATGGGTTCAGGGAATGAAGAAACAGATGATGAGAGGATCAGGGAGAAGACAAGTTTATTAAAACTCAGAATATGATAGCAGAGGTACAAAAATTACATTACTGAGCATAATGGGGAATTAAAACAATCCAGATGTTGCAGACTATGATGAACTATGAGAAGAAATACATCCTAAGGACTGAGGCAACGTGAGGACAGCCAGTCACTGTAGCTGCAAACACGATTTTAATAACTCAGGAAAGGCACAAAGGAGCAGGTATGTTGTTTGCTTTTGTTTTGAGCTGTGGTCCCATTAGATATTACGTGCAACACTTGTACTCTGATCAAAATGTGAAAATTGCTGTATTTTTTCTCCCCTGTGACTGATTTTTGCCTGTTCAGGAGAAAGTTATTGCAGACTTGAACTCTGGGGATTGCAGATTTACGAAAGCAGCAGCATGAGGCTGATAAATAAATATAAAAAGAGCAACAATGGTAATGCTCCTGGTCATTCTTTGAAAAGATCAAAAGAATTCTCAGGAATTTGAGTGCCTTCATGTAGTAGAAATGGAAACTGAAATGGTGGTAATGGCTGTGGCAGAAATCAATAGGGATGGTAAGTGTGAAATCTGAACTAGATATAGGAAAAAGGTCAGGAAAAAGCACCCCCAATCCAGACTTGGGGAAGTCCTGTGGGTTTCCTTGCTATCCTTGGCATCTTCCAGAATTAAATGACAAATACTGTGTTTATTGGCTGATTAATGATCAGGGTGGTCTGTTTATTTCTTAAATTGAGCTGTTGCCCAGCACATCAAATTTGGATGCGCTAAAGCTTGTTTGTTGTGTATTTTGTAGGAAAGATTAGTTTTCTGCCAAAAAGTGTCCATTTGAGATATAAAAAGGAGAGCATCAACATCAAGGCTTTACATTCTGGAAGTCTTTGTCAGACTAGAGGCCTGTGTGAAGTGGAGAAAAATAGTCTCAGACACAGGTCAAAACATGTAATTTGGAAGATTTAATTGGTGAAAGGTATGATTTAATCAGGATTTTAATTGGCTGGGCCAGGAACTTCAGTCAGATGTTCCTCTGGGTACACCTGGCTCTTGTGTCTGCCTGCACCAACCAATGTGAAGAGCTTTATATCCCAAGTTCATAATTTTTCATACCAGTAAAGCGTTAAAATTCCAATTGTCAGACAAGAACAGCTAAGCCTAACCTGGTCTTGCTGTCCCTGGGTCATGGGAAGAGCCCTCGTCCCTGGGGACAGTGGATGGCATCTTCTGTCTGCCATTCAGCACTCAGGTTTCATGGACCAAAGAAATAATTGATTTATGTCAGGTAAAACCTTGGATTGAACGTGAATGTGTGGCAGAGACAGCCAGGGAAGTGGTGTGAAACAAAGAGTGGAGGAGCTTGAAGGTACATCCTCTTAGGTAAAGATAAACCTTGAATAAACAAGCTCTATAGATGTGATCTTTCCCTGCAAGGAGATAAAATCCAATCTGAGAACGTCCAAATCATCAAAGTAATTGGAAGAACATTGATAACCGATAACTCCGGATGTCGCAGTCAATATACAGCAGTCGACACAGACACTGCACTCGAGGTGCTTCATTAGAATCATCAGAAGGCTTCAAGTATCAGCATCTTGATATTCAAAAATCTCCTGTATCTTTTCTCTGTGTTTTCCAAAAGCAGCTCCACACAGCTCTGGCTCTCCTTCAGCTCTGGCTCACTCCTTCCTGTCCCTAGCACGGCCGCCTAACCCTGTCTATCCTACGTACAGCAGCTCACCTTTGCTGGCCCTGGCACCACCTCCTGTCTCTGGGTCTTCACAGCACAGCCAGCAGACTCCAACTGACTTATCCCAGCTACCTCACCCTTTATCACGCCCATGGCTGTGAGGGCAAGGCTGTGTCTACTCTAGGATAATTAACACAGGTGTAAGATATCAGAGGGGAGACTGCCTTCAGCAGCATCTCCTTGTGTCTCCCCACATCCGGACAATCATGATGTCAAAATCACAATTTTGATGCCAAAGACGTGCCACTTCTCATTTCATATCTCAGTTTCTGGAAGTTTTGTAAGCCTAATTTAATTCATGTGCTGTCCCAGGTCTCTTTGGGAGCCCTCTACCACTCGTATCACCACATCTCACAAGGAATCATTTTACTTTTCCAGGTTGTTGTTTATGGAGAGTAAAAAATAACAGGTGGAATAACAGAGTTCCAAGATTTTCAAGCATGTTCTCTTTTTTTTTCCCTCTCTTTCCCTTTCAATTGTATGTTTGTAGAAAATGGAATCCCTACATTGTCACCACGTGACAATGAGGATATGAATGGGAAGTTCTTGTTATGCAAAATAAAATAGTGTAATGTTTGGAGAAACAGAAAACAAACTTCTGGAATGGCAAGCGTGATTTTGGAAGTTTCTGTAGATTTTCCTCACCGTTGGTTCTTCAGCCACACTTGAATTTGCTTTGTTTGGGGGTCTTAAAACTGCCGAAAATCCACTGATAGGAAAACCTTGTGAATGGTGATTGCTCTGAGCCAAAACATTTGCTGAAGGCAGGTTCTTTGCAAGGGTTGTTATTTCAGAATAACAAACAATTGCCCTCCTACTCAGATTGTTTGAGGAAACTTTTTATTCTCCATGTGCACGTGGGTTTCTCTTGCATTCCATCACAACCCAAATAGATTGGTGGCAGTTACAGGCATTTATGATCGATTGTGGAGTTACAAGACTGACAGAGGGATGGAAGCTCTGTCCAGCCCTATAAATCCTCCTTGTCTGTTGAATTAAAACCAGAACTGACTGTTGGCCCTAAAGCTGGTGATGAGAAACAGTGCTGTAAGCAAATGAAGTATTTTTAATTGACCAGTTTAAATGGTCACGGGCAATTTTTGGTGGAGATGCATTTCTACATTTCTAGGCAGAGTTCAGCCCTGCTGGCATTGAGACTGATGATGTATCAGGATACTTTGACTTGACTTGGTACTTTTATTGAACAGTGTTCAATAAACCCCTGTTTATTTTGACTCAAAATGAAGCTTTTTGTAGCTACAAAAGAAGCTCTAGTGCTTTTTGGAGTCAAAAATCATACCATCCTGTGCAGCTGATATGAGATGGTTGTTTCTTGTCTGCTCATTTTTTATCACAGTTTTCCTATATATATGTGCATATATATATATATATATATATGTATGTATGTATGTGTGTATATATGTATGTATAATTATTTTTTTCCATCTCTGTTAAATACACAAAAATAAGTAGTAAAGAAAATCTCTCTAATGGTACTTTTTTGTTCTGTTTCCATGACTTCTTCTTTCTACTGTGGTCTGTATGTGACCTTGAAGGATCTGTTTTAATAAAATAATTCTTTAAAAATAAGATTTTCTCTGGTATACAATTTCTTTTGTATTCCAGACTGAAATTACCTGTCAGAAAAAAAAAAAAGCCCTGAAAATTTTTGTAACTTAGTTTTTAGTACAGTTTGGTTTGTTTATAACTTACCTATGTGAGCCCAACCATAATACAAGTAATAATCAGTAATTCCAGTACCTGAAGAGAACCTGCAAGAAATATGGGGATGGAGTTTGTGCAAAAGCCTGGAGCGACAGGACAAGGAGGAATGGCTTTGCACTGCCAGAGAGCAGGGATAGATGGGATATTGAGAGGAAATCCTTGGCTGTGAGGGTGGGGAGGCCCTGTCATAGAATTCCCAGAGAAGCTTTGGCTGCCCCTGGATCCCTGGAAGTGTCCAAGGCCAAGCTGGACAGGCTCGCAGCAGCCTGGGATAGTGGCAGATGTCCCTGCCGTGGCAGGGCTTGGAATGAGATGCGCTTTAAGATCCCTTCCAGCCCAAACCAGTCTCTGCTATTCTCGCTCGTTTTCCTCTCTCCTATACAGTAGAGGGCGATCTTGTATTAAAAATTTAGTTTTTACCCCCATCGAAGCCTTTCTCTTACGAATTGTCAAAAGAATGAAGGTTTTTATCTCTAGAAACACACGGGATCAGATGTCTGCATTATTCTGTTATCTCTGTTAAAGATACTCGCAGTAACTATCAGGTTTTACACCACACAGCAACGTTGCTCTATAGTAAGTGAGAATTACTGAAGTAAAACCATTATGATACTAATGCAGCAAATAACAGAACTCACTGTGCAAAAGCACTGTAAAAGTCTGGTGTGTTGAGTAATATTCAAGAAGTCTTTTGAAATTAATTTTTTTTCGATTTAAGAAAAAAATCATCTGGTTTAATATGTTACATGAAAGTTGAGGAAACAACACGCTAAATGTATTCTGTGTTTATTTCAGTCTGGGAAAGTGTCTGCCCTTCATCTGTGCACACAGAGATGCCTGACTGCAAATCGAGGTGCTGAACCAGTCTCGGTGCTCAGGTGGGGAGCCTTGTTTACACAGACCCTTCTTATGAGTGTGGGCAGTCTGCCTGAGCTAAAGCTCAAAGATTATTGCTTCAGTTACTCAAACACAAAAGATATGAAGCACATGACTGGGTAGAGAGTTGATATTATTTTCTTAGGGGGTAGAGTTTTTAAACTGTTTTTCAATGCGTTTATTTTCTGTAACAGTTTGTATCCCTGACATGTCACCTGGAGTGCTAAAGCATTTGGTCCCTGTGAAGGAGAGTCACTGAACTATTGCAGATGGCCTGGCTTGATAAACTTCTTTGTCAATTAATCTGTTGCAAATGCCCTCAGTCTTCTGAATGGGTTTTCCTCTCGCAGCCCTGTGATAGTTCCCTATGGCTCCAGGATGGAACAATCCTGGGCAGTAAAGAGATTGAGATAATGACAGTCCATGGTGACAGCAGGGCTGGCAGAGCCAGCCTGGGGGAAGAAAGACACGTACTTGCCAATAGAAATACCTCCATCCTTTGGGAATTGTAGCTTGGGAATCAAAGCTGACCTCATAGACAAGAATGATGGAGAACAAGCTTTTGATTTATGACTGGATGAAGCTCAAAGTCTGCCCTTCTGATCCTTCTTTACAACACACCTTTTGTATTTTATATGAGCTCTTTCACTTTATTCTCAGAATGTTATCTCCTGGGGTATCGTTTTTAAGTCTTTCAGTGTTGTAATATTTCACTCATCTCCTTCATAGTAGTTAGTTTTTGTTTTTTAATGAACCTAAAATCCCCTTTTAGTATCACAAGTAAACTGTCGTTTATATTTAACATGACTGATCAGCTGCTTTTTTTATTCTTTTTTTTTTTTTTTTTTTTATTTTTTTTATTTTTTTTTCCCCTGAGTTTCATGAAAGCTAAACCCCTATTTACCTTCTGGACCACATCTAGGGAATTCCATTTGCATTCATTGGTGTCTTGGTTGCCTCAAGTACTTACTTGCACTTGAATTAAAAAAAAAAAAAAAAAAAAAAAAAAAAGAAATTTTTGTATTTGAATTTTATGNNAAAAAAAAAAGGCACTTTTGGTATTGGAATTTATGGGTCAGATCCTTGGTAAATGTTGAGCTCTGCTGAATTTAATGAAGCTGTGTTGTTTTCACCACCAATGTCTAATTAAGGTATCCACTATAGTGATTGTAACACTGTGTCCCTCTCTTGGGAATTCTGCTCTCTGCTACCTGCTCACTTTGCCTTAGAGGCTTTAAGTAAAATTGTGAATTCTCTGAAAGTTTTAAAAATATGTATCTGGGTCTAAATCTTCTGAGTTTGTTCTTGTGCAAGTCCTCCATTGTTCCTATTTTCCAAATATTAGCTGTGCCCTCTGTGATACAGAAAGGGCATAAAAAGCATTTATGTGCCTTTTATGGATGGGAAGGACTGTGAGAGCACAAGATCAAGTGCAGCCCTCTGCAAAGGAACATTGTATGCATCAGCTCTATGGTATCTGCATTTGGGGTGTTTGTATTTCTATATATCTGTCAGTCTGTCTGTCATCTGCCTCCCTGTCCCCCTGACTTATGTGGCTGTTGATAAATACCCTCCATTGGTGATTAAAAGGAAGTGACCTCATCAGTTTGTCTTTGCAACCACAAAGGTTTGGTTGTAACGTGACATTCCATCCTATTACTCTGGTTTACACCAAATTCAACAGCTTGTGGCCTGCAGATACTCAGGATAAAGAGCAGAAAGAGACTGACCTTGACAACCTCATTTCTCATTCCTTTCTTGTTATAGGTAATATGGCTGAAAATGTGGTTTTAATTATAGTACTAATGAAAACTGAAAATCCAGACAGACACTTGACAAACTCTGGTACGCTTTATATTACATTTGTGCTAACTACAAAGTATCCAGCTGGGTGTAACATTATATCTCTTTTCCTTGAGCATCCGCCTGACTTAAGCTGTATAATTAATGTGTACTTTGGCTGCAGGTCAGCTTACAGTTGGTTTTTTAGAATTTTTACATTTTTTAAGATGTTGTAATGAAACGAATATGTTTATTACCTCTGTGCCTGCATTCCCCAGAGGGATTTAATACCTGTGGAGGAGCACCGGCTAGGAGAACTCGAATAAAATGCCTCTGCCAGCTGAGCCTGATGCATCAGAAGCCTGCTTTCAAAAGTGGGTGTAAGAAACAGAATCAAAGAATGCCATGTCCACAGATGTGTTTAACTTTGATTCACCTCCTTTGTATGGTTTGTTGATTTTAAGTTATGACACCAATACACAATTGCCCGAAGTAGAATTTGTGAAGGGATTTATTTCTTTTCTTTTTTTCTTTGGAAAGAATTTTGTTTTCAGAACTCACCAACGAGAAACTGATGTTCTCAGCTAGAGCCAGAAACACTAAAAGCAGGTTCCCTGCCAAGCTCCACCAGTGCACCTTCATCCTGACCTGTCTTAACTCTGCTATTCCAGTCAGGCATCTGACTGCACCAGCATGTGCATGTAATCGTGTTAAATAAAATCCTGGTTTTCATGATATGGACAAATGCTCTCTCGGGATTGCCTGAAATTAGCTTTGAAGGAATTTTATTCTGATGTAAGGCAAAGCTGAAATTGGGTTACAAATGATAAAAATCTGAATATTTGCATTACACTGCTGTTCTCAAGGACCTGCTGCGGAACCCAAAACTTTTCTTAACAAAAGTATTAGTGTGTTTCTCATGCCAAACTTCCAAAAAACATTTCTGACATAAAAGGAAATAGCTGCAGCACAACCACACTCACAGCAGGGACCACAAGGTGTTACTTGTAGAACTGAATGCATAATGATTTTCAAATGAACTTTTCTGGCATGTTCCTGTAGCTAGTAATGTGGTTTGATGTTTTTGTGAGTGCACAAAGCTCATATCTCCATAACCTATCTGCAGCTGTGCTCTAAACTTGTTTGGGGATACAGATCATCTGAGGCAAGTTTGATTTTTCTCTAACAGCCTCAAATTGTTTCTGCTTTCTGCCAAACATGGATGGGGGAAAAAGGCTTCTTATGAAAAATTATTTACGAGCAGCTTTGCTAATGTTTAACTGAGTTTTGAGAGACAAACTGAGTCCAGCTGGTCAAAAGGTCTCCCCAAAAGACTGTAGCAACAGGTGATTGTTTTTAAAAACTGCCTTTCTAAAAAGGATTGCTGGGTAGAGTCCCTTAAAGCCTGTAACTTGTTCTGGAAGAAATTTTGGAAGACATAATGCTAAGGAGATACACTTCCTTTGTTCAGAGCCGGGCAGGAATTTTGGAATTAGCCATCTTCTCCTACTCTTCTGTTTCAAAAACACTGAGAAGCCTTGTATGGGCTCAGGCTCTGTCAGATGAAGAGCACAGTCAGACACAGCTTCTATTCCAAGGGCGTGTGCTCTGCAGAGGCGCTATGGGCAAATCCCAGCCCCAGCTTCTCCCACAACTCCACTGTTTTTCACAGGGTCTGCTGAGTGCCCATTTGGCACAAGGGAGATACACTGGCAGCAATTAAAGGCATTTCCCATCTCAAAGAGGAAATAACACCTGGTCTCCAGTTAGCAAACAGCTAAAAAATGAATTAAGCCAGATGTTGCTGAGCCCTTGGTATTGACACACATAGCAGTGCAGCCTTTAAAGTGTCCCTCCTGTGGCCTCCAGTTATACTGAGATCTTATTTCCCTCCTATAAACATCATGGAGAATGATTAAGCAACAGTACCCCATTTATATCCCACCTTATGCCAAGAAAATTTCATGGCTGTGCTGTTTGTTGAGTGACAGTGTAATGGGTGGGTAATGTTAGAACACTTCTTTGTTATTCCATTAACTGTGCTAGACAGACTTATAGGACAGAAGTACCTGGAAGAGTTTTATGTTTAATATTGTGCATTATTTTTCTTTGGCTTATTTTCTCCCTGTGTTTATTTGGAGTCTATTTCTCCTTCATCTTAACCATTCTATTGATCAGTCCCATTAACCCCAGTGGAATTACTACCATGAGTAATGCTCTGTTAGGTAACACTGGCTAGGGATGGAGGTACTGCTTTCTTAGCCTTTCCCCCAAGAAGTCGGTGCCTATAAGTGATAAATCCTCATCAGTTGGGTGTATTAAGTGGTTCTGGTGTGGAAAGAAGCAGGAGCTGAATTTCCTGGAGATGGAAATATTGCTCCAATGAAGTCTTCAGTCATAAGTGTTCTGCATTTGTGTGTTATCATCCCAAGATAATACAGGATATCATCCCTGTTCTGGAAACATGGGGAAAAAAGTTAAATTTTCTGATTTGCCCACTCATACGTAACCGTATTGTGGTATTATGCTTGTCACATGCTATGTGTGGTTTGGATTAATTGTGCTTTTTAAAAATGTGCAAATAGGAGAAGGAGAGTCAGCATGACAGTCAGTACCTTTCAGTTTAAATGTTGATTTGTTGACATTGAGGAGGTGTTTGTGTGTGGAATCTGCTGGGGCAGTTACCATTTAACATTTCCAAGGAAGGGCTGGAGGAAAGCTGAGAGAGTTTTCTTTAATGGGGACAATATCAGAAAACAGTTAGATCTGTCTGGAGTAAAACCAAAAATCTGCATTCTGTACTTGTGCCATAGCTGTCTAGGAAATGAGGTGTACCTGTGCGTGTTCCTGGGTGTTTTATATTTAGATCTCTGACTTATTTGAGCTTGCAGATCTGTGGAAGTAGATTTTTAAATCTACTGCTGCTTGTTTGTTGTTTGATGGGTTTCCTGTCCATATGGGGCAGTGTGTGCGTGCACTGACATGTGCCTGTCTACACGTGTGTGTGCTCAGCTGAAGTGGGGATGGTGGGGCTGCTGACTGGCAGATGTACTCACTTGCTCCATCCCCTGACAGCAGCTTCACTCTCAAATAACACCCTGCAAAGCTTTATCTGCAGATATCATCAGCTACTCACAATGGGCTCACAGAGTGGAGGCAGGATGCAGTTCCAGTTAAATTGGAGAGCACAGCTGAGGCAGCCGGACAGCTCCTTTTGACCACACAACTGAAGGGGATTAAAAACTGGAATTACCCTGAAGTTCCTAGCACTGGTTGCATGTTCCACGATACAGAGAAAAGCATCAGAGGGAAAATCCCTGAGGAATTTACAGGCTAGATTACTACGTGTAGTATTTTTTACCAAATGCCATATTAGCTTGAGCCTGGAATTTTCTCTTGATCCAATTTGTGCAGATTGTTCTCTCCTAATTTTTATTAATTAATAGTCATACAATACTTGAGAGAGGATCACGTGAAGAAGGATACTGAGCACATTCAGTTCTGGAGGTGTAACTTCAAGGACAGAAACATAATGTTCCTTAAATAGAACCCTGGTCAAGAAAACATATATTTACATACATTATGTATGTGTGTACAAATATATACACACACACATATATGTACTTTGTTTCTGAACTGGCCCTTTTATGTTTTGGAGCTGGAAGACAAGGTTCTCAAAACATTAATGCTAGAAGTATAGTCATGAATAATGGATCTAAAGATAGGATTTGACACTAAACACTAACCATGGTCCTAGTGAGTTTATAGAAAGCTTTAGAACAAGTTCAACCTTTTTAAAATTAGGGAAAGGAGGTACTATAAAGTAATAATCTTCTGCCTGTGAGACCTATATCACATAAATTGTGAGATCCATTCTTCCATCTGTGAAGTGCAGTGTACATCCAGCATGGCAGCAATACATTTCTGGTGTATTTCTGATACTTGGAATTATGCTACATGTGGTGGCCCTGAGTTGTGTGTGGAATAGTTGTGGTACAGCCTATGGGCTGGTTTGTACCCTGGATGCAGAGTTTTTATGATGGCCAATACTCTGAAACTCGTTTAGGCAATAAATTTACTTGCCTTTGAGTTTACAAGGCAATAAACAGTTGAGGCCTTTGACCTCAACATTTACCAAATACATTTGCAGCAGTTGTGTTTATTGACAACTATTTATAGGGAAGTATTTTATATGGAATTTCACATGTGAAAGAGAACAGCTTAATTTTGCAGCTTTTATTCTTTCTGATTTCCATCTTCACTTCTTGTCTCCTTGACTTACTCTAATAGCTGAAGTTGCAAGTTAATACTGCAAAATACTCAGCTATTGACAAAACAGTTAATTTAAAGCTTTGTGACAGATTTTTAGATTTTCCTCCATTTGCATTTTGGATAACTGAGATGAAGGTATATGTATGCTACATTTTGCAAGGCATTATTTAAGTTTGTTTTAAATTCTCTCAGTTATCTTAATAGCCATTTACTAACTTGAAAACATTTCCCATGGTTAAATGGGAAACTGTCAGGCCTGAAATAACTGGAAAGCAGAAAAGCAACAGCAGTTTCATCCCTCCCTGAGACTGTCAGCTGAGCTCAGACCAGATACACCTGAGTAACTGTTCTCAAAACAATCCTGGCTTTTGGAGTTGTCACTTTTAAAATTTCATTGGTGCTGGTCCAGCCAAATCCTTGAGTTAATGTTTAATTTCAGGCCCAAAGCATGGGACTTCAGTGTGACTGCTCGTGAGCCTAAAGATAAGGACATGCTCAAGTTCCTTGCTGGAAAGCAGCCAGCATACTTTTTATCTCACAGCATCATGCCTGTAAGATACTCATTTCAATCTGGTGAACCCTGATTGCTTGAGTTCTTCTAGAAAAGGAATTCAGATCCTGTGGAATTACAGCCATTTATATCTAAATAGCTCACCAGATTCCTGCCCTCTGTAAGTTGCTTCATGCCAGTTTGTAGCAGCTGAGGATTTGCTGCAGGGTTTTGATCAGGAATTCTTTGTGCCTTCGTGTAATTGGGCTTTTTTCCTTACTGCTGAGGTTTTTAACATTAGTATCTGCAGGCCAAGTGCAGCAACATTTTGAAATCTACTAGAAAAATCTTATTTAACCAGATGGTCAGACTCTCAGGTGGGTTGCACAAAATATGTTTAGAAAGTAGTGTCTTAAGCTTCAATAAATCACCATAAATGGGTCCACAGTAGATTGTCATCCAATGTTGATTTTCATTCATGTGACATAAAAAAAATGGGCTGATTCTCTGGAGTGGGTCTGTCCACACAGGAAAAAGTCCATAAACAAGATGTTTTATGTATTTGGTGTGTTGAGTGTTTAAGGGGGTAAGAAATACAATTTATCAGTGCGGCCTCAGCTTGCTTTATGAATTATGTTTACAGCCCATATCCCAGATTCACACCCTGGAGATCTGTGGAAATAATAGGAAATGTCACTGGCTCGCACTGAGGTGGTGACAAGTTGGAGTTCTGGGGTAGGACAGCACTTTCTTGGCACCTCCGTGTCTGCTTGATGAGGTGGCAGTGACACTGGGCTGGAGTTGAAGTCCTCTGATAGGACGGTGTGGGGGAAAGCCCATTGCTCTGTTGGGTTGGGTTTTGGATGAGCCCCAGAACCCTCCCAAGGAAATCCCGTATGGGGATGCCTGGGAAGCTGCCTCAGCGTGGATGTTTGGCTGAGCTTGCTGTGAAGTGCAGAGAAGGAATAGGGGCCCTCAGTCCGTAGGGATGGAGGCGTGGAGCTTTGTTAGCACTAAATGTGAGCCAGAGAAATAAAATGACATGGAGGGGACAAGGAGGGAGGGACATGGCATGAGCAGCCTGTGACAGTGTGTACAAATGCTCCAGACCTGTCAGCACGGCTGTGTGAGGAGCAAGCCAAGAGCCTGGATGCTGTTCCTGCTGCTCAGAGACTCTTTTCCACAGATCACTGCTGGAGCCTTCAGTGTAAATCCAGCCCCACATATAGCCAGGGGTGACTTTATTCCTGGCTAGAGTAATGAACATGAAAAAAAAAAAAAGGAAGAATCTTGTGCTTACTTGAGCTTATAAATTAAAACTGAATTAATTTGATTTGTTTTCAGTCAATTTAAAAGTGGGGAGGCACTTTGTAAAACTTAATGGTTTACATGTTTAGGTAGCAGCATCTGCCCTCACTGTCTGCATATATCAGTCATCATCCTCCACAAAAGTGCTCATTTCTGAAAAGCTCATTTGTATTTTACTTGAAAGAGATAAGTATATTAATTTTAAAATAAATTGTACACTTTTCATTATCTTAACTTAAAATCACTCCTTTATCTGCTTTGTCTTCCTTTGCATTTAAAACATTAAAACAAAAAAGATTTCCTTTTCTCCTTTGCACATATCTGTCCTAAAGCATTAGGCTTTCGCATCCTGGGTGGAGGAGTCATACTTGAGAAGAGCCTTTGGAGGCCAGTGGAAAGAAATCCCCACAAATAAAGCCACAGAGCCTGAAGGAAAATTTTTGACTGAGTCACAAAAGACATTTTACAGTGAAAATTTATTTTTTTATACAATTAGGATTTTATTGGTTGAAATTCATTATTTTCTACTGGTAATTTGTCAGAAACATCTACCTTTCCTTGACATTTTCAGCAAGGGGAAAAACACTGTTTTGTCATCTTTAATAAACTTCTAATATTTTCCTGTTATTCAGTACTTTTTTTACTTTTATACTTTCATCATGACCCGAAATTTGGGGAATGAGGGAAGGACTAGGTACTCAAACAGCTGGAAGGGAACAGAAAAAAAATCACTATTGAGATTTCCTTTGGGAAGATTTCCTTTGGGAAGATTTCCTTTGGGAAGATTCCCTTACTATCTGGAGTTGAATCCCAGCTGCCAGGAAGTGATTGCTGGATGTTGTTGGTGCTCCAGAGAAACTGCATCCCTGGAAGATGCCCAGGGGGAAGAACCTTTCTGGGCAGTGCCTGCAGCTCACGGGATCCTGCCAGCCTGTGAACAGCACCTTTGTGTCACGGGTTTTACACTAATATTCCTTTCATTTCCAGGACAACTGACCACCAGGAGTCACTGCAAGGTCTAACATACCTTTGCCTACTAATCTGTATTACTTAACCTTAAAATCAAGGAACCTTATTCCTAAATTTTTATTTTAAATCTCAATTGGCATCCCCGGAAGAGCCGAGATGCTTTGAGTGCCTATTGGGCTGATCTCTGTTACAACTTCTTAACTGCTTTTGCTTAGCAACGCTCCTCTCACTCTACTAGAAATGCTTTAATGAAAAAGACACTGTGTAAATCAAACAAATAACCCACAAGCAAACCAAAAGTTTGTCCATTCTCATTGTGAGCCCAAGCAGGCTTTGGTCAAACACCTGTAATCTGACATGAAAGTTGTTCTGATATCATATTGAGATCTTTTGGCACGCCTATAAAATTTTTCCCAAATCTGGCCAAGCTGTATGGCTCTCAAAAGGTTTTAGTTCACAGATGTTTAGTAGAGGCTTTTTAAGGCAGCCAAACTCTCTGAAGTTTTCATCTTGTAATTATTTTTCTTTGCTTCTAGTGCTGTTTCTCAAATACATACTCAGGATAAATAATAGGAAGAAGCACTTGATGGGAATTCCAATGGAGAAAATGGGAGGGAACTAGGAAGTAGAAAACAACAGATGTATCAGAAAATAACAAATCATCTGAGTGGAAGCTGTTAATTCTGTTCTCACATATCTGTTGTGGAGACAAACTTTTATCCAATGTGATGCACTCAGATGCTTTGCCAAAAGGATCCTAGGAATGCCTGTAAGGAAATGGATAATTCCATATAAAATGTGGAGTTTAAGGCCATGTACAGGATAAAGTCTGGGGCTGCATGTAGAAGGAAAGAATAGAAAGAAATTGAATAACTGCTTGGTTTTGAAATCATTGAGCATCTCTACAGATAGCTTTCTCCTGGACAGTCCTAATTCTTTCCTCACAATGAATGAAGCGGTGGGTTGGTGGAAAAGAATTGTGCATGATCATGTCATGGACACTTGACTCCAAAAAAGGCTGGATGAAGTTTGTGGCATTTCCTAATTTTTGGATTCTTGGCATTGCATTGTCATAGTTATTTTTATTTTAAGGCAGTGTTTGGATGTCATAAGTAAAAGCAATGCCTTCAAACCTGTATTCCATCCTTAGCTCCAGAGAAGCATTCCTAATCATTGTCTGAATTAGCCTGGAGGGGCTTGTTTGTCAGACTTTCAGTCAGTGACAAATTGTTCACAGCAGCATTTTAGAAAACAAACCTCATGCCAAGTTTACAAACGATTCTCCAAGAGCTTGGGACAGTCACTTCCACACTCAGAAGACATTTCCACGCAGAACTCAGGAGGTGAGATGTACAGTAACGTAGTTGAGATGTCCGTGCGGATTTGAGTGGCTTTCTTCTGGAAACTGCATTTGGATTTAATGCTTGAAATATTATGAAAGGCCACATCCCATTTCCCTTGTAGTAAAAGGGCCCAGTCCCTTTGCCAGTGTAGTGGGAGCGCTAATGAGGGTCCTGGCTCAGGGCTGCCATCTGTAAAAGAGTTAAGCATATTCTGATCGCTGTTATATCATTAAGGGCATACTTAACCCCACAGACTTAATGAGGAACATACAGCCTTAAAGGTAATCACATACATAAGTGCTCTGCTGAAAAGGGATTGATTTAAACCTGATACAACTCTGTAACTCATCCTGTTCACCGAGCACACATTCAAATTCCTTGCTTACAGGGCAGCTGTACACCTTGTGGACGTGACTTTGAGCAGCAGCAATGTGGACCTGAACTGCTTCTCCCAGAGCTGTAGTAGCAAAATATGGCTGAAAAACACCTGCACAGGCTCTTGATCACAAGGGTGCACAGCTGTGATCCACAGGCTGCAATAGTGCTCACCCAGAGGATTAAACCAGTTTGCAACCTGCTGTTTCTTTTCAGGTAGCAAGTCAGGAGCACAGAAAGCGTGCAGTGTTGGCTTCCAGAATTGTTTGGAGAGTGAAAACCCAAGATCATGACTTCTGTTTTCCTTGTGGGATTCCTGGACTTGCATTCCATGAGGTGCATGCTTTCAGTTGTGAGTCCAGGGAAGAATATCAGCAAGGTGTAGGGAACCTTCTCTGGAGCAGTTCTTCTGTTTTGCAGTGGCTTGCACTCTGCATCTTTGCAACTCTCCCTCTGAAAACAAGGCAACAACTGAGAACAACCTCATCAAACAGATCCAACACATGTTTGTGACTTTTTCTCCCCCAAGGGAGTGCTGTGATTCTTAGAGGCTTTTCTGCAGGCATGGAAAACTGAGAGACTCTGGGAAGTGCCATTCCTGCTATTTATGCACCCCAAATCTTGTAGGGGAAGGTCAGGAAAAGTGATCCATCCAGCCAGAATGTCTGAGTACTACTCACCTTGTTTGCTTCCTTGCCAAGATGGGACTGGTTTTACCTATATTTTTCCTGAAAGTTTTGTGTTTATATAATTTTTCCCTATAATTTTAAAATAATTACTGCCCTTTTTTTTATAGTATCTCAGAACAAAGGTATGAAATGTTCCCCCGTCTGTTAATTCAAGGGTAGCAAGCACAGTCTTACTGTGTGTGTTGTATCACAAGGCAGAGACACATTTGGCCAGCAGACTGTGAATCCTCATGGGAAGTGGCACAAGGGTTTTCCAAACCTCAGAATTTTATGTTGAAAATAATTGTCTGGAAGGTAATAGTCCCCCAGAATGGACTAATAGCCTGTCAGGTTTCACATTTCCTTGAGTCACTTTTGAATTCATAAAACATTCTGAAATACTCTGATCCAAATTTGGTGCTCAAAAATATCAGCTTCATGTGGGATGAAGCTTTTCACTCCAAGGTTTTATCTTGGAGGAGGTTTCCTGTTTATCTCCTTTGGATTGCTGGAGACAACCAGGTGAGTCAGTTTGTGTTTACTGTCAGTAGAAACTCTGTGAAAGCCCTTAAATGAGGCTGTTGGTGCTGTAAGTGTCCGGCTGCTAAAGTACAGACGTTGTCCAACTAAACTGGATTGATCCAGATCCAAAATGGTATTTCCCTGGCAAGGTTTAGCATTCCTAATGCAAAGTGAACCCTCATAGCAGGGCCTCTTATACTGTAGGGTTTGTATTTTAATGAGGTAGATATTTAATCAATTTTAGGGTATACTGGTATCTGCCTTTTGCACATGTTTCAAATAACAATGAAATTTATCCGCAGATGAAGTAATTGAGGCATAGCCCGATTTCAGAAGGGTGCACAGCCCTCACTGCAGTGTAATTCTAAGAGATTGGGGATCAATCAAAATGTTTTAAAATTAAGAGTTTTCTGCAGCTGGGACACTCCCAAGTTGAGCTACTTTGGTTTCAGTTTATAGCTCAGCTTTTTTTCCCCCCAAATCAAATGGTTTATTGTACCCAGAATTTTTTAACTGTCACATCTGAAAATGAAAAGTATCTTTAAAAACCCTGATATCCTGTAGAGATCTAAACCCATATTGAGCTGCGTGACCCAAACATACCCGGAATTTTAATGGCAAGAAGTTTAAAATTGAAATCCAGGTCCACATTTCACATGAGTTCCTATCCTTGTATGTCAGAATTTGAACCCAATATTCAGCTAAAATACCTTGGAATTTGCCTTTGCTTAACTGCTCTCACATGAGTTCCAGCTCTGGCAATTGTTTATTGCCTCTAAGCATGATTTTGGTGATTATATAGAAAATAACCCTTATCCTTGTAGTAGTTCATACCACACCATTTGGTTTATATCTTATCTGTAAATGTCAGAATATTTGAAATCCAGATACGGATTGTTGGGCCAGAACCACAGCCAGATTTTCACAGGATTGCTTTACAAATCCTCTTACTTTTGTAATGCACTTTCAAACTTTCTCTGTAGAAGCATTTTACTAAGTTTTCCTCTGAGGTCTGGTTTCTGATACATTTTCTTGCAGTAACACCACATTTTTGGACTGGGAAGTGTTCATTCTGGGAATGAAAGAGGACGACTTTGGCCATCAAGGTCTCATCCAAGGCCCATGGAATACAATGGAGGTATCTCATTGCTTAGCAGGGCTTTATGTGTGGTTGAAGAACAGGATGACCAAGTCATCAAGAGTAAAAATTAAGACAAATTGCATTTAACTGTAGCTAAACAGCTCATTTAACTGCATGTCACAATGATGTAGGTGGTTTCTGTGCTGGATTCTGAACTTTATAGTTGACAATTTACTTGGAATCTTTCTGCTAACGAAGAGTCTCATCTGACTGAATGTCGAGCCTTAAATGCATTGCTCAAATATTCCTAGATGGATTTCATGAGAAAATTCCAGGGAGGTCACTATAGGATGGGGTCCTACCATATGGACCCTTTAACACACATACAAATGAAACTATATTGAAAGAATTACATTGAATAAGAAAGCGAAGTTTAGTTTTAATGCTATTTTCAATGATTTGGAACAAAACACTTAAAATGTTTCAGTGGGGTTTTTTTGCAAATTTTTACCTGGTTTTCTATTAAAATTTTCTTTCCCATTTTAAAGAATTTATTTTGCATCGTTCCTATTAATTTAAACGGATGTGAAACAGTGTTTCAGTAGGAAAAATCTTAAAATAAGCCATGTACCATATTTTTCAGAATTCCATCTCTTTCAGAGCACATTGCTGAGTAGAATCATTAGATGTAGAACACACATTTTCAAAATTCCCTCAAAAAGTGTTTGTTTGAGGATGATGTGCGCAATTCAGAGATAAATTATAAATTACATCTTTAGATCTTGATTAGCAGTGAGCATAAATATCAGGTTCTGTAATGGGACATAGCAGCTGGCAGCTAGCATGACACTCAGTGCTTATCACTATTCTTTTCTCTCCCTGGAGTTATTATTTATTTAGTTTTTCTCCCTCACCTGCCTCTTACTCAGCCCACAATGTCCCACACAGGTTACACCACGGAGCAGGTGGGAGCCAGACTGGCCTGGGGGCTCAGATTCCCTCCCTCTCCCCGTGGTGCTCCTGCACCCTCTCCTGCCTGCTCAGAGCAGGGTTACTTTTTGGAGCCCTTTTGTGCTGCTAGGGTAGTAAAGAGATGAAATTGGGGTCACTCCTCTCTGGATACATTCACTAAACCTTCCAGATCCCAACATGCTGGTGGCTGTAGTTTAGAAGGACTTTCTATGAGCAAAATTCTCTTACATAATATTATTTGCAGGGTAAGTGATGGTGTACTTAAGTGGAGGAAAAACTCCAAGCAAAGCACAACAAATTATTTAGCAAAATAAATACTTGGAAAAGTGATCTCAATTGTTCCCATTTGTGCAGCATTAATGGAGTTATGTGGGGAAGGTGAAAACTGTCAAGTCTATTCAGCTTTAAAAAGGAGGAGGAGAAATTTTAAAGAGGAGAAGTTTTCCTCATGTGAAATATCTGACAGCAGCTACTGATCCCGTACACGGGGAACACAAGGGTTGGAGATGCAGTGTTTTAGAACAGAAGATTCTCTGTGTTTTGTCTTTTCTATCAATAAATGAAAATAGAAGTTTGTGGTTAGAATATGGCTTTAAGTGCATAGATAAGAGCCCAAGTAAATACTAGCACTCCTCCATTCCTGAGGGAAGTTGGTGGCCTGCCCATATAATTTGCTGATAAAGTCCCATCTGTTAAAACAAAGTCCTGCAGCACAAGTAATAAATTTCAGGCAAAGACCATGAGAGGTTATATTTGCATGACAGTCTTTGCTGAGCTTTATTTTAAACCATAAAAAGCATGTGAAACTGAAATAAAGATTATAATGTTGGCTTTAAGCTAGCTTTACACTTTTGGAGGGCAAATGAGAAATCCTGCTCCGCTTTATTTCCCTGGTAAACAGTGTGGCATGATAAACTGTGAGGAGAATAAAGTCATAAGGAAAACTCTGCTTCACAAATGACATACGTAGAAAAACAGCAGATGTCTGATGAAGTAAAGACTCAACTTATTGCCAAGTCTTTGGAAAACAAAATTAATTTCCTTTCGTCTTTGATAATGATGATGTAATGTAGTTAATAGGAAGAGCCTGCCATGCTCATGGAGTTATTAAAGAAGAAATGTTAGACATGCAGCAGGTCAGAAATATGGGTTTACTTACCAGGGCCTTTTCCATGAGAGCATTTATAGATGTGGAGGAAAAAGAAAGATGATAGTGATGTAGAATGTTGCTTTATGTCTCATTTGAAGGATAAGATACATGTAATGAAACAAAACTCGTGAACGTCCTCTTAAGAAGTTCAGAATTCTTGTGATCTGTGCAAGGAAGAAAATCATTTTTGTCAGGCAACTTTTGCTGTTGAGATATTACTGCAAGGAATTAAACTATTTTTCTAGAGTGAAATTAAAAATAAATTATTTACCCTCTGATTTTCCCTGAGTGGGGTTAAACCAAATAAAGATGGTGGGTGAGTGGACATGGTATTGGCTAATTTAATGGGTTGGAAATATCTCATCAGCCACAGTAACAAAACAGATTCGATTTTAACAAAACAGTGTAGGAAACGGATGTGATTGTTTATTTGCAATATCCTGTTTTAGTCGCTAGATGTCCCTGCCTGCTGGGAGGAACCAGGGGTGAAGTACCTGGGAAACAAAGCAGGTGAAGCTCAAAGCAAGGCTGGGCAGAGTCCTTGCGGGTGTGAAATCATGGATCATTTAGGCTGGAAAAGCCCTCTAAAATCATCGACTCCAGCTATTAACCCAGCATCTCCAAGGTCACACTAACCCGTGTCCCCAGGTGCCATGTAGGGAGCTGTCCTGTTTAGGGATGTTTTTGATCTTTGTGTGCACATAAATGGTAGGAGTGGTACTGCTGAAATGTATTTTTACCAGAGATACAGGATGAAAATTAGATTTATTCGTGAAAACTTTTGAGAAGCTACTTGCTGGAATGGTTGAAGCAATCAAGCTGGTTTGGCACAGCCTTGGTGACTCAATCTCCTCCCCAGTGATTAAAAAATACAAAGTGTATTTACTGTAACCATAAAGGTGCTATTTAAAATTGGAGTTTAATTGCTAAGACATGGGAATAACTACAGTGCACATACATATATGTACAGGCATGTGTGTGTATGTTTATACATCTGAGAGAGATCCCACAGCCCTGTCATCACTGGGGCTGATGTTTGTTTTAACAATGTCCACGACAACAATCTCAGCAATAAAGTTTTATATCATTCAGCAGATTTTACACTGTGTGACATGACTACGAGTAGCCCCTAATTAACCAGAAAGCTAATGTTGAAGAAGATTTGCATCTATTTCTAAAATCCCTCCCTTTCAGTACAAAATGCACACATTTTGATGAATCTGACTGCTCAACTCCACCCTGGTGTGAACAGACACGATGCTGGAGTCTTGTTCTCATGCAGGTTGTAGAATTGGCTTTTGTCTTTCCAGTAACAACCGGTTTGCTGCAGATGGAAGCCAGGACTCACTTTGTGGAAGGTCAGCTCCAAGGAGAGCTGGGACAGATGTTGTTCCCTTGTCAGGACAGCTTTGGGCTTTAAATATTTGACAGTTGAGTGCAGATCACAAGTACAGAAAGCAGAGCAAAACACTGCAGAAGTGATTGTGGTTTCCAATTAACAAGTGAAAAATAGTGCCAGAGTTGAGTGTAAAATACCAAACATAACTCTCCAGAGAAAAAGCACATGTGACTGAAACAGTTCCCTTCAGCTGAAACGTGGGCATGGGGACTGCTAAACAGCTTTTATTGTAGAATTTTATTTTTTGCATATATGGCTAAAAGTTTATGGGCATTTACTTTAGCTTTAGTCTGCCCTGTTCCCGATTTGACTTGCTACAGGTTGTTGTAAAAATAAAATTATTTTGGGTTTTTTGAATACCTACAAAATTGTTACGGTTATTAAAACACACACAAGCTGATAGACTGCATGTTTATTAAGCTTGGATACTTGTCCCTTTGGAGCCCACCTGCCAGTGAATATTTTGCTCCAGAAGAGTCAGTTAAAGTTCAGCAAGTTAATTTTGCAGTGGGTAAGTCACGCAGAGATGAGACCTGCTAAAATGCCATCAAAATGTTGAGAGCAATCACAATTTGCTTCACTAAGCTGAGTTTCTGAGTGAATTTTATTGATGTTGCAGACTCAAGGAAGTACCTTGTCCTGGAAAGCTGCTTTCCTGCCCATGGAATTCCCAATCCTTTTAGGAAATGAAAATCTGAAGGTTCTTTGTCATGTTACCTGATGAGTTCAAACCACTCTCTGTCCACCCACCTCCCCTCCCACCAATTATTTGTGGGTAAAGAATTTCAAAGAATAATTTCTATTGTGCTGTATTTGTTTAGATCAGAGGAACCAGGGTTATCCAGCTGAACAAGGGCTCTTAAAATAAAATGGATCCTTTGAAATTCTTGCATTTAGTACATATTTGTTCTAATTTCAGCTGGATAACTAATTTTTTTTTATTGTGCTAATGGGCTGTTATGCATATGTGGAAGCCATTTACTGCATACCCTAGGTGGAAACAGACTCATATTTCATCTCTGAATATTTAACACTTAATAAGGTAACCACCTGCTTTTAAACTTATTCCAACATATTTGAATGGTCTTCACTGCTCATTGAGATCACCAAGATTATTTCTGATCTCCTGGAATGAAACAAATAACCAAACCAATTGAAGCACTAAATAAAAAATAAAAAAAATCTAGCCCCTCTATTTTTCAGTCATTCAAACCACTTTATAATATTATAAATCACTTAGAAGGAGTTCTGTAACTTTAAAAGCCAAGGCTGCACATAGGGAAAGTTTGTTCTTCTCACCATGACACAGTGAAACCACGGAGGGTGGAGCGGGGTGAGGGCAGGTGCTGAGCTCTGCCTGTTCCCTTCAACCCTCACCAAAGCTGTCTGGAGCATTCCTGTTGAAACTTCAAACCAGGAGAAACAATTCCCTGCATCTGTTCCACTTTGCCCCCAAATTTTGTCACGCCTCATGAACCTGCATCTGGGGAGGATGAAATTGGCAGGGAGGCATTGCAAATGTGGCTGGAAGCCATGTACTTACTCCTCACTTTGGAGCTGGCTGCTCAGGACATCAAACAGCTTGAGAAGTCTAATTTACTGGATTGGCATGGCTGAGGAACAGGATTAGGTTGGAGTGGTGGTTTATATGGGGGAAGTGTTACCTTAATTCAGCATTTCCTGTTCCTCTTGGTTTTGCTGTTTGATTTTGATGATGACTGTACAGGACAAGAACATGATTAATACCATATTATCAAGCTCTGAGATGCCAACCTTCTTCAGGCAGTGCCAGCAAGGCTGGGGATTAGTGAGCTAAATTTTCCCTCTGGGAATAGTCATCCTATTGCCATTCCCCAGTGCAGTCAGCTGCCAGGTTAACACTCTGTTGGCTGCTTCAGTGCTTCACTTCTGGTGATTATTTGCAAAAACCCCACACTTCTTTCCAGTTTCAAAGCATGGCAGTGCATGGATTGTGTAAATGTGGGGAGAAAACGGAGGGTGGACTGTCTTTGGTTTACTGTTTATTGGATTGGTTGAGCAGTGCATTTTTCCTATGGAAAGGAAGTTTAAGATGGGCTTGGATAGGAAGGTGAAAGTGCCTGTGGCTGGCTTGGGTACAGCAGGAAATGTTCTACTGCCTGGCAACTCTATTTCCAGGGCAATAATCCTCATTTTAATATCAGCTGTGGCAGTATCCTTGAGGCAGGAACTGTGGAGGTGGCAGTAGGCTTCTTTAGGCCATTTGGTCCCTTGAAAATAAGAATGAAAACTTCCTTCCAGTCCAGAACTCCTTTTACATCCTTCCAGAGCATAAAGAAAACTTATGAGAGAGCTGGAGAGGGACTTTGGACCAGGGCCTGGAGTGATAGGACAAGGAGGGAATGGCTTCCTATTGACAGAAGGCAGGGTTAGATGGGAAACTGGGAAGGAATTCCTGGCTGTGAGGGTGGTGAGGCCCTGGCACAAGGTGCCCAGAGAAGCTGTGACTGTGCCTGGATCCCTGGAAATGTCCAAGGCCAGGTTGGATGGGGCTTGGAGCAAACTGTTCAAGTGGAAGGTGTCCCTGCCCATGGCAGAAGTTTGGAACAAGATGGTGTTTAAGATCCCCTCCAACCCAGACCAGTCTGTGATTCCATGAATTTAAGACAGTGTGATAGCAAGGAAACAACCTGCCCACATTTGCTGTGGGAAAGAAGTTGTGCTACAGCCCTCGGTACCATCTGGAGGTTCTTTGATGCCGAGACTCCAAGTCCAAACGAGCTGCAATGCCATAGCCAGCTGGGAAGTGAGGAAAGCATTTATCTCTGAGGCTGGGCCATCACATGGATGTAAGGCAGCCTTTTGGCTTATCAGAGATGGTAGAAAGCACTGCTCACAGATGTTGCTGTGAGAGAGGTCAGTATCAATAAGGCGAAAGAAAACTTCCAGAACACGGATTCTCCTGATAATCCACGAGCACGTGTCCTCGCTCCGAAGGAACTGCAGCGCTCCTTGGAGCCTTTCCCTCTGCCTGCAAGCCTAACCTCTGTCCTGCTGAGCCTTAGCCCCAGCCAGCTCCTGCTCTTCCACGTGCTAATCTTGGCGAGACACTGGGACAACTGAGTGTCTGTTGTGTTATCCTGGGCTGTAAACAATAGGCAGAGCCACGTGTCATCTCCAGGCTCTCTAATCCAAACAGTGGCGTGAGCGCCTGTGCACTGTTGGGAGCAGTTTTGTGGAGTGCTCGGCATGCGAGGGGGACAAAGGGTGCTTGGCCTGCCAAATATCCCGAGCACAGACGAGGCTCAGACACGTGTGTTGGACAAAAGCAGAGCAATAAGTGGCAGAAGGATCAGTAAAGCAGCTTGAGTTGTTACAGCCACTGGTTTTCCTTCTTTTGATGCAGAGAATAAAGAAGAATGTTTTTAGGAGAATGGTTCACCGTTCAGGAAGCTGGTGGATGTCAGAAAAGGGTGATAGCAAGGAGGGACTGTCAGGGTCACTGATGATGTTAGCAGAAAAAGACTGTTCTTTTGTTCAAACTTCCTCTTATTCTGTAAAATTCAGGATTTTTGTGAAGGAAATTATTTTTGGGATCTCAGAGTTTGCTCTCTACTTCTGGACTGAACTAGGGCTTTTGTGAAGCAGATGAGTTATTTCAACTCCTGGGTCATATTGAGCCTTTTTACCCTTAAAATGAAAAAGATTAAAATCTGGATTTTGTACAGCAGAGGTTACTAAAACAAGGAGAAAACTTGGTTCTTTTCCTGGGTTTTGAAAGAAATCTGATATGCAATATTGAGGAATTTATTTCACCACTGTGCCTTTCTTTAACCATCTGTAAAATGGGAGTGATACTGGCTCTGTTATGTCAGGTGTCTTAGGAAGTGTAGGACAAATGAGCCAGGGAACAAGCCAGATGCCGATTGTATTGGAAGATCTTTCAAAGCCCTGAATCTGACAAATCCTAACTGCACATGGATCTGTCATTTTCCTTCCCTCCCAGTGTAAACCCTGTGCAGAATAATTTGAAGAAGTTCTGGGCTGTGAGGGTGGTGAGGCCCTGGCACAGGTTGCCCAGAGAAGCTGTGGCTGCCCCATCCCTGGAAGTGTTCAAGACCACGTTGGATGCAACCTGGTCTAGTGAAAGGTGACCCTGCTCATGGCAGGGAGTTGGAATGTAATGAGCTTTAAAGTTCTGTCCAATCAAATCATTCTGGGATTCTATGAATCTGAAATTCTGTTTTCATAAGGAATACATACTTCATTGTAAACTTCCAGTGATGGGCTAAACACAGCCTCGCCAGTAAGAGGTTTTTTTCTCAGAAGGGTGAAGAATGCACATACTTTGTAGCTTTAGCTGCCACTTATTTTAAACAATTCATCCCTGTCTGTAACAGGGAACAAATTATCTTGAGCAGCATGACACTTTGCATATTTTCAGTATATTCATCTTCCCAGAGAAGACAGAGCTTGAGCTTTTAAAGCAAGAGCATGCAAAGTGTAGTTGCACTCTTTAACAGTCCTCCTGTGCCCTGTTTTTATGCCCAGTTATCACTTCCCTCTTTCTTTTGTGGGTCACGAAGAAAGCTCCAAGCAATCCTCACCCTGCGCACTGGAAATGTGTGGGATCAGCACCCAGTTCCTTGCTCTCCTGTGGATACAGCACGGAGCAAAACAGCTGAACTGGCATCTGCTACTTGCTTTTGCTTGGTGGCAGGATTCCTCACAAAACCTATATCCAGCAAGAGTTAATTAGATTCTATATCGAGTTAGATGTGGTGCACCCCAAGACATAGATCCCAAATATTGTCCTTTTCTGCTTCTTCTGCTCTTGTCTTCCTCTGCATCCTGTGAATGCCATGGGAGAGAGCCCTTAGTGATGTGCTGCTCATGCTGTATGTGTTACACAGGCTCTTGGTGCAGGAATGCTGACACAAACAAAAAGAAGATAACTTGGAAATTCTATTGCTCCATTTATGTTATTATTGTAGTTAATGGTCTGTCAGCATTTCCATTATAAATCCCTATTTTCAGGGTTTTATAACTCAGCCGTAAAAATTCTCTCCAGGCTGAATTTGGCATGTGTGTTTTCAGCCTGAGAGCACATGTGTTGTTTTTTTTTTTTTTAA